>OY755244.1:90204132-90804132 GCA_963576725.1 Azorinus chamasolen | reverse complement strand
CAGTATGCTCCTTGAGCACCATCTTACATTCCCCACCATCACATTGTTGACTGTCCGTGGTCCTTTGTGCAACTGTAGTCTCCTCGCCGAAGGACACCCCAAAGTGTAACATGAATGCAAACACAAAACACACCTATAGTAAATATATGTCGATGACAAAACTCTTCAAACCCCTTGACAATTGGTAATTATTTTTTCACGTTTATGAACATTTACCTGATATATACTTGTCTTTATGCTTTTGCAAACGAAGAAGACCTGGAACCAGACGACGGCTTAAAAGAGCAGGTAGCTGTTCTGTTTGCTTATGGAATGCTATTTAGTGCCACAGATTCTGTCGAAGTCAAAACATCCAGAGTTTATTATTTATTAAATGAATATTCATCGGGTTAAGGGTTAATCACGATCAGTTTTATTGCTTTGTCCAATTCTGCTGTAAACGTTGGAGATCAGACAATGAAGATCTAAATAAGACATTGGAGATCTAGACCAGGCAATGGAAATCTAGATAAGACAGTGTAGATCTAGACAAGACAAAGGATATATAGACCAGACAATGGAGATCTAGATAAGACATTGGAGATCTAGACCAGGCAATGGAAATCTAGATAAGACAGTGGAGATCTAGACAAGACAAAGGATATATAGACCAGACAATGGAGATCTAGATAAGACAGTGGAGTTCTAGATCAGAAAGTTGAGATCTAGACCAGACAATGGAGATCTAGATAAGACAGTGGAGATCTAGATCAGACTGGAGATCTAGATCAACCAGTGTTGATCTACATTAGACTGGGGATCTAGTTCAGACAGTAGATATCTAGATCAGAAAGTGAAAATCTAGATCAGACAGTGGAGATCTAGATCAGACAGTGAAGACCTAGATCAAATACTACATTATAAACAAGATATTTGGTATATGAGCTATTATATTTCAGCATTAACTTTACGTTATTCTTCGTTTTTAAGCGTGTGACGGACTCTTTATAGGGCAATTTTATTCACTCCATTTAAGTAGTCTACCATAACATAATCTAATGCGATGAGGTTGGTCCTTACCTTCTTATACACCAACCATTGAACAATCTTGGTTGAACACGTCGGACTATAGGACTGTCGGACAAACGGACTGTTTGACTAATGGCTGTCGGACTACCGGGCTGCCGGACTATCAAAATATCGGACTAACGGACTGTCTGACTACTGGACTGTCTGCCTACAAGATATGTTTGCATGTCCTCAACCGTTGACTCTTTTAAAGTTACTCCACTATCATCTAGATCCAAAATGTTTACTGTGGTAATCATATATCCCTTGTGGCAGCAAACGAGTGCTGTATGTATAAAATGCATTTTGAAAGCAAAATATCAGGACTTACCCGAACGATCTTCATTATGAACACACGAATTCTGGCAATGAAAGACACTCGACTGATGAAGGTAAAGTATAACTATATAACTTATTTAATATTTATATTAGTAAATTACCCTGATGTGTAACGATATCACCAGCATATCTAAATTATTCTTTAGACATGTAAATATGAATGAGGCGTTGAAACATGTATCGTGTAAATCATAGATAACAGAAGTACACAAATTGCATTCTCTAGAGACTTTATGCTGATCGATGCATTTGACTTCTAACATGCTGTGTAAATATACGCCAACTTTGACCAGGGTCTATACCATTTACTTATATGCTTTCTAATTTAAAAGAATCAAATTACAGTAAAACTCTATACTATGAAATTTTAGTAAGGAGGAATTTATGTCTTTGTAGGCAGATGGCTGCTTAATGCATGGTGAAAGTCATGCAGAAAGCTCCTAGAGGAGCTTTCTGCATGACTTTCACCCTGCATTAAGCTGTGTTAAACGACAATAATGGTACGTATTTGAGTTTCGAATAATCGAGCTTTAGCATACTGATTGAGATGAAATATTTTGTGTTCGAATACTGAAGATAACTAGAGTAGTGTTAACCCTTAGCCTGTCAGTAAAAATAATGAATACTGAAGATAACTAGAGTAGTGTTAACCCTTAGTCTGTCAGTAAAAATAATGAATACTGAAGATAACTAGAGTAGTGTTAACCCTTAGCCTGTCAGTAAAAATAATGAATACTGAAGATAACTAGAGTAGTGTTAACCCTTAGCCTGTCAGTAAAAATAATGAATACTGAAGATAACTAGAGTAGTGTTAACCCTTAGCCTATCTGCTCAAACTCTGATCTGCTACAGTTGTTGCTGACTTTCGATTCAATTTAAACTTTTGGGAAACTATTGACCGAATGCCAAACAGCTGGGATCCTGATGAGATACTAAGACGCCGAGTTACTCGATGAGATACTAAGACGCCGAGTTACTCGATGAGATACTAAGACGTCGAGTTACTCGGCATTTCATCTGGATCCAAACGGTTTACAAATGCGAGGCAGATCGCGCTTAGCAAGCAAAGTGTTAACTGGCATCATTCCTATCCATATTTGTTTGAAACATATGTAAAATAGTGAAATCAAATCCTATATTGTACATGTATGAGTTCTTGATTACACCATAGGGACCACTTTATTCTGAAACAGGTATAAGTTCTACTGTCAATGATAGTACAGTAAAACCTCGCTAATCCGATCATTCAAATCAATATCAATATCTCCCTGTTCTGCATTTATTCCAAATTTAGTACCTCATGGACAAACTAGTTAACCCTTTTCTCCATAAATACACCTTTCTACGCCTGTGTAATAGCCATTTCTTGAAAGCATTGTGATAAATAGAGCATTTGCTCCATAGGAGGAATTGCTCTATTTATCACAACGCTTCCAATACTGCACAATTCTAACATTTTCCTTTTCTCTAGTAAATGCTAATTATCATTCAAAGAGGTTAGGTCTAAAATAGCCTATGGAGGAAAGGGTTCAAATGAAATATGGAAGGAAGAACATGGTAGCCATCTTAGAAACTCAATAAACACATTCAATAAGGAAACAGAGCAGACCCTAATCAGACGGCTCATATAAGAGCCGTTTGATCCGGGTCTACTCTGTTTGTAAATGCATGAAAAACATGAAAACACATTTATATGAAGGACTGGTTTAAGACAGGTGACAGTTTGATACAAGGTGATAGTCATACAAAAACACTCCACCGTGAGCTTTCTGTATGACTTTCATTCTGCATTAAGCAGTCACATGCCTTAACACATTCCCTCATATTGGCGCCTTTTGACGCCTCTGCAAGTCACCTGTTGAAACCAATGTGATAAATAGAGCTCCTATAGGAGCAAATGCTCTATTTATCACAATGGTTTAAAAATACAAAATTCTAAAAGTGTCCTCTTCTCTAGTTAATGTTTCGTTTCGGTATATTTACTCAAAGTGGTTGAATTCAAAGTTGTTGGTTCAATTTCATTTGCATATTTCGTGTATGTATTATTTAACTCTGTCGCTACCAGTGTCGCATCAGTGAGTACCTATGTACATAGTTTAGGTCCAGATGGTACGTCAAATGATTCCGCGTCTCATCAGTGTTTTGACTGTTTGTTACTGTAGTATAAAGGGACGAGAGGTTAACCCTTTCACCGCCGCCGTCGCATAAATGCACCATGACAAATAGTGCAGTCCCAAGGCGGTGTCTGATCAGGGACTACACTATTTGTCTCAATCTCTATATCTATATATGTGCTTCATTCCTTCGAAATGTGCATGCATTTATCCCATTTCCTTATTTTACTGAATGATTTAACAAACTTTGATTGCAGACGACAAATAGAAATTTGGCGCCGCAGGGGTTAATTAAACGATATTGTAGCAGGCGACAAGTTTTACAGACGACAATAGTAGGCAGTGAAAGAGTTAATGATATTTGATCTTGGACGTTTATGTAATAAATCAAGTTTGAAAACAATCAACTTCGGTTGTCGAATATAGAATCTAGATTGGATGAAATAATAATGAGCAGTAACTTTTGTACCTAATTAACCATGCAAAGGGATAGAAATATTTAATGAAGTTTGTGATATTAGCTTCGAGACCAGTAGTGGTATTACAACAATACTAAACTCGCAGCTAATTTAGATGCATAACAGATAGTCTGTACTATGCATAAATTATAGTATTGATTTGGCGAACAAGCTTATTACATCTTTTGGATTAAAGGGATCGAAAATCTGTGAAAATTTCAACAGAACAGAGATCGAACAGATATTATTTCTTCAGCACGGGGGTTAGGGTTAGTGTTAGGGTTAGGGTGGGATGGGGTTAGTAATACTGTGCACCAGCACTGGATCTTGTTAGAAACAGTATACAGATGGATAGTTTGGGGTTTTATTTTTATTGAAATAAAATGCTTTGAGGCAAAATGACGATCAGATTACTAATAACGAAGTTTGTTTTAAGTATCTACAAGCAGCTATGCATAGGCTGAATATATATTTTATAACAGAGGGCCATACGTGCACTATGTCCCTCAACCCTCTTGTCAATATAACATTCCTTCACGAAAACGCCTTTTCACACATCTGTAAACAGAGAAGAGCCAGATCAAACGGCTCCTATAAGAGCCCTCTGACCAGGATCTGCTCTTTTTGCTAATGGAATTTCACATATCTATTTAGATTTTAAAATGGCTACAATGTTCCACCTACTATGTTTCATTGTAACTGTATAGTCTATGAATATTCAATAGGTTTTGAAATTGGGAATAAATGAGGAGCAGAGAAAGCGTTGGGTTGTCAAAAGCTGGATTGTGTATCAGAAACAAATGCTAGAATATTTTAGATTTATTGTTACTACTAGGACGTTTCTCATAGTCCTGGAATGATTGTAAGAAAAGAACTTTAGAACGTTAATGTACAGACTAACTAGTTACATGTCTTACATAGAGTGATACCTTCATCAGTAATTTTGCTCGGTCCTGAGTTTATTTCAATATTTACTTTACATATATATTTAGTTTGGAAAATAGGAAATGTTCTTTCTGGTATTCCATGATGTTATTGAAAAAATAAGATCCATTTATCAATACTGTACCTCGTATGAAAAGTATCAGAATTCATAACCCAGGTTATAAGTTTTAGTGACTGTTTTGTAATTCAGTGTCGATGAATATATTTTAACCAGGACCCCATGCTTATAAAGCTTTTTAGTTGAGTCTGAGTTTGTTCTGAAGTTTTTGATTGGTCAGATTTGAGCCAATTGCAGACTCAACTAAAAACTTTTATAAGCATGGATACTGATACTTTACATAAAACGAACACGTCAACTAAATCTAAACATTCATTTTCTAGCATTTGCAAATGATTGTCTGAAGAATGCTTTACCTATATAGTGTAGTATAGTGATTCAGCCGGTAAATTCTATTACTAAATGTGATCAGATATTAATTGACTGAAATTCCTCTTTGTGCTCTTTGTGATACTCGGCTGTAATGTAATGGAGCGTAATGAACGATGTAGTTGACTCAGTAAATATCAAACCCTTATATAAACACTATTGCAACTAGGCTGTTTGATATTAATATTAGGCTGCTAAGCAAATTATTTTTACAGAACTTGTTTCAACTAGTATATTTTCAAAATTCAAGCTATAATATTACAATATGTCTACTACCGTAATGCAATAAGTGTGTCAAACAATTTGGATCCTGATGAGACACCGAGTTACCCGGTATTTATTTAGTATTCACTCATCCGTCCATAGAAGGCTACAGAGTTAAAGTGATATCCTCAACTTGCAAATGCCTAATCATTATGTTAATTATGTGTTTATTTGTTAAGGAAAGACTACCGATCGAATTAACACCGAAGAAGATAAAACTTTCATGTGTTTGATATTAATCAAAGACCCTATGCTTTTCGCCATTATATAAGTATTCATTCGGGTTGCCATTAAGTTTCGGAACTGTTCGAAATATGTCAACAATACTTCGTTGTTTAACAACAATTTATATCTACGTGTATCAATGAACAAGGTTTATTTTGTATCACTTTGGCATTTAACTATATTAGTTCAAATACTATACAATCTTAATATGACTAAATGAACATAATTAATGCTATGTTTTATGATTTTATTGAAAATATGCGTTTATTGTGGAGACTCACTTTTAGGACTTTTACGCCTAAATTCTGAAAGTATGAGATGCATCGAAAGCATATTATATTTCGATTTCGAGTGCTGAGCCGTGACTACACTTTCTATTTATAGAAGTTTCAACCATTCTTATTTATGGGCAAGTGGACAATGGTTGTCACGAGAAGCTCGTAGTAATCGTGCAGTATTAGTATATACAATTGTATATGCTTGTTACTTGTCTGTATAACCGCAGGTAACTCCGGAACAAATACATGGTTTGTGACGCGTTTTACCTCTACGGGTCGACTGGTCCTAAAGGTCACAGCTCACGGGTCAAAATCGAACTATAGTAGCAATGAGAAAAGAGAAAATTGCAGACGCTGTTTTATTGAGTCTGTTCTTGAGCAGTTATTAAAAGTGCAATACAATTCGTACCCAGTAGCACCGGCTCAAGCGGTATTCAATTTTCAAAACTAACAGTACTGAAACTGATGATCCCGAATAACCAGAAAATATTACAACATTAGTTAAATAGTTTCAAATTGTCTTCTTTGTTTAGTTTCCATTCGTTGAATCCTTTTTACTTGAAGAACATGTTTGAAATAATAGAGGAAATCGATCAATAAAAATCCATGTGTTTATTTAATAATTCAAAAGGTTTTGGTTCCTTTTTATGATATTGTCCAACATTTATCGTGTTAGCCTTTATCCTGCCAAATAACCCATTACAACGCTCACTTTCACTCAGGTCAAGCTTATGGGTAATATTTAGAGGGTTTTTTTAAAGAAAATTGTAAACTAACAGACAGTGCAGACCCGCCTCTAGGAGCCCTCTCATCTGTATCTACACTGTTTTCAAAGGACATTAGTGACTGGTGTCTCACACAGTGAGGGTTAAGCTGTAACTGATTGAATTCATGTATAAGGTACATTTGTAACTACCACCATAGCATTCATATTCAAACGTAGAGGTCATACAAGAAAATCGCACATGCAGAATACAGCAAATGCACTGAAGATAAATTGCAACATCATTGGTTATACTGTATATAAGTTTGTATCTAGACTTTTGTAACAGTGATACAACTTTGATTATCATAAAGCCTCTTGTTTGATTTTGGAAACAAATAAAATATATACTTGACATATATTTGAAAAATAAAATAATCACTTGTTATATCTAGATACTTGCAAAAAAGATATCAGAACAATATACAGTTAATCCCCTCTAAAGAAACTACTTTACGATCTTGACTTCTTCAAAAGCAGTGAGTTGCTTAACCTTTTATTCCATAAATACGCATTTATACGCCTTTGCAAACAGAGTAGACCCAGATCAGAGGCTCATATAGTAGCCGTCCGATTAGGTTCTGCTCTGATTGTTTACGATGTAATACAGATATGATTCTACAGTAGATGCCATTACCAAAAGCTCCTGCGTCCATGTGCTATTCTAACAAATTAATCTAGTTAATATTCATGACATAATTACATGTAGTTATTACATTAATAATGTAAGATAATGATATCATGAATTTGATACGCATTGGGGAAGGATTAATGTATATCTTGTGGGAACTCTCCGCATTACTTTCGTCTTGTATTAATCTAGCACCGACCTTTTATGCACATAATTATACCTCTTTTTGGTGTTCGAATTAGAAGAGCTTTACTGTATTTTGTTCAGACATGTGTTCAAGTAGACAATGATCAGAAATTCAAAAATCATATTTATGGTAAAAGTGTTATAAGTAGTACCTTCAATCACCACAGTATAATAATGGAGTCAATCTATTAGCACAAGTCATTTTAAATTGTATCAGTGTCGTTTATTAGCAACAAACCGTTTCACACATATAGGACTATTATGATAATGGCAAAAGTACCTCAAATAGTACTACGTCAGCTGTATCACATATACCAACAAAATAATCTAATAGACACGTGACACAAAGGGACATAATTACCGTAACCGTAACAACCAAATAACCATCCTTATATACACAGACAAGCTCGGTATATAACCTTGAAAGAAACGAATTGACTTTAGAAGAGATACCAGCAAAGTTGACATAAATTTGTTCAGTGTTATAACCATTTACCCCATGACTATTTATGAAGTACGGACATCATGACAATTAAATAACTTACTTTTTAGTGTCCTTACAAAAACTGTAGAATTGAATTTATGTTATCAAATAAGTATACAGACGAGACACTGATCAGACGTCTCCTATAGGAACCATCTGATCTGGGTTACCCTGTTTACAAGAAGGCGTATAAAAAATTATATGGAGTACAGCAGAAACATTTCTAAGCGGCCATGCATTTATTGAACATATGAGTCTTAAAAAGCAAGTCGCTGCTTAATGCAGGTCAAAAGCTCTTTTAGGAGCTCTCCGCATTACATCTGACCTACATTAAGCTGTCGTCTGCCTAACAGACCAATAATTTGACATATTTCTGGTAACCGCTGATTCTGCTGTAAAGAGTCATAGAAAATCAAACCAGTTTCTTTATTTGATAATAAGAGAAATTGTAATACATATAGAACGGATTTAGTTTGAATTCTGATAAGATGAGATCTTTCGAAGGCAAAAATACACTGCTGAAAGAGAAAATTACAGACTCGGTTTTGTGTCCCTCTTATTGCAGATTTGTTTTTGTATTGTTATGAGGGGGTTCTATGCTAAACTTAAAACCTGATTAACAATATGATATTGTAAATGCTTTTAATAAAACTTCTAGGTATTTAGACGATGTCTTGAATTTGGATAATCCTTATTTTGAAACTATGGTTTCTTCTTTTCACTCAAAAGAACTTACTTTAAACAAAGCGAATCGATCCGACATTATGGCTTCCTTATCAGATATGAATCTTTCCATCATTAATGATATAGCTCCGTCCAAAATATACGATAAAAGGGAATATTCTGATTTTCAAGTTTGTTAATTATCCTTCTCTAGATGGAGATATGTCTCGTTCTGCATCTTATATCGTATGGGGTTTACATTTCTCAACTTAGTTGCTTTGCCCGAGCCTGTTCTTTGCTAGAATATTCTAAGTTATAACTCATAGACGTCGTGAGTTTTGTTGAAGTTTTAATTACCACTCATGAACAGACACAATAAAACCGAGTCTGCATTTTTTTTAATTGGTACTTTTGATTTTGAAGGATCTCCAATTTCTAGAATGTATTTACTTCACAACTTCACAACAAGCAGGTATTAAGTGCTTGTGTGGTGGCCGTAAAAAGTCGCCGGTACTTCATTCTCAGTTATATTTTCTGGTCCTTCGGGATTATTAGTTTTAATGTTATTAGTTTTGAAAAAAATAAATACTGCTTAATCCGGTGCTAGGGGACCTGACTAGTATTGCACGTTTATTTACTACCCATGAACAGACTCAATAAAACCGTCAAGAGTCTCCCACTTTCAGATTGTATTCTTAAACAAGGTTGCAGATATCATAAGATTCAGAAAGCTATTTCTAAATTTTATTAATGAAATTTACCTCTCATTGGTATATATAACTGCAATCTACGGACGTTACGGCAACAAGGTAGTTCTTACCCAGTTTTCTATGGAGATATTATCTACAAACTTAGAAAAATTCGGGGTTATATCCATTTTCATGATTTGTTTATTAAATGCATTGAAACTTTTAGGAAGAAAGGTTATGACCTAGTTATGTTGCAACACACTGCGTGTTTGGTTATTGACCCGTTTACAGTCGGTAGCTACGCTTCCCTCTTTGCTTGCGCGATGAAAGGCCGAGGGTAGTACTCTCATGTATTGCCTTTTATCTGTCGTGCCCTTTTCCCTGCAGTTGCTCTGACTTCACCAAAGTCATTGAGTACATATTGACCGGACTTTCAGTTGTCATGCTATTTTGCATTTTGTCCTATGTTAACCGTCTTCTATGTTGTGGGGATTTCCGCGAGGATACCTTTATTTACACTGTTGGCTTAGCTAGGGTGACTTTGAGATCAGTCTGAGGTTAGGACGTCCGTAAACCGGTTTAAACCCCCAGTGGTGTGTAGGTGGGTGCATGTGTGTGTGTCTGTCAGTCTATCTGTCTGTCTGTCTGTCTGTATGTCTGTGTCTGTGACTGTGTGCCTGTGTATGTGTGCCTTTGTGTTTGTGTGTATCGGTGTGTGACTGTGTGCCTGTGTCTGTGTGTCTGTTCTGTGTGTCTGTGTCTGAGTGTTTGTGTGTGTCGGTGTATGTGTGTCTATGCCTCTCTGTGTGTATGTGTCTCTGTGTGTCTATGTATCTGTGTCAGTGTATGCGTATGTGTGTCTGTGTGTATGTGTCTGTGTCTGTGTGGGAGGGGTGTTCACCCTTACTTTTATGTTTGTCTGGCGTCATTGTACTGTTGCGTTTGTTCATGTTTAAAGTTTCCATCTCTTGTGCGTGTGTCTATGTGTGTGTCTATGTGTATATGTGGTTGTGTATTACTTGCTTACTGTCGATGATTTGGTAATGGTTGCGTTGTGTGTGGCTTCTCCTGCTTGACTTTACTACTTTTTCATTTATCGAGTCTGTTCATGAGCCGTGATTAAAAGTGCAACACTGCTTACGCCCTTTATCACCGGCTTAAAAAGTATATAATTTACAAAATTAGAAACACTGAAATTGATCCAGAAGGACCAGAATATATACGCTGAGAATGCATGAGCTTCCTCAAAGAAATATCTCAAAGATAGTGTTGTTTGTCAGAGGTTCCACTGAACCCGTATCATGCTGAATATATATGTCTGGCAAACCTGTGATCTGTTGCATTTTTAATTACTTCTGATTCGTATTAGAAATTGTTGACCGAACGTCAAACAGCTTGGAATGTGATGAGATGCCGAGTTAATCGTGTTATTATCTGAATACAATCTGTTTGCACATCCGACTCAGGTCACACTTAGCATGATAAGCATGATACGGGTTAGGTACGTAGTTCATAGTGTCATATTATACACCTGGGTGTTTCAGCTTGATTCTTAATGTCCATTTCTACTGCTGGACTGCAGTTTATGCTCCTTTGCTCTTTGTATTTCCGCCATATTTGAATCCCCTCTTCGATTGGGGGAACAACAACTACTATAACAGTTCCTACAAAACAACACCACTGAAATGTTCTTAGCCACGCCGTGAACTGGGCTTGTGTCAGCATAGGGTAACTGAGAGCAACAGTCGGGATTATGAGTAGAAACAACACAAGACTAAACCCTGCACCGAAATAAGCAACGCGCTTTGCTTTGACAAAGATTCTGTCCATTGTGGCTGATGTGATAACTGGACCAGCGCCTATTTCCTCCAATTCCTGTTTGTATACCAATCGGAATGGATGGATTGGATTATCAATGTTGATCGTCTTCTCCCACTCCCTATTGGCGTCTTCATCAGTTTGTATCTTGTTAGTGCAAAGCGACACGCCAACACATAGCAGTCCGCTGACGACAACTCCCGCAACGATTGCGAACAGAACGCTTTTGTCTTGGGATGTATTAGCATAAAAATTACCTAGACCTCCTTCAAACGTTGAGCCGGTGATTAGCATAGCACAGATCGAGCTAATCAAACCAATAACCCCACCTGAAAAAAAATACTACAGTAAAAGACTTTATAAAGTGACTACGAACATATGTCTGATTCCAGGTATTTAAAGACATGTGGTAGTTAAAAACAAGATGAAAGTTATGAGGAAGCCTCCTATAGGATCAAACTAGATCTCGTCTCCTACGATTATCTACCAGGATGCTACGCGCAGTTGATAGGGTGTAAGTTTGGTTGGATCTCTCCTCTCTCTCTTTCTCTCTCTCTCTCTCTCTTTCTCTATTCCCTTCTCTGTATCTGTCTCTGTCTTTGTATGTCTGTCTATCCTTCTGTATCGCTGTCTCTCTGTGTGTCTTCCTCCCCATCTCTCTCCTCCTCTCCCTCTCTCTCTCTTCTATGTCATTCTATGTCTGTTCTTAACGATGGATACATAAATGAAATATATACGTCAAAAGTTTGAAAATCACAACGTACGTTGATTCTTATCAGTATCTACTCAGCGGGTGCACTGTTTGCTAGGTTATGTAAAAGAATACCCCGTATAGGTATCACACTGCTAAGGGCATTACAGACGCCACGATTCCACCGTTGGAACTGATCTGAGTCTACAGGGTTTCCAAAGCAGATTATTCTTATCATACATACACATATCTATGAAATAGTTATAATAATCTCACCAGAGATTATTCCCGGACCAGTAGCCTTTGACCAGGTGATTGTTAGAAACAACGGCAATAGGAACGGACTTGTGAACACGGGTATAGCCATGGTTACCCAGAAAAGATTCATATCGGTCTCCGATATAACAAGTCCAAATGGAACTATGCCTACCACAAGCCACAGCATGCACCAGGACTGGAAAACAGAGAATACATTACGATTATAACAAACGAACATATAGAAAGTCGTTTCCGGTCTTCTAGTGTTAGCATAATGCATAGCGATATTACGACAGACAAATCCTACAAATGTGTTGTCTGATATGTTGCAATGTTTGCCAAGCGCCAAACAGATTGGATCCTTGTGAGACGCCGACTTACTCAGCGTTACATTGTGAGTTTACATTGCGCTTAACGCGCTAATGAATAAAAAACAAATGTTTTATAAAATATGTTCTGGAACTAGGAAATTCTTCAAAAGCAAAAGCAGCAACGCAAAAAAGAGAAAATTGCAGACTGCTTTATTGAGTGCAACACCACTCACGCCCCTCGAACTGGCTTAAGCGGTATTTAGTTTTCAAAACTAATGACATCGAAACTAATGATCTCAAATGACAAGAAACTATAATAACGCTAATAATGAGGTTTGGAGTAACATGTTACGGCCGCCACATAAGCACTTAACACCTGATGTTGTGAAATACGTAAGTTCTGAAACTAAATTTTGTTCAGGATTTGTTCGAACTTCAATCCTATATGCTATGTCAAATTTTGATCTGACTTGATTCCGACTTGACGACTATTAATGATATGATATTATAATGACACCTGCTTGCCAAATTTGTAAAATATTAGTGACGATTGCATGCAAATTAGGGGACGTTGTAGCGATGACTTCATGCCATGTGGAGACTTTTGAATACCAAACTGTAGACTTTATAGCAACTATTGCATGCCAGTGGTAATGTAATAACCATTATTTAGTATCGAATGCTAAAGTGACGACATTAAAACGGCACCGTTAAAGGGAAGATGGGAACGATATAGCGACTATTGAACACCAAAATGTAGACGTTATATAGCGAGTGTTGTATACAAAAATGTGACTTTATAGTGAGTTACATGCTCAATTGTATCCGTCAAACAGTGTAAACATTATAGAGACGATGGAAACATTACAGCATTAATTATATTCCCAAAGATGAAACGTTATAGCCACATCTGAATGCCGAAAGTGTAGACATTGTAGTGACTATTGCATGCAGAAATGTTGCCGTTTGAGGGACTATTCCATGTTAGCAAGTTACCTGGAGCACATATTGTTTACCTTGTATCGCATAAGTCCATCTTCATAATGCCTGTATCTTCCATGATATTTGCATTTATACTGAACTGCGAAATGTGTCTCTTTGGATTGAGTCTCCATATCTTCCACACAGGCGAGACAGCCAATTGATGTTGGACATTTGCAGAGTCCCTCTTGTATCCCATCTTCTTTATAACTGGCCAATTTCTCCTTACCACATAAAACACACGCCGTCGGGGTAAGATTTTTTCTACAGTGCAGACGATATCTATGTTAAAAATTCTGAAGGGAGGTGATTACGTAGAGGGCATTTAATTGTCAGATTCAGCAGTAATTGTTTGCGATATTAATATTTAGACGGATACTTTATTTCTACATAGGTCATATACCAGGCGGGACAACATATGTAAACATAGCACATTAGAACATAATCACCCTAAAGCAACTATGCATGAACATAAAATTATTTGCCTTTAAGACATTGAATTAGACCTCGATTTTGCGATCCCTTAGAGTACAAGTAATATATGCATCTAAAACACTACATTGAAAATAGAGATGAAAATGAGCATTTAGTTTTGAATAGGAAACTGTAGCAGCGCTATACACATCCGATCTGTTTGTTATTGTTGCAGTTTTGTGAGAGAATTAGCCCTTACTCCAATAAAAAAATGTCTACTCAAACTTGATCTGGTGCATTTCGACTACATCCGTTTCGATAAAGCTTTTGAAAATATATTGTCCGAGTGTCAAACAGCCTGGACCCTGATGAGGTTCCGGTTTACTCGCTGTCTAATCCGGATCCGATCTGCTAACCAATGATAGTCAGGTTGCGATCAGCGGGATAAGTGACAACGAAAATAAATGCAAAATGTAAATGAAACAGACATGAAATTAACTCAATGACAACAATCATTGCTTAGATCCCATAATAGTATTGATGTTCATTAATTCTGAAAGTAGGAGATCGTTCGAAAGCAAAAGTAACGATGTGAAAAGAAAAAAGTGTAGACTTTGTTTTATTGGGTCTTTTCATAAGGAGTTATCAAAAGTACAACACCACCCACGCCTCCTAGCACCGGCTTAAGCGGTATTCAGTTTTCAAAACTAATAACATCGAATTTAATGATCCCGCAAAAAAAATATAACAACAAAGTTTGTAAATGTGACTTTTCTTTTTTGTATACGGTGTTCCCTACGTGACTCATAATTGTACTCTTGTATACACAAGTTGCTAACAGCTTACCACAGCTGTAGATATGATACACAATGCTTTATCAAAAGAAATTATTTCTCGGCCAATCCCTATCTTCCTGCTGCTCATTAGAATCGGCATAGTACATTGTAATTTAGTGGCCGTTATAGAGAGGTTTTACTGTAATTTAGTGGCCGTTATAGAGAGGTTTTACTGTACTGATTTTAATTAGTAGCAGCAAGATAGGGGTTAACGGACACATCTAAACAAATGATTTAGATTTCCAAAATGGTACCTTATATACAGCACTGATTTTACATGTAATTGTCTCAAACGTCGGTTATCAGAAGTTAAATTTCATCACTTCCTATCAAGGGAAGACCAGAATAACAAATATTCTGAAAATGGGTGATCCCTCGAAAGCAAAAGTAGAAATGCAAAAAGAGAACATTGCAGACTCGGTTTTATTAAGTCTGTTCATGAGTAGTAATTAAAAGTGCAACACTACTCATGCCCCCTAGCACCGGCTTAAGCAGCATTCAATTTTCAAAACTAATAACATGAAAACTAATGATCCCGAAGGACCAGAAAATATAACAACACTGAGAATGAAGTACGGGGCGACTTTTTACGGCCGCCACACAAGCACTTAACACCTGCTGTTTTGAAGTACATATATTCTGAAAATGGGTGATCCCTCGAAAGCAAAAGTAGAAATACAAAAAGAGAAAATTGCAGACTCGGTTTTATTGAGTCTGTTCATGAGTAGTAATTAAAAGTGCAACACAACTCACGCCCCCTAGCACCGGCTTAAGCAGTATTCAATTTTCAAACTAATAACATGAAAACTAATGATCCCGAAGGACCAGACAATATAACAACACTGAGAATGAAGTACGGGGCGACTTTTTACGGTCGCCATAACAAACCTTTTCGAACTAATAGCTACAAGTTGTTTACCATTTTTACCAATTTTATCTTGTTTGATGATGTTTGGTGCCGTGCCCATTCGCGCGTGGCTCTCACCGTTTTTTCCATATAATCCAACTGTTTGCAAACGCAATCAAGCTATAAAATGACGGGCTTAGGCTTATTGTGTTTTGTACGAATATCACCTTATCACATGATTAAAACTCTACAAAACTGCTATATATTCTTGATAAATGTGCTGTCTTTCCCACAAATTATTGTGTTAAAAATAAAGAAGGCGTAAAAACTTCTTTTCTTTGATATATCCGTCATGTTGTGATGCCATGTGACTTTGAAATTGTGGATTCAGAGATTTGAAAATGGTAGCTCATCTTTGTTGTGGAATTGTTTTATTTATCATCACCACTGAAAACAGATTTTGAAATATTTCTGCAACTGGTTGTTTAATTTGCTTCTAACTCTTGCTTCCGAATAAATTTGTTCTATTGCCATTACCACCTGTTTCAACGTTTTAAGGTAATTTTACACAATAAACATATCGTGTCAAAATGCTTAAATCCTAAGGAGACACAGAGTTGCTCGGCATCACATATGCATCAAACTGTATTCAACAGTTTGCATAAATTGGCCTACGTTATGGGAGCTCCATATAACGTCAGGTGATTGGTTTTCCTATGGGTACAGATTGAGCACCGCTTATCGCAGATTTGTTTTTATACTGCTATGAGAGAGATTTCATGTTGAGCTTGAACCCGCAATTCCATGCCATCAATGAAACTTCTCGACATGTGGATGATATTTTCAATACAGATAACCCTTTCTATGATAGTATGATTTCTGCTATTTACCCAAAAGAACTCAAATTGAATAAAGCTAACCTTTCCGATACTTATGAAGCTTTTCTTGATCTAGACTTTAAAGTTAACATCTCACACCCGGCATTTTATGGTGATGTGATTTATAAACTTCGTAAAATTGTTAGACATACCAATTTTTTCAATTTGTTTATCAAATATGTTAAAATTTTCATTTAAAAGGGATATGATCCTATTATACTACAACATACTGCATGTCGGGTTGTCAACCCTTTTTCATTTGGCAACCACGCTGCCTTCTTTTCATGTACGCCGACAGGAAAGGCTTAGTACTCTATTAAGACGCCCTCTAAAATCTGGAAACGGAAGGATGACGTCGGATCTTTCGTTTTTTGTCTTACCCTTTATTACTTCTCTACAGTTATTCCGGTTACAACTCAATCATTGAATACACTAGCGATAGATGGGTCCAGTTTATTACACTTAAATAAGTTTCCGTTCTAAATGAAATTTGCCACGGTGTTTGCCATCGCGGTTGTTGTAGAATAGTCGGAGAGGGGATATATTTATTTACACTGCCTTTTAGGGTGGAGATTGAATAAGCGTGAGGTTGTGCGCCCCTAAACCGGTTTAAACCCCCAGTGAATATTGTCACTAACCGTTCCATGGCGGTACTTCCATCATCCCCTATTGCTATGTTTGTTTTGCCCTTGTGCGTCTCTTTGTGCATTGATAGTTTTGTGCATGTGCTGTGTTTACTTGTTGTGGTGCTGTTTAGGAGGCTGTTTGTTTTGTATGTGATGTTTCCTGCTTGACTCATACTTGTACATTTTTACATATGAGGGCAACTGTGTTAATCCTTTACCCCACAGAATCGCTTGTCGACAGAGTGGACCAAAAACAGACGGTTCCTATAGAAGAACTCTAATCAGGGTCTGCTTAAGAAATAAAAAAACTGATTCTACAATTTCTGATATTGCCAAAATGCAAATGTCCATTGTGCTATTATGACAATTCAGCTAAGTAATATTCATGGTGCCATTATTTTTACATGAACATTAATGATAGAAATGGTTAAACGTTAGTCCAAATGCATTATTATTGAATGTACATGTAACTCCAAGTAGAACGAGTTTGGAATAGCTGTTGTAACAGCTCAAAATATAATTAATCTCAACCTGAATGTCTGTAAAAAGGTAAAAAAAATAAATCTAAATCTTAATGGCTTTAAATGAAATAAATCTCAACCTGAATGTAAATAAAATAATTCTCAACCTGAATGGATTAATGTACGTCCTGTAAATATCATAGATGATAATTGACGAAATAGCCATGATTTCGCCTGACCCCGTCGACATTAGCGCCATAAGTACCATTGTCAACAGCAGGTAAGCCCCGGTATTGCCGAGCAATGCCATCATCTCAAATGGTTTTACATACCCTGAAAATTACGTTGAAGTATTTAATGGAAAAGTAGTAAAGTCAAGCAGGCAAAGCCACATGCAAGACGCAACCACCACCAAAACACCGATAGACAGCATGACACACACACACACACAACCACACACCCAAACGCACACGCACACACACACACGAAATGAACACAGAAAACACCCTCATGAAAGTAAACAATAATGATATCATCGATATTTATAGATTTGTTTGTAAAGTTATAATAGCACAGGATTTTTGTCCTTGGTAGAAAAGTAGGATTACATGTATATCAATATCCTATAAGAGCCGTCAAATCTTTACATTTGGATGAAAGACGTCTGTATCAGAATTTATTATGAAAGTGTAATCTAATTTTAGCATTGAATTACAGAAGTACTTGTCCTAAGCGGCCATCAAAAAGAAGTCTAATTATGAGCCTGTGTGGTAGGTGATAACTTATTGTAGGTTAGAATTAGTGCCGCTTTTGGTGGTTGTTGCATATTGTATGTGGGTTTGCCTGCTTGACTTTACTACTTTTCCATTGAGACAGATTCTATTTTAGTTATACTACAAAAATATCAAACGCTATGCAAAACATGGTGACATTAAAGGATACAATATTGTATATCTGGAGGACGCCCGTGATACTGTCACTTTGAAGAGTCCGAAATACCAATTTTCCGAGGCGCTTAACGATATAATCTGAAGTTTACGTTTGAAGTAGAGTAGTCTCCTTGAGGAGGACATTCCATCTCGTCAGCCGAGGACATTCCCGAATACTCACATTAGATTTTGTTACAAGTTACAAGTGAACTTTTATTATCGAAATTTACCTCTCATTAGTAAATATAATTGCAATATACGGACGTTACTGCGACAAGGCATTTCTCAACCAGAATTTTATGGGGATGTTATCTACAAACTTAGGAAAATTCGGGGTCATATCCATTTTCATGATTTGTTTATAAAACGCATTAAAAAATTTTAAAAAGAAAGGTTATGATCCTATTATATTGCAACACACTGCATGTTTGGTTATCGACCCTTTTACAGTCGGTAGCTACGCTTCCCTCTTTGCTTGCGCGATGACAGGCCGAGGGTAGTACTCTATGATGGTATACTCTTAAACTTGGATACAGGAGGAGCTTACCAGACTCATGTATTATTTTTTCCCTGTCGTGCCCTTAACGGCTTACCTGCCGGTGCTCTGACTTCAGCAAAGTCATTGAGTACATATTTGACGGATTGTCACAGTTATTATGCTATGTTTTACATGTTGTCCTGTGTTCACCTTCGTCTATGTTGTGGGTAAGTCCAGCGGGGATACCTTTATTTACAAAATTTGTAAAGCTAGGGTGACTTTGAGAGAAGTGTGAGGTTAGGACGTCCGTAAACCGGTTTAAACCCCCAGTGGTGTTTTTGCTGCTGACCGTGCCAAGGCGGTACTCTCTTTGTCACCCTTCCTTTTGTTTGCCTTGCGTCTTTGTGCTTGTGGTTTGTTCATGTTGTGGAACGTTTGTCCCTGTTTCTTGTGTGTCTTTTGGTGTTTTATGTGTTCATTTCGTGTGTGCGTGTGCGCTTGTGTGTGTGGTTGTGTGGTTGTGTGGTTGTGTGTGTGTGTGTGTGTGTGTGTGTGTGTGTGTGTGTGTGTGTGTGTGTGTGTGTGTGTGTGTGTGTGTGTGTGTGTGTGTGTGTGTGTGTGTGTGTGTGTGTGTGTGTGTGTGTGTGTGTGTGTGTGTGTGTGTGTGTGTGTGTGTGTGTGTGTGTGTGTGTGTGTGTGTGTGTGTGTGTGTGTGTGTGTGTGTGTGTGTGTGTGTGTGTGTGTGTGTGTGTGTGTGTGTGTGTGTGTGTGTGTGTGTGTGTGTGTGTGTGTGTGTGTGTGTGTGTGTGTGTGTGTGTGTGTGTGTGTGTGTGTGTGTGTGTGTGTGTGTGTGTGTGTGTGTGTGTGTGTGTGTGTGTGTGTGTGTGTGTGTGTGTGTGTGTGTGTGTGTGTGTGTGTGTGTGTGTGTGTGTGTGTGTGTGTGTGTGTGTGTGTGTGTGTGTGTGTGTGTGTGTGTGTGTGTGTGTGTGTGTGTGTGTGTGTGTGTGTGTGTGTGTGTGTGTGTGTGTGTGTGTGTGTGTGTGTGTGTGTGTGTGTGTGTGTGTGTGTGTGTGTGTGTGTGTGTGTGTGTGTGTGTGTGTGTGTGTGTGTGTGTGTGTGTGTGTGTGTGTGTGTGTGTGTGTGTGTGTGTGTGTGTGTGTGTGTGTGTGTGTGTGTGTGTGTGTGTGTGTGTGTGTGTGTGTGTGTGTGTGTGTGTGTGTGTGTGTGTGTGTGTGTGTGTGTGTGTGTGTGTGTGTGTGTGTGTGTGTGTGTGTGTGTGTGTGTGTGTGTGTGTGTGTGTGTGTGTGTGTGTGTGTGTGTGTGTGTGTGTGTGTGTGTGTGTGTGTGTGTGTGTGTGTGTGTGTGTGTGTGTGTGTGTGTGTGTGTGTGTGTGTGTGTGTGTGTGTGTGTGTGTGTGTGTGTGTGTGTGTGTGTGTGTGTGTGTGTGTGTGTGTCATGCTGTCTATCGGTGTTTTGGTGGTGGTTGCGTCTTGCATGTGGCTTTGCCTGCTTGACTTTACTACTTTTCCATTCAAATAACCTATTTGTTATTACAAGGAGATTGTGTCAATGACCCAGATTGGAAATGTATAAGAGTACTAATTATCAGACTCACCATAGTCAATTTCTTCTTCGGAGAGCAGGTGAGTCCCGTTCTTCGCACTTATGGTTAAGTACACAAGTGGGGCGGTAACAGATACTGTCATCGATATCACAAACCACATGTAAGCTGCAAGTTGCATTCCAATTACTCCTTGTGCTGGTTTCGCTGCGATTCTACTTTGCCAGTTTGCTTGGTCACAAAACTGCATTGAAGCAACCATGAACAACATCACAATTCCAAATATCAAACCTGATTCAGTTCTGAATGTTAAGTAGGAATATTCGTAATTGCCCTTCGGACCTTTAAGACGAGTGACCGCGTTATATATGGCTTCGGGCGAAGATAATTCTTGGATATCCTCAGAAGGATAGAACGACGTGAATAAAATGTATACGGATACCGATATAAAGGTCAATGCCGTATTGAAGTACGATATGTAAAAGGTTGTGCCAAGCCCACCGACAAGGCAATAAGAGCCGAAAAGGAAAGCAACCATACCGAAAATGAACTCGGAGTTAGAATCTTTACTGTAGGTTTCAATAAGTATCTTCCCAACGAGCAGTTCACTACAGCAAATAATCACATTGGTGGCCAAAGCTATGATGCAGAAAGTAATATGTACTGCTTTTCCAAATCTCGCATAAGCGATCTGAAACAGAAAATAAGCAGATCCATCAACCGATGTTTAGACTAAATTGAATCTCTCTTAAACCCGGCATTTCGACACTGTATTGAAGGATATACGAGTAACATTCAGTGTAGGTCTTGATCACACGCCGCGTTAGAGACATCGTCCGCCCTGTCTGCAAAGCAATAAGACACCCTGTCCTAGAGAGGGTATCAATTACAGTTATAGTTGTAATGAATAAATATACTAGAGCAAAAAAGAAACACAGGGTAACATTTCAAGGTAGTTTTGAGGTGTATAACTTATTTGATATTCAAAATAATTATTTTATGTTAACCACTGACCATTGTGACCAATAGGTCATGAGAATATGGCTTCTTATTGACTCTACCCCTCCCCAGTAAAAGGGTATAGTGATTAACTGCACATGGAGAGTCAAAGCTTGTTCAATATCTCGTATGACCTCCTCGAGTATTTGTCGCAGCTATGACTCTCCTATGCTTGCATTTCATCAGCCGGTTAACTGTTTCCGTTGGGATGTTTTCCCACTCTTCTAATAGAGCATGCCTCAGCTGGGGGCGTTCTGGGTCTCCTGACTCTCCTGTCCAGTTCGTACCAGAGGTACTAAATCTGGACTGTAGGCTGGGTAGTCAAGAGGCTGAATATTCTGGTTTGTAAGAAAGTCTTGAAAAATGTGGGCATACGTTATCTTGTTGGAATGTGAGGTTATGCCTCTGTAACAATGGTACTACAACAGGGCGGAGTTTTTCATCTCTGTGCCGTATGGCATTCTGGTTATCACAATTAACTCGGACTTCAACCCAAGAGAAATCCCTCCTCATACCATAACCGATCATCCACCAAACCTATCGCACCTGTCAGCATAGCGTTTCCCACGACGTCGGTATAAATGACGTCGACCATCGAAATGATACAGAGTTAACAGGGACTCATCGGTGAAGAGTCTCAACTGCCTTATTTGAATGTTTTGGGGCGAATGTGTCGCTAATCACGCCCTAACCCGTGCGTGACGTGGCACGGTAAGTGGCAAACCAACTAAGAACGTCAGGCTCACAGACCGTTGACGCGTAACCGGTTCCGTACAGTGTCAGCATGGATATGTCGACTATGATTGCATAACGCATTATTATCGGTTTCACTGGCTGTACTGTGGCAACGGCACATGTGTGTTAGGCGGATAGTCCTCGCATGTGTCTATAGTCGAGACATGCACATTGAACTGTGCAGCAACCTGCTGTTGGCCCCTCCAACAGTAGTGCAATAGCTTGCCCCTCCATACTACATCAATGTGACAATCTTGTTATCCAAATTTTGCACGGGTATTTTGCTTTTTCACACTTACCCCGCACACGGTGAACTGTTACGAGGTTGCGTAAAAATATCCACCGGATATTGTGAACATTGATCGAGATTTTGACCTGACCGAATTTCATCAATTTAGGCTAATCAATAAAATGTTATTGCATAATTTAGGTACCCTGCGTTTCTTTTTCGTCCTAGTATATCAATGAATGTCCAGTCCTACGGCAATTTGCATATTAATTTTCAATTAAGAGTTCACTTGACGTTTCCATTAGTCAATTCATTTCGAAGAAATTATATACTTTCCTTTAGTTTCAAGATAAAATATATACACATAATCATGTTATATCTTAAATAAAATTACAATTGCACACTTGAAAAGTTGCATGTTGATCGATGGCTTTTATTTACAAATAGATCATCTTCTTTCTTTCATCTGTTTTTTTCCTTCTTTAATTTAGTTTCTCGTGTGCTTTATTCTCAGTGTTGTTATACCTTTTGATCCTTCGAGACCATTAATTTCAGTAGTTCTTGTTCTGAAAATTGAATACCGCTTAAGCCGGTGCTAGGGGGCGTGAGCAGTGTTGCTCTTATAATTACTGTTCATGAACAGACTCAATAAAACCGAGTCTGCAATTGTCTCTTTTTGTGTTCCAGTTTTTGCTCTCGGGGGATCACCTCCCTTCAGAATTCATAACATGTGTTCTGGAACATTAGACCACGATACAATAAAACTCAAGCTCTGACCTTAGAATCTAGATCCTTGCGGGTGGTCTAAATTTGCTATTGAACACTTCAGATAATATCATTCTTCCAGAAAGCAATTTCGAAAATTTTGTGCGAAGTAAACCCTAGTCAGGTGATTGCGTAATGCTGGGCGAAAGTCATGCCGAAAGTTCCATTGGAAGTATCCAATATATTTAGACCGGTTTAATGAGGAAAAGTGACCTTGTAGTAGATCGACCGGGGTCGATTTATTTATAGTACTATGACACCCGGTCATTTTACTATAAAATATAGTGACTTCCTTGCCATAATATAATGACCCCCTTTATAGTTTGTGACCCACTCTTTTTATCGTAATAGGTCGACCGAGAGGTCTATGTAATTTTCGTATAACCCCGGTCATTTACTATAAAATATAGTGACTCCCTTGCCAAAACCCATGCACGATGAAGAGTCGATATATTATGTAGTATTATGACACCCATGCAATTTTACTATAAAATATAGTGACTCCCATGCAAAAAAAATCCACCACAGGGTCGATAAATCATATAGCACTATGATTCCATGCTATTTTACTTTAAAATATAGAGACTCCTTGCCAAAATACGTCCACCAGGGATGGATATTTCATATAGTGCTATGACCCCCACGTCATTTTACTTTAAAATATTGTCACTCCCCTGCCAAAATACATCCAACAGGGGTCGATATATTATATAGTATTATAACCCCAGTCTATCTTCTATAAAATATAATGACTACCTTGCATAAATACATCAACCCCGGTTGTCGATATATCATATAGTACCATGACCCCGGTGATTTTACTATTAAATATAGTGACTCCCTTGCCAAAATATATCAAACGAGGGTCGATATATTATACAGTACTATGACCCCCTGCCATTTTACTATAAAATATGGTGACTCCCTTGCCAAAAAATATCCACCAGGGGGTCGAAATATTATACAGTACTATGACCCCATGCCATTTTACTATAAAATATAATAACTCCCTTGCCAAAATATATCAACCGAGGGTCAATATATATTATACAGTACTATGACCCCATGCCATTTTACTATAAAATATGGTGACTCCCTTGCTAAAAATACATCCACCAGGGGGTCGAAATATTATATAGCAATATGACCAAATGTCATTTCACTATAAAAATATAGTGACTCCCTTGCAAAAATACATCCATGTTAGGGATCGATATATTATATAGTACTATGATCCCAATGTCATGTTACTATGAAATATGGTGACTCCCTTGCAAAAAATACATCAATCGGGGGGGGGGGCGATATATTATTTAATACTATGACATCCATATTAATTTACTATAAAATAAAGTGACTGCCTTGCCAAAATACATCCACGATGGGGATCGATATATTATATAGTACCCAATGCCATTTAACTATAAAATATAGCGACTCCCTTGCCAAAATACATCCACGATGGGGTCGATATATTATATAGTAATATGACCTCGTGCCATTTTACTAGAAAATATACCAACTACCTTGCCAAAATACATCCAAGATGTGGTCGATATATTATATAGTACTATGCACCCCATGACATTTTACTATAAAATAAAGTGATTCCCTTGCCAAAATACATCCACGATGGGGTCGATATATTATATAGTACTATGACATCCATGCCATTTTACTAGAAAATATACCGACGCCCTTGCCAAAATACATCCACCAGGGGTGTCGATATATTATATAGTACTATGACCCCATGTCATTTTACTATCAAATATATAATGACTCCCTTACATAAATACATCTACCACAATGGTCGATATATCATATAGTACTTTGACCCCTCGGTCATTTTACTATAACATATAATGACTCCCTTGTCAAAATACATCCACGATAGCCTGGGGTAGTATGGCATTGGGGTAATAGTACTATAAAATAGATGGACCTCCCATCGTGGATGTAGCTTTGCAAGGCAGTCACTATATTTGATAGTGACATGACATGAGGGCCATAGAACTATATAATATATCGACCCCTGGTGGAGGTATTTTGGCAAGGGAGTCACAATAGTTTATAGTGTCATGACATTGGGCTCATAATACTATATACTATATCGACCCAATCCCTCGAGGATGTATTTGGGCAAGGACGTCACTATATTTTATAGTAAAATGGTCTGGATGTAATAGTACTATATAATAAATCGACCCCGATGGGTGTATTTTGCCAAGGGAGTCGCTATAGTTTATAGTAAAAAGGCCTAGGGTCAAAATACACTATGATTTATCGAACCCGTGGAGGATGTATTTTTGCAAAGGAAAAACGATATTGTAGGTGGATACAGTATGTTCAATTAAATGTTTTTTTGTTATACATGCACTTTACCACTGTATTTGCCGTCGCGGTTGTTGTAGATTAGTCGGAGAGGGGATACGTTTATTTACACTGTTTGTCTTTTAGGATGGGGATGGAATAAGGGTGAGGTTGGGCGCCCATAAACCGGTTTAAACCCCCGGTGACTTTTGTCACTGACCGTTCCAAGGCGGTACTTCCATCTTCCTCCTATTGTGTGTTTGTTTTGTCTTTGTGCGTCTCTTGTTGTTTTTTCTACCCATGTATATTTGCTGTTTCCTTGTGTTGCTGTTCGGGCGAGTGTTTGTTCTGTATGTGGTATTTCCTGCATGACTCATTTTTGTACTTGTATAGTAAAATGGCATGTGAGTCATAGTATATTATATTATATAGAGACCAATCTCCCATCGTGGATGTTTTTTGGCCAGGGATTCGCTATATTTCATAATAATATGGCCATGGGGGCCAAAGTACGATATAATTTATCGACCCCGTAATGGATATAATTTTGCAAGGGAGTCACTATATTTTATAGTAAAATGGCAGGAGGTCATAGTACTATATAATATATCGACCCCCCCCCCTCATTGTGGATGCATTTTGGCAAGTGAGTCGGTATATATTCCACTTGAGGTATATTTAACACATTTTGAGCATGTTAAACACACTTTATAACTTATTAGGGGCAATAACATTTTAGGAAATCAAAGGACACGCGTCCAACTCATTGATCATTATGTTAGCTTTACATGATGTGAAACAATCACTTAAAATTAGATTAATCCCGCTTGAGCTGTGAAGAAAATACATAATGGCGTATATTTGATAAGATGTAAGTCTTAAGAGAATCAAGGTAAGCAACTCTAACAATTTTAATGTCATAAATTATCTATCAATCTATAAATATGTTCATTGACATTTTCAAAGGAAGTTTTCATTTATGTAACTACTGACAAATAAAATATTGAATTGACACACTTGAACAAGGTATAACTTATCAGATTTTTAACTATTTTAACGCATATTTTAACTAATCAAGGACGATACCTTCAGAATAACAAGAGAGAGGTTCACATCAATTCATGCTGGGCAACATTTCTGTAAAGTTGAACACATTCCAACTTGTCAGGGGCAACAACTCCAAATTAAAACCAGGGACAGGAACAGAAATGATAAAGATGCACAATAACTCACACTGGGCAACGTGCCTGTGAAATTTCAAGACTCAAGCCACATTCGTTTCAATGTTATGATTGCTGCAAAGTTTATCATTAATGTATTCAGGGACAAAAAATCCAAAATTATCCGGGGATGAAACTGAAAGTCTAACTTGGCAGGGTCAATAACTCCAAAACTATAGAAAGAAGGAACTGAAAATATAGAGATCCACAGGAACTCATACTGGGCAACATTCATGTAAATTCTGAAGGGTGGTGATTCCCGAAAGCAAAAATTGCAACACTAAAAGAGAAAATTGCAGACTCGGTTTTATTGAGTCTATTCATGAGCAGTAATTGAATGTGCAACTCTGCTCACGCCCCCTAGCACCGGCTTAAGCGGTATTCAATTTTCAGAACAAGAAGTACTGAAATTCATGATCTCGAAGGATCAGAAGGTATTACAACACTGAGAATGAAGTACGTATCTAGCCAAAACGATTTCTGAGTTATGGATGCCGCAAAACGTGTCATTAATTATCGCATATTCAAACTATTCAGGGTCAATAACTGAAAAACTACGAGGGGAGAGCTGCAAATATGGAGGTACACAACAACTCATACTGGGCAACATTCCTAGATTCTAACCTTAACAGTTTTTAGTTACGCCTGCCGCAACATCTGTGACAGACAGATAGACGTAAGGACAACTCTATACATTTGGTGGAAACATTTATAATGATAACTAAGTAGGAATTTACTTCACTTCTATGCACACTTTTTACGGTCAGGTTGTTATCTCGTATGTGAGGTAAGTTTCTTATAAGTAAGAAGGTCATTGTACTACGACTCACTCGGTCATAGTACTATAACCAGGGAGTCATAGTACTAATAGTAAATCGACCCCGGTCGATCAACTACGGGGGTCATTTTGTTATATGAGGGGTAAGAATTTTATATATATGGGGTCATACCACTACGACTCCCCGGTTATAGTATAACTATATAGTAAATCGACCCCGGTCGATCTTCTACGGGGGTCACTTTGCCTCATTACAGCGGCATTGATACTAATTTGAAAGTCATATCAAGATTAGTTTTACTGCATTTATATGCCATACAGTGTGATGAATAGTCAACAGAGTATTTATAATTCCTACTGTCATACCCTTTTAATTAGATGTATTATTATATCTATCTTATTTCTATTATATAGAAAGGTTTTTCCAAATTTCTGAATATAAAAGAAAATACCAGGTGTATATTAACCAATATTTATATGTATTAATTAGTCAAATAGTACAAATATGTTGGTAAACCCTGAATTAAGGGCTATTTCATATGCGATCTGAGCTGGGCCTACGCCTGTGTGTATGTGTTCGTTTTAAGGAACCGCACAATTAGGTTAAGAAGACACGAAATCCCGGTTGTGACATTCTAAGTTCCTACTTCTTAGTTCCGTTTTCCAAATTTCGAGTTCCAACTTCTAAGTTCCGCCTTCCGACTTCATAGTTCCGTGTTCCAAGTTTCGAGTTCCAACTTCCAAGTTCCATGTTCCGACTTCCATGTTCCGACTTTCAAGTTCCATGATCCGACTTACAAGTTCCATGTTCCGACTTCCAAGTTCCACCTTCTAACTTTTTCTCGTGACCTCATTTTTCGCACCCTTTACTTGCCGCATGTCAATGCTGCTGACATGCTAGGCGTCCCAGTTTTTAAATATTGTATTAGGTAAGAAAAAATGATAAGAAACTTCTTGGTAGGTAACTATATTATAAAACGTTGTTTTGTATCTACCTTTTGCCTGTTGAAAAATGATTTCAACAAAAACGAACCATAAGTTGAACTCAAAACAATAGAGTTAAAACTAGATTGATATCTAAAATGCTTCCAAACAGTTGCCTCCCTTTATTGTTTACACCATTTACAAAGTTTCTACAGACGTGAAAAGAGATCTCATGAAGTTGGAAGTCAGAACATGGAACTTGGGACATGGAAGTAGGAACTTGGATGTCGAAACATGAAAGTTTGAACTTGGAACATGGGAGTCAGAACTTGGAAGTCGGAACTTATATCTTGGATATCGGAACTAAGAAACAGGAACTTGGAACTCGTGCGTAAACGATATACAATAACCATTTAGCAAATTATATTGGAAATAAGAAGAACTTGAAAGACGGTAGTTTGAGGTAGTTTGAAGTTTATCTATTTTCTGACATATTAAGGTCTAATTTACCAAAGCAGAGAAACTCGTGGAATTAAAAACAGACAGCAGAGAGAACCAACAGAGCTGACCGACATAACAGAACATAACATTATAACCTGAGGGAATGTCTTTGCCCCGGGCGCCCTGGTCTTCAGGTACAAGGATAGAGTGGGAAATAGTAGCATGTTCACAACAACCCCGATCGAGTTCCACAGAGTACCTCCAACACCCGACTGAAAAACAAAACATCTCTCCTCCTCATATTTCATGTTATTTGCCTATCAATTTTGCATTGCGCTGGTCTTTTCTACACCGGTCTGGGTCCAAACTGTTTGCAAAACCTATTTTATATGATGTAAATGATACGTTATACTTAATAGATGACCGCGGGCAGCATGTCGAGTCCTAGCGCATAGTCATTAAAGTGGAGAGACCTTCTTTCTACTGATGCCTAAAGTATAGGTCTAATTATAATGAACTATGTGAATGCAAAATATGGATATGGTCCGAAAAAACAAGTAAATTGAAATGGAATAAAAATTAAACAAGCCGACCTATTGAATCTCTTACCTGGTTAATATAATATGACAATTGATGTTTTATTTACATCTACCGAAAATCTTCAGGTTGGTTTATTTCACTTTCATATAGAACCATCTAAGCATCACTCATATAAACTTTGATCAAACTGAACTCTGTTTTAGCGCATGTGACAAACAACCATTCATAACCATTTATAAAACTTTGATAAATTTCGATCTAAGCATCTTTCTTGTAATGCTTGGTCAAATCACTTTCAGTCGTTCAAATAAAGTGTTCGTTAGAATCTATTAATAGCTGTCGCATAAAGCAATATCCATATTTACGTCAGACCCTTGTGGTCTAGTGGTGTCGAGGTATAGTTTTTAAAAACGCCATTTGCCCTCGAGGTAATTATTTTACATCATCTATTGTACATGGAATTTGTGTTTTGACTGTGCGAGAGTGGACAGTGGTCATTTTGGTTAGAATTGTCACAATGAAACACTTGAAGAGATTTTAGCGTGTGCGAATTTCATGTTTTCCGGACTGACTTGGTTACCCTTGAAGTCATGGGACCAACATATATATCAATTTGGTGATAGCTAGCGTCTTTATTGGAGCCATGATTGTTTGTCATCGGGGCATATATGAGTTTTGGAGCCATTGACACATAAATGGAGCCCGTAATTGTTCATCCTTGGTAGGAGTACATACCATTACCCTTGCTGGAAAGACATTGACATTATCCTTGGTGGAACACATATGCATTATTCTTGGTGGAACCCCTAAGCGAATATCTTCGTATATATTGTGTGTATTGTGTTAAACGTCTAAATATACACTCAGAGAAATTACTTTAAAGGTATAGTGTTGTACTACAAATTGTTTTTGTGAAGTAAATATACATGCATTAGTCATGCAGGAAACACCATAATAATAATATACAAAATACACAGTCGCCCGAACAGCACCATGACAAAATATAACAGTAAATGTATATGTCATTGAAAGGACGCAACGAGACGAACAAAGACATAACAAATGAAAATTAGAGGGGTGATGGAAATAACGTCTTAGAGCGGTCAGTGACAAGTGGCACATGGGGTTTAAACCTGTTTAGGGGCGTCAAACCCCACACTTATTTCATCCACACCCTAAAAGACAAAACGTGTAGATAAACATATTCCCTCTCCGACTAATCTACAACCACTGCGATGGTAAATACAGCAGTAAAATTGCATGTAAATTAAAAAGTAGTACAGTCAAGCAGGGAAAGCCATACACAAAACGCCAACACTAAAACATCGATAAAACGTAAGTAATACACACACAGGACAAATGCAAGGGCGAACACACACAAACACGCACGAGATGAAAACTATAAATTTTGAAAGGGGGTGATCAAACCTGAACAAACACCTAAGTACTAATACACAAAGACAACAAACAAAAACAAGGACATTATGGTGTGCGGTGGTCTAGTGGTAACGCGCTTGACTACCATCCGGAGGTCCGGGGTTCAAATCCCGGTCCCTCCCGGAAATTTCAGAGACGCTTTTCAGTCTCTCCCATCCGCATATTCTCTTCAAACAGGGGTTGAAATGGGTTGAAATGGGTACATGTGAGGGTCACTAGCCGGTACTGCGGCTGCGATATTGTGTCATATGTTAGCAGTGCTCAATTGACCAGGGGAGTAAATTGTACAATCGGCTGAGCGGTCCTTCGGACTGAAAGTAGACTATAACTAGGTACTTTTTTGTTATTACTTTTACAAAGAAAATACCAACTTGGAACGGTCAGTGGCGAAACCACCACTGGGTGTTTATACCGGTTTACGGACGACCTAACCTCACACTTATCCTAGGTCGAGGTGGTAATAGCTGGTAATTTGATTTGTAAAAAGCAATACGTGTATCAATAATGTCAAGAATACGTTTCTTCTAATCCGAAAGCGCATTAATATCAGCATGTTCTGGTCGACACCATTTGATGCAGAATTCTTGAATATATTCCGCAATATGAGTACAACAAGCGTCAAAAACAATAAGGGAAGGTATTTGGGTCCTTTAGAAAGGAGGGTCCTGAGACGTTTATCTTTTATGATATCAAAATTACCAATTATGACATGGCCAACTGGTTTATAACAAAAGCTCGAAGTACTACATTCTCAGTCGGTAGGGATATTGGCGTTAATATTTAAGTCTGAGAGACAATTTTATTGTAGTTGAAAATAACGTTCCTTATCGGCTTAATATATTTATAACAGATGATGATAGGTGATTCAGAATTGATGAAATATTTGGGGATAGTATCGATTATATTCTTATTGCGAAATGTACTTTGAATATCAATAAGAATTGATGCCTTTGTTTATGAATTGAAATTTCAGAAAATGTCTTTTATGTTCAGATTCTTTATCAATATGAGGACGAAGAACATGCAGTGTATAGCTTTGTATAAGTGAGACAGTTTAAATAAGCGGATCTGTACGCATATAAATTTTATCATCTTCCTCGTCTATTGACCTAATACATGAAAATGGCAAAGACAATAAACAAGAAAGTAAAGTATGTTTGCCTGTTTGTTAAAGAATGGTATGTAAATCATGAATAGACATATTAATATTACCATTTCAACGTCTACCATGTGATCTACCTTTACGTTTCTAATTTAAAATATTAAGAAAATATCGATAGTAGGATCTTTAGATAAACTTTGTTAAATATTGCCATTCAAGCCCAAAGGAAAATGTGTTAGTAATGTCTTCATCCAGTCTATCTCTTTAAAAAAGAGCTTTAGATTTAAAACTGCTAGTAGTATTAGAATCATAATGTTTTTAAAGAACGAGTCGTCTGACCCACATACTGAATGCAACAAAGTGATGCATTTCATGTTAGAACATATATAATATTTGACGAGTTTCAATCTATATCATAATTAATGAAAAAGTAGTAAAGTCAAACAGGAAAAGTCACACACAAAACGCCACCATCACCAAACCACCGACAGAAAGCAATTTATTTAGCAATTTATACACATACAGCCATCGATAGACAGCAACCAATCACACACACGCGCGCACGAGAGAGAAAAACACAGAGAGCACCAGCAAACACAATCACCAGAAACAAACATGAACAAACGCACAAGCACAAAGACACAAGACAAACAAAAGTAAGGGTCACAAAGAGAGTATCGCCTTGGCACGGTCAGTAGCAAAATCACCACTGGGGTTTAAACCGGTTAACGGACGTCTTAACATCACACTTATCTCAAACTCACCCTATCTAAACAAACATTGTAAATAATGTAAATAATGTAATAATAAACATTGTAAATGTAAAGGTATCCACGCCGGACTTCCCCACTAAACACTCTACCATTTACAAGAGATTTAATGGATGACCAAAATCCACAATATCGAATTTTACATAGGCTGTGCTGAAGGCAACAGGACAAAGTTCAAAGACAGGGTCCATACTTCGTCAATTGAAACTCATGGTCCAACAGAAAGCAAACATAAGGACTGGTTTGACAAAAACGACGAGGAAATCACTGCAATACTAACAAGAGCTGTCACAGGACAGCGCGCTCGACTATTCTCAGAATTATTAGTGTAAAAATGCTTGATAGTGGACTAAAATAGTGTCCAATGATACTAGAAGCAAGTAATCAGTCTCGGTAAAATATCTTTAATAATATTCAGGATGTAGGATCTCTTTGAACTCTTTAATGAAAGAGATAAACCTAAGTAAAAAGGGCCATTTCTGTTAAAATGCTTGACAGAGTAATGTACTCTTGCCTACATAAGAAGCTTGAGATTAAGATTGTGATGGTGAACAAGTTTTCCAAGTTTTAAAGCTTTATATCAAAAGGTTATGTAAATAAGTGGACTTTAACAAAAACCTTAATCAAACATTCTAAGTTAAAAGGGGCCATAATTCTGACAAAATGCTTGACAAAGTTATGTACTCTTGCCTACAGATGAAGATTGTGGTGGTGAACAAGTGTTCCAAGTTTCAAAGCTTTATTCCAAAGGTAAGAGGCAAAAAGTGGACTTTAACAAAAACCTTAACCAAAAAATGTAAGTTAAAAAGGGCCATAATTCTGTCAAAATTGACGGAGTTATGTACTCTTGCCTACAGATGAATTTTGTGATGGTGAACAAGTGTTCCAAGTTTTAAAGCTTTATCTCAAAGGGTTATGTAAATAAGTGGACTTTAACAAAAACCTTAACCAAAAGTTCTAAGTTAAAAAGGCCCATAATTCTGTCAAAAGTGTTCCAAGTTTCAAAGCTTTATTCCAAAGGTTAGAGGCAAAAAGTGGACTTTAACAAAAACCTTAAACAAGGTGTCACGCGGACGCCGACGCGGACGCGTTCGAATAGTCGAGCTAAAAATGAAAAACATGCATGAAATATTCTGAAAGTCGGAGATCATGCAAAAGCAAAAGTAGCAATGCCAAAAGAGAAAATTGCAGACTCGGTTTAATTGAGTCTGTTCATGAAATTAAAGTGCAACACTACTTACGCCCCCTAGCACCTGCTTAAGCGGTATTAAATTTTCAAAATTAATAACATAAATTAATGATACCGAAAATATAACAACATTGATAATGAAGTACGGGCGACTTTTTACGGCTGACACACAAGCACTTAACACCTGCAGTTGTGACGTACATATATTCTGAGAGTGGGAGATCCTTCAAAAGCAAAAATAGCAATGAGAAAAGAGAAAATTGCAGACTCGATCCTTCGAGATCACGAATTTCAGTACTTTTTGTTCTGAAAATTGAAAACCGCTTCTAGGGGGCGTGAGCAGTGTTGCACTTTCAATTACTGCTCATGAACAGACTCTATAAAACCGAGTTTGTAATTTTCTCCTTTTGTGTTGCAATTTTTGCTTTCGGGGGATCACCTCTCTTCAGAATTTATTGAGACCATCCAGGACCCACAGCAGTATCCAAGACAGACGTCTTCTCAAAAGGCAGGCGCACTGTTCAAACGAAGTTACGCCAGATGCAGGAGAAGTGGCTCAGCAAGAAAACAACATAAATACAACAGTTTGCTGATATGCACACCTAAAAATGTTTCTATGACATTCTCCTGAGTTTAGATGACATGACACTGATCACATTCTTGAAAGATGGGCAGAACAGCGTCCTTAACCGATCATCATCCATAAAATAAATGACGAGTCTATAGGTCGCCTGCTACAAGCACAGAGAAACATATCTATGGATGCAACTTTCCATGCAAGAATTACAAAAATCTTTAGGTTGAGATGCTATCCCAACTGAAATCTACAAAACTGGTGGTGACTCACTGACAGAAACTACTGGAGCTGTGTGTGTCTTTCTGGAAATAGAGTTTGGATGCCAAGAGCACTTCATCAGAATGATTCGCCAGTTCCACGATTGTATGATGGTTAGAATCCTCGATGACGCAGAAGCAGTTCATTACTTCCCTGTAAAAATGGAGTTACGCAGTCTGGAAATGAAACTCAATGTGTAGAGGGCAGTCGTGATCAAAACCCTACATAAACGCTTAAAGGACTGCCTCAAAACCAACCTTAAGACACTTGGTATCAGCACAGAATCCTGTGAATACCTGGCAAAAGACCACACTGCTTGGCTAGCAGCCATCTCCGTCGGGTCCAAGACTGCAAGGAACACACGGATAGAGGAGTGCAAGAGGAAACATGCTCTTCGTAAGATGAGGGTGACAAGCACATCCACTTCAGCCACAACAACCGATTTCAAGTGGCCTACATGTGACAGATACTTCCAAGCAAGGATCGACCAGACAAGTCACCGACGGACACACCGATCCAAATTGAAATGACTGTGTAGATGGCATGCTCATTGTCGACAGCGACGGAGGAACATCAATAGTTTACTTACGGTTGATATTCGGTCGAGTGGCAAGCGCGTTTCTGCTGGATTCCACGGAATTTCTATATATTCGATACAAAAACAATCTTTCCTTACCAAGCTCGTTAGCGCTAAGTTAGTTTCAAGTCACATGTATTCAGATTTTGAATCTAAAATTTGACAAAATATGCGCAGAATACATCCCTAATCCTTTCACCGCCGATGTCGCATTAATGCACCACGACAAATAGTGCAGTCCCAGATCAGACGCCGCCTTTTCAAGGCGGCGTCTGATCAGGAACTTCACTATTTGTCTCAAACTCTTCTTCTATATCTGCGCTTTATTCTTTTGAAATTTGCATTTATTTATCTCATTTCCTTATTTTACCAAATGATTTAACAAACATTGCATTGCAGACGACACTTAGATGTTTGGCGCCGAAAGGGTCAAAGCAGACGAAAATGTTTGCAGACGAAAATGCTATGGTATCAAACGAATTAAAGTGGTCAGTCACCGCATAAATGTTATAAATGCAGGTGACTGCTGCAATAGCACAACAGTAATGAAAACATGTAATTTGTTTTGCGCATTAATACCATCGTGCATGTAGCTACTGCCTTACTACCGCCTGATTTTAAGTTTAGTTTCGTGAGATTTATCTCAGAATAATGTCCGAAATTAACCGAACTTTTATAATGGCATCACGAACAAAGGTTGTTTTGTAGTGGACAAAACTGTCGAATCATATCTGTATAGTCCCATAAGCAACACCCGTCTTTACCAGGTAAAAACCATAAGAAAATACTGCATAAAGATAAATTTGCTCACAGTGTGTAGAAAAAGGTAGAGAAATACCGAAGTATTTCAAAACACATGGAAACTTTCCCAGCGTTAAATGCTATGTCCATCTTTAAAGTTAAATAAAAACAATTAAACGAAATAACGTACAATACGTTACCTTGATGCTTAGTGCGGAGGGGTATATAAAGTCAGCAGGCCATAGAAGTTGTGACGTCACAGTAGCTGTCGTCAGACTGAGGCTCACTTGGCCCCCGGCATCGAAAACAGTGTCCAGATTGTGAATATCCTTGAACACGTACTTCCGTATAGCTCTGTAGATGACCGCAATGACCAACGAGAACCCACCGATGCCAAGAAGCAAAAGTGCTACATTGCTTTTCTCGATAGAGGGTTTCAGACTGAAAGAAAAAAGTGATGTTTTGCTTAGCGAACAGAAAATCTATGACTTCTGCAATACTTTTGACCTGCATTAAGCAACGACCTGCCTTTTTGATGACCATTTAAGACATGCTCTACTTCAGGTAAATGGTAGAAGTTTTGGCAATTTAGAAAGAGAGAACACCCCTAGTCAGCATACGTAGTTAAACAGATTCAAACCCCTATATCTGTAAATCTATGACTGTAGGTGGTATGTCTATAAACCATGTGGTCGCTTTAGCGAAACTCTGTGGCATTCAAACATCATACAGTAAATTTATGTTAACCCTTCGCTTGCTATTCACGTCAATATACGTACCTGTAAATAGTGAAGACCCAGATGAGACAGCTCCTACAGGAGCTGTCTCATCAGGGTCTGCACTATTTACAAGTTGATTGTGCAACCAGTGCACTCCACAGCAGTGATTCCACAGCGAAATACATGTACACAGTGAAGATATATGTAAGTATACAACAGGACATGGGAAGAAGGAGAAATTTATTTTAAAAATCAGCAAGAGAAGGGTTAAAACTGCATTGTCGTAATATTCGATAAATCATGCAATGAATTCATGTCTGAATTAACGTCTTTTTAACTTCTGGTTTTCATAATTCATATTTGATACATTTATATGCGCTCATTTGTCGCCAATATACAAAACATTACTGATATATGCAATATCGTGTATGCATTTTTCTGATAAGATTAGATCCTTCGAAAGCAAAAACAGCAATGCGAAAAGAGAAACATGCAGACTGCAAAACTGCTCATGCCCCCAACATCGGCTAAAGCGGTATTCATTTTTCAAAAAGTAAAAACACTGAAATTGATGATCCCGAAGGACCAAAATATGTACACTGAGAATGCATGGGCTTCCTCAAAGAAATATCTCCAGGAAATCGTTGTTTGTCAGAGCTTCCAACTGAACCCGTATTATACTAAAAAGTTGAAAACTTCTAAAACCTTAACTTCTTTATTTCGTTCACTTTCATGAAAGATTATGTTATTACAATTAAACACTTTAAATGAAATAGAAAACGTTCAATTACATTCAATAACTGAATTGTATGTAACTGGGCGACCATTTAACATCTGTTTTGAGAATTGGCTGTTTTCATTCATCAAATCAAAAACAAACTTAGTTGGAAGTTTACTACAATGTCCTGTCGGGAATTCCCGGCATGAAAGTTGTTGCATTTTACATAAAATCAATTATTGAAACATTTAAAAGTACTTTACCATTTCTATTTTGTAGTAAAAGGTTGGATTGCACTTCTGGTAATATATATTGCTCTCTGAATCGGGTATGTTTCATTTAAGCCCAGTCCTAATTGGTCCACGAAATATAACTTAACTTCAACACAACTTCCAACAGTGCTCTACGGTTCGGCGAAGTTTGGTCAAAATCCGTTCAGTTATCATGGTATAGAATGTATATTTGGTAATACAAGCTGTAATTTGTTGCAAGTATTTCGCAAAATGGGTTGAATAATATGTCTTATCATAATGCGTCGTGGAGAACGAACCTTGTTTTGAACGAATGGCTTCTACCCTTTACTCCATAAATATTCATGTCAGAAATAATGATTCTATGAATATTAATCACCTGAATTTATATGGACAACGGTTTTGGTACCATAGCGGAAACTCTGGAGAAATTGGTTTATGTTATTCCATAAGTAAATCCTGATCAGACAAATCCTACAGGAACCATCTCATAACTGCTGATGAACAGACTCAATACAAGAGGGTCATAATGGCCCTAAATCGCTCACCTGGTTACTATAGACATATACATACACTGTATTTCTATGTAAAAATAAGTCAGCTTCAGATTGGGGCCAATATGAAACCAAAGGCCATCATTTTAGGCCTGGAGTTTAAAATTTGAACAATCTAAATAAAGGAACATTAGATGATGCTTCATATAAGTTTCAAAGTTACGGGCCTTACAATTTCACAGGAGAATTTAAAGATTTTCCTATGAAAAATTGATAAGCCCCGGGGCGGGGCCATTTTTGATCCGGGGGTCATAGTTTGAACAATCTTTGTAGAGGACCATTAGATCATGCTACATACCAAATATCAAAGGTATAGGCCTTACGGTTTCAGAGAAGGAGATTTTTAAAGATTTTCCGATGAAAAACTGATAAGCACCGGGGTGGGGCCATTTTTGTTCCGGGGGTCATAGTTTGAACAATCTTTGTAGAGGACCATTAGATTATGCTACATACCAAATATCAAAGGTTTAGGCCTTACGGTTTCAGAGAAGAAGATTTTTAAAGATTTTCCTATGAAAAACTGATAAGCCCCGGGATGGGCCATATTTGGTCCAGGGATCATAATTTAAAGAATCTTTGTAGAGGACCATTAGATAATGTTACATACCAAATATCAATGGTCTAGGCCTTACGGTTTCAGAGAAGAAGATTTTTAAAGATTTTTCTATGAAAAACTGATAAGCCCCGGGGCGGGGCCATTTTTGGTCCGGGGTCATAATTTGAACAATCTTTGTAGATGACCATTAGATCATGCTACATACCAAAGATCAAAGGTCTAGGCCTTACGGTTTCAAAGGAGAAGATTTTTAAAGATTTTCCTAAGAAAAACTGATAAGCTCCATGGCGGGGCCATTTTTGGTCCGGTGGACATAATTTGAATAATCTTTGTAGAGGACCATTAAATGATGCTACATACTAAATATCAAAGCTCTAGACTTTGTGGTTTCAGAGAAGAAGATGTAAATTGTTGACGACGCACGACGCACATACGCACATACGCACGACGCACGACGCACGACGACGGACGCCGGAGCCGAGCCAGCCCCATCACAAAACCTCACCTGGCACAAAGTGCCAGGTGAGCTAAAACCGAGTATGCAATTTTCTCGCTTTGCATTGCTGCTTTTGCTTTCGAAGGATCTCCCACTTTCAGAACTTCTTTAATAAAAAATAGCAGGGGAAAAGACATGCAAACAGCATGAAAGGCAGACATCGTAGTTTGATATTTCTAAATTACTTAATAGATTACAATTACGAAATACCGGAGCATGCTAAAACATTACTGTTACGTGTACCACAAGAACGTTTATTATGGAAGTTAAGATTTTATGAAAAATATACACAGAGCTACAGATAATGGTGTGTACTCAAATATACTAAAATCGTAGTTTCTCCGCCCAAAACAATACTGTTACCACCTTTTCGAATCGTCTCTTTCTGACGGTTCTAAATAAATGGTCACCGTATACGGGTTTGGTGGAGAAATAAAGGAGTCATTCTTGAAAATGTTTAACCCTTTCCCTCATAAATACGCCTGTCTACCTCTCCTCTATAAAACTCACTTTTTGAAACCATTGTAATAAATAGAGCATTTGCTCCATAGGAGCAAATGCTCTATTTTTACACACTGGTTTCATTACTACACGATTTTTCTCTAGTAAATGTTCCTTTTCGGTAGATTTATTCAAAGATGATTGGTATAAAAATAGCCCATTGGGGAATGGGTTAAATCTACGCATCTTAAGTGGACTTCTGTGTACATATGACGGGTTAACGCTTTAATGTTTGTCTCGACCATACATGAAAGGGTGGGAAATCTGCCGGGAATCTCACAACTGACCATGCAGGAAATGAGCTAGTTTCGCGTCATGGTTTTAACCCTTTCGGCGACAAATTTCTGATTGCCGTCTGCAATTCCCTGATTTATGCACGAAACCTTGTGTTATTTTGTTCTTAACATAATCAAGCAGTCGAGTATAAACATTAAAAGAACTCTGAGTTGGAAAAATGGAAACATATCCCTTATGGTTTGCAAACGGGATACGGAGCAGCCCTCTGGCCGGGTCTAATTCTCAAGTTTTATCAATAATGATCACGAGATGTATCATACTTTGAAGGGCCAGTATGCTCTCTGAGTACCATCTTGCATTCGCCACCATCGCATTGTTGACTGTCTATGGTTCCTTGTGCACTTGTTGTCTCCTCGCCGAGGGACAACTCAATAAGTAACATGAATGCGAGCACGAAACACACCTGTAATGAATAAATGTTAATGTCACAACTCTTCAGACCCCTTGACAATTGCTAGAAGGTTTTAGAGATTAGCTGCTGTCACGTTTGTGAACCGTTTACTTGATACATATGCTTCTTCATACTTTTGCAAACGGAGAAGTCCAAGAATAATACAGCTAAAAAGGGCCATCTAATCGGGTTGGCTGTTTGCTTGCTTATGGAATGATATACAGCAGAACCCCTCTAATGCGACCACTTAATGAATAAACATTGGTGTCTTTATAAGCAGGTGGTTGCTTAATTAAGGACAAAGACAATGCAGAAAGTTCCTCTAGGAACTTTCTGCATTGCGTTTGTCTTGCATTAAGCTACCACATGCATCTAGCATCCGGAATTATAACTGTTTTAGGTGGTCGCATTAGCGGGGTTTTATTGTATATTTAGTTAGGTGGTCGCATTAGCGGGGTATTATTGTATATTTAGTTCTACAGATTCTGCCAAAGTCAAAACATCCAGTCTTTATTATTTCTTATATGAATATTCATTAGGTAAAGGTTTAATCACGGTCAAATTTATTGTTTTCTTTAATTCTGTTGTAAACAGTGAAAATCTAGATCAAACAAAGTGGAGCCCTATATCAGATGCTATGTGATATCTGGTACGGATGCTATTAGAGTGGGTCCCCATTTTCTTGGACTCGTCATACTTTGAATCATTTTCACAGAGGTCCAGATAAGATGCGTAAATTAAAATATTTTTCAAGATAACTTCTTTATTTCTCCACTAAACCCTATGCTATGACCACTTTTTAGAATACTCACAAGAGTGGTCACAACAAAGGATTTGATGGAGAAATGACGATTTTAGTATTTGAGTACGTACATTTATATGTAGCTCTGTTATTGTTGTTTTTCACCTTGATATTAAAACACGTTTCAGAATCCCATTGTCTTATTTAGATTTGGCTCTTTTTTCACTTCTTGTTCTGTGGCAACTTTTATAAACTGTTTTGGATCCAGATAAGACGAGTAAATTGGTGTCTCATCAAGATCGAAATTTTTGGTGCTGTGAAATATGTTTTTGAACCAAAGCTGAAGAAATATTTAAACACCTGAAAAGAACGACAAATTTTGTAGACGTTAAATCGCGACAGCGAAGGCGTTGTAGGACTAAATGTTTTGTCATTTTGTTTTGCTCTTCTACTATACAGACCAAACATTTAGATTTTAGAATACAGACCTTACCAATTAGCAGATTAATAGATGAAGATGCGTATTCAATTGCTAAATGTTTTATTTGATCACCACATGCTGTGCAGAATCGTCCCAACGTAACACCACAGCGTTTTATGGGAAATAGGGTTTCTGTCAAACACATCCTTTGCTCCCATGTTATTTCAACCCATTACCTTATAGGCTATTTTAGATACATCCTCTTTGAATAAATATACCGAAAATGGGCATTAATTAGAGAAAAGGAAATTTTTAGAGGTGTGTAGTTCCTATAGGAGCAAATGCTCTATTTATCACAATGGTTTCATAAAGTGACTTTTACGGAGTCGTCAACTGTCGTCAATATGAGGGAATGTGTTAAAGCAGGGCAAAAATAATGCAAAAGTTCCTGTAGGGACAGTCTGCAATACTTTTGACCTGCATTAAGCAACGACCTGCCTTACACGCCCATATTAAGATCTCTTTTTGATGACCATTTAAGACATGCTCTACTTCAGGTAAATGGTAAAAGTGTTCCGCAATTTAGAAAGAGAGAACACTCCTAGTCAGCATACGTAGTTCCAAAGCGTTTAATGGTATTTTTGTCTACACTGTTTGCGAGGTCTTTGCATGCCCTCAACTATCGCCTCTTTTGCAGTTTCCCGTTTTTTTAAAGTGATACACGGGGTTACTCCACTACTCATCAGGGCCAAAACTATTTACAGTAGCAATCAGATATCCCCCATGGCAGCAAAAGTGTCAAGTATATATTAAATGCATTGTGAAAGCAAAATATTCTGACTTACCCAAACAATATTCATTGTGAACACACGAATTCTGGCAATGAAAGACACTCGACTGATGATGTATAACTATATACACTTATTTATATTAGTAAATTATGCGGATGTGAAACGATAACACCAGCATATCTAAATTATGCTTTAGACATGCAAATATGCATGAGGCCTGAAATATTTATCATGCAAATTGACACCATAGATGATAGAAGTATACGTAAATGTTGGGTTCTCTGAAGACTTTATACTGATCAATGTATTTGACTGTGTAAATATATGCCTTCTCAATACTTGGGCCGCTGTGTATCTAAAACATAAGCTATTATATTTACATATGAACATATATTGTATACATATACACATATAGTGCATACAATCCTATATTGTATACATATACACATATAGTGCATACAATCCTATATTGTATACATATACACATATAATGCATACAATCACGAGGTAGCCTCCTTATCAAGGTCTGCTCTATTTTATTTGCTTCAAGATCGATATATATATCGAATTCTGCAGTTACAACCATGTCAAAATTGTCATTATAAAATTCCAGCTGTTTAATATTTATGATGTAGCTATTTCTCTAATGAATATTAATGGAGTGAATGAAATGGCTCAACTATCTGTAACAACAAGCACCCAAATTACGTCGGTACTAGGGGGCATGAGTGTTGCACTTTGAATAACTATTCATGAACAGACTCAATCTCTGTTTACATTGCTGCGTTTGCTACCAAAGGATCGCCTACTTTCAGAACTTATGTACTTCCCAACAGCAGTACTAAATTGCACTTTCAATAACTGCTCATGAACAAATTCAATAAAACCGACTCTCTCATTTTGCAGGGCTGCTTTTGCTTTCGAAGGATAACCTACTTTCAGAACGTATGTACTTTGCAACAACAGTTGTTAAGTGCTTGTGTGGCGGCCATAAAATATTGCACCGTACTTCATTCTCAGTGTTGTTATATATTCTGCTCCTTCCGGATAATTAGTTTCGATATTATTTGTTTTGAAAATTGAACACCGCTTAAGCCAGTGCTAAGGGGCGTGAGTAGTGTTGCTCTTTCGGTAACTATTAATGAACAGATTCAATGCAATCGAGTCTGCAATTTTCTCATTTTGCATTGCTGATTTTGCTTTCGAAGGATCACCTCTTCTAGAACTTATGTACTTCACAGCAGCAGTGCTTGTATGGCGGCCGTAGAATGTCACCCTGTACTTCATTCTCAGTGTTGTTATATTTAGCAAATAATGACGGAACAGGTTGATCAGGGTCTACACCATTTACTTCTATGTCAGTCTAATTTAAAGTAATCAAACATGATGCCCGATTGACCTATTCAGCTTTACAAACCCATAGAGAGGAGATGCTGTGTGTCCGAATATTTAGAGCTATTAACCCTTTCCCTCATATTGACGACTCTTGACGACTCTGTAAAAGTCACTTTGTGAAACCATTGTGATATATAGAGCATTTGCTCCTATAGGAGCAAATGCTCTATTTATCACAATGGTTTCAACCTACAAAATTCTAAAAAAAATCCTTTCCTCTAATGCTCCTTTTCGGTAGAGTTATTTAAAGAGTTTTTATCTAAAATAGCCTATGAGGAATGGGTTAATATAGTGTTAACCCTTTCCTTCACCAAAATATCCTGCATATATATGGCATTATAAAACTTCAGCTAATAAATATGCTTGGCGTCATGATTTCTTACATGGATATTGAACAGGGAAGTGGTTAAATCAGAACCAATATTGTGCATGAATAAGTTTCACTACGGGCTTGTAGATATATCATACGGACCACAGGTAGAAGTCTTCTGTCAGTGACAATACAGTAAAACATCGCTTATCCTTAGGTTCAAATCAATAAACCTCGCTTATCCTAAGGTTCAAATCAATATCAATATCGGCCTTTAAAGACAGGTGACAACTTAATGCAGAGCGAAAGTCATGCAGACATCATTTCCATCATTTTTGGGATCTTTCTGCATGACGTTCACCCTTTATTAAGCAGTCATATGCCTAAAACGTTCTCCATTCTTCCTGACGTATTAGAAACGATTCACAGTATTTCAATTTCAAAATCATATATCGCAGTAAATGATACAGTAAAACCAGCCTTAAGAGGCAATTCATTTATTGAACGTAAAAGTCTTAAAAAGCAGGTGGTTGCCTAATGCATGGCAAAAGTAATGCAAAGAGCATCCATATGAGCTTTCTGCATTTCGTTTGATCTGCATTAAGCTACCACCTGTCTTACAGACCCATAATCTTTTTGATGGCCACTTAAAACAGGTTCTACTGTATTTAATCTTGGATGTCGTTTATGTAATAAAGTAAGTTTTAGAACAAATGACTGCGGCTGCCGAAGATAATATCTAGATTGGATGAAATAATGATGAGCAGTGTCGTGAATTGTGTAGCAAGTTAACCCTTACAATGCGGGAAATGAGTCACTATTTTCCTTTGCAAACAGTGCAGACCCTGGTGAGAGGGCTCCTAGAGGAGCTCTCTCATCAGGGTCTGCACTGTTTGTCTTGTTACACTTTTCTTTAGAAAAAATCCATAAATATTATCCTTAAGCTTGATCTGTTAGCATTTTGGAATAATCCATTTGAAAATTCAGCATCGTAAGGGTAAGCCCCGCTAATATTTAGCTACATGTATTCTCATACTAAGTGCGTCTTGACTAGAATTTGTAAGATAAGACACCCAGTAACTCGGTGTCTCATCAGGATCCAATCTGTTTGACACACGGTCAGTAGTTTCTCAAACTGAAACTGAAAGTCGGTGAAATTTCGGCAGATTAGAGATTGGGTTAGTAGTAGTGTGTGAAGTGTGTGTTATTTGCTCAGAGACAAATGGTGGTATTACAACTACATGTAGTGATAATTCTGTAGCTAGTATAATTATATATATTAGAGGTCCAGATAAGATGCGTAAATTAAAACATTTTCAAGAATAACTTCTTTATTTCTCCACCAAACCATATGCTGTGACCTTTCTTTAGAATCGTGTCGCATAGGGTTTGGTGGAGATAAGACGATTATTAGTAGTAGTAGTAGTAGTAGTAGTAGTAGTAGTAGTAGTAGTAGTAGTAGTAGTAGTAGTAGTAGTAGTAGTAGTAGTAGTAGTAGTAGTAGTAGTAGTAGTAGTATTATCAGTAGTAGTAGTAGTAGTAGTAGTAGTCGAGTACGCACCTTTATCTGTAGCTCTGTAAATATGCATTATGCGTACATTATGGTACTGGTTTGGCGAATCTTTGGACCACATTCTGAAATATCTTGTCACTTTGAACTGGTAGGAAATTTAAACGTTAAAGTGTCTATCTGTCTATAGCTTTGTCGTAATTTTATACAATAGAACATGGATGGACGCATAAAGTTTTGGTAATGGCAGAAAGTGTAGAATCATATCTATATTATTTCATAAGCAACACGGCAGACCCTGATCAGACGGCTCCTCTAGCTGTCCGATCTGGGTCTGCTCTGTTTATACAAATTTTGTGTGAAATTGCATTTTTATATGAAGGAAAGGTCTAATTATATGCATTGTAACAGCGGTTTCGCTTGCAATTTATGACTATGCAAACAATTTGGATCCAGATCAGGCCCCGCATAACGCAGAGCTACATCTGGGATTCAAACTGTTTGTCACTCAGGCTGCATGTCTGCAAACAAAATATTAGAAAAAATAATAGTTTTGAAAATGTTGCAGACGAAAATTGTGCAGCAGACGACAATTGTGCTGACGACAAAAGTACTTAGCATGCAAAGAGTTAAATTGCAACCAACAGAACCAACGTCAAGAATGTTCTTAAGCATTTCCCTAATGAACATTTATTAATTTAATGCCTGAATGTTTCACTTTATGAATATTCATTTACTTTAAATTTTACAATGTAAAATTTTAATGGCTTAGACAAACACTATAGGATCAGATCTATATAATTCCATAAGAACAGCTACGGGATACGTCTGATCTGTGTCATCTCTGTTTGCAAAGGCACGAAAAGGTCATATAAGATTCTTTTTATCACATAAGCCTTAAAATGCCATAGAAACGGTTGTAGCTGACGACTGTTTCGGCCATTCCTTACAATGGGTTAGGGTTAGCCATGGAAAATGAAACAGGCTATATAACTGATGGCTATTTCGGCCATTCAGCGTAGTAATACAATGGACGGTGCACATGGAGCGCTAACGCTTAAATGGGCGCTACGATTGGCTAACGATTGCTAATTTGCATACAAAATGCACTAGTGCATTTCTGCGATTTACGGCACTCAGTTACGGCACTCCAACAAGGCAGATTATGTGATAAACAGTTGAACTTCGATATCTCGAACTTCATGGGACCACACAAATTATTTCGAAATAATAGACGTTCGAGTCATCCGATTTCTAATTTGGACAACTTCTCAAGTTCACAGTTAATGCAGATCTAAAGTAATGCCGAAAGCCCCTGTAGGAACTATCAGCATTACTTTCAACCTGCATTAAGCTGTCACATGTGCTTCTAGGTATGCATAGTGAATCATTCTGTATTGTAAATTTTGGAAGAGCAAAACTTTCACTTCAATTTATCCGGAAGTTCGTATTATCCGAGTTCGAACAATCGAAGTTCGACTGTATTATATAAACGTGTTTGAGAAAATCGGCTAGATCTGAGGATCTATATCCTTAACACTCCTCCAGATCCGCACCTGTATATCAGCATTCGATTATACACGAACATTTTGGTATAGGTAATTATTACGACAGAGAATAGGTACATATGGATTCTATCACTGTTACACAGATTTGCTATGATTAGACTAACATGGCTTATCAGACAGTACAGCAACGCTGATTGGAACTGAGAGCTGCCAAAATCCTACAAGTTGGTGCATCATCTATCGGTACCTAAAGTAATATACGGTGCAACCACTCAAAATAATTTAACCTTTCCCTCATATAAATGCATTTTCACACATTTGCAAACAGAGTAGACCCAGATCAGACGGCTCCTGTAGGAGCCGTCTGACCAGGGCATGCTCTATTTGCTTCTGACATTATATAGATAGGATTCTACAGTTTTTATCAGGGCAAAACGTTTCCCTGAAAATTTTACGTTATTAATTTTCAGCTAATAAATAGTCATGATAGCATAATCTCTTATATAGATATTGAACAGGGAAAGGGTTAACTCGGATCATTAACCCCGTCAGTGCGGGACACCTGCTTATAAATTCGCCTATATATCATTAACCCATTTCCCCATATTGACGCCTTTTAACGCCTCTGTAAAAGTCACTTTCTGAAACCATAGTGATAAATAGATATTTGCGCCATAGGAGCAAATGTTCTATTTATCACAATTGTTCCAAACTACAATTCTAAAAATTTCCTTTTCTATAGTTAATGCCCCTTTTCGGTAGATTTATTCAAAGAGGTTGGGTCTAACAATAGCCTGTGAGATAATAGATTAATTGGTCGCTTTAGAGGGGTTCTACAGTAGATTACCTGACTGTCTTGTTCACTGTGTGATATATAAATCTGAAGCAAGCTCACTTTATAAATCATGATGACGACAGACGAGATGTAGAGGATTGCACTTAACGACTACAAGAACTTATCGTTAAATAATCATTACAACAATGGCTTAATGCAAAACTGTTGCAGCACCTTTAACCTATTTGTAGTTACAAGTAGCTTGTTACAAGTGTCTCTTGTCATTGTTCTGTCAGAGTTATACTTAATTACTAGCTGCTATAAGGTGTAGGTTTTCATAAGAAGCTTTAGAAATCTTCACAGGAAAACCTACACCTTATAGCAGAAGCCACTTTAGCCTGACCACAAAATTACCGAATTTTAAAGTATAGTAACTTCTTCTTCCTCTTCTTCCTCTTCTTCTTCTTCTTTCTTCTTCTTCTTCTTCCTCTTCTTCTAAGTTTGCCCCCTCTAATATTGAAAACGCTCCTACGCCTATGGAGCAGACGACAAAATGGATGACGAAACTCTTGCAGATGACTGTTGCCGGTCGTCCAAATGACATGCAATCACGAGTTTCCCGCTAGCGTTCACGAGTTTCCCGCTAGCGTTCACGAGTTTCCCGCTAGCGTTCACGAGTTTCCCGCTAGCGTTCACGAGTTTCCCGCTAGCGTTCAACGCATTATACGGTAGAACCTGTCTTAAGCGGCCATTAATTTACTGAACATATGAGTATTAAAAACAGGTGTTTGGTTAATGCAGGGCAAAAGTAATGCAGAAAGCTCCTATATGAGCTTTCTGCATTACCTTTACCCTGCATTAAGCTACCGACTGCCTTACAGACCCATAATTAGACCTCTTTTTGATGGCCGCTTAAGACTGGTTCTACTGTGCGTATCCTATTTATACTCGAACTCTTCACAAGCAATATAATGCAATGTAAGTACAAATCAGCACAGCTATTAATTACTGAGGTATGAGTAACAGCTCTTTGATTGTGTGATGCACGTGGTGATTCACTCAACAGTTTTCGTGCCGACACCATTGTCATTTCATAAACAAAGCATGTCGTCTGCTTAATTTCTACATTTGAAGGGGAAAATATAATTATGTTACTCTCCCCATTTGACCTGAGACTCGATTAATAGTCAGCGTGTTTATCGGGATTGTTCGTAATACTCTGTGACAAAAACTAGCAAAACAAAACCTGGTATAGTCAAACAACTAGGTCTGACGGGTCACGGGTTCGCCGAGTCCATTTTTAAGGGAGATCAGCATTTCGGATATCCACGTGCCATTTATAAAAGAAAATGTTCAGTTACAGGTATAAAGAATAAGCGCATTAGTTATCGGAAATATAGCGTAGTGGATAAGTCGTAGGACCATAAAGAAGTATATGATCGGCGAACATTTTATTAGGCGCAGGTTCGAGTCTCGCATCAACCTAAAATATGTTTTTGCTAAAAATATTAAGGAAAGTCCCCTTAAGAGCATTAGTTTTGTTGTGCATTAAGAAGCCACTTGTACAAGACATTTGCTAAAACTTATATTGATATTCATATTTTAGCGTCGATTTATTATTGAAAATATGGCTAATATAGGACTCGAACTCAAACAAAGGCACCATTCCCTAACATAGACGAACATGTGCATACAATTATACAATATGACATAAAATAATACTCTACTATTCATTCAAAATTAAAAAAAAAGTTTAAGGTCGACACGGGCTTCGAACTCATGCTCAATAAAAAAAAACTACTCTCGCAATGTCTTCTGCGTACCTAGACTTTACCCACTGCGCTAAACTGCTGACAACAATTCTGCCTTCAATTTTATCTTATATACCAAACTCGTCTGTTTAAAAAATGGTCCGAGAACATGCGGAATGCTGATCTCCCTAAAAAATGGACTCGGCTGACCTTTGACACGTCAGACCTAGTTGTTTGACTATAATAAGCATGTTCAACGAGGATTGTATTCTTATAGCGCATTATTATACATTCATAAATTTATCCGAAGATTACCGACTATAATAAACGAAATATGCACGAGTCTCAGGTCAAATTGGGAGAGTAATACCGAGAGCAAACAAGATGTATTTGTGAAACACTATATCCCCGATACGACCTTTGACCTCGATGTATGACCTTGAACTTAATAAGTTTCACATGCATGCAAAGTTTGAAGTGTGTATGTTGAATGACGACAAACGTATTGCCAATCTAAATTTGACCCGTAATTTGACCTTTTACCTTGATGTATGATCTTGACCTAAGATGTTCGCCTTCATAAGTTGTACATGCATGCCAAGTTTAAGTATGTATGTGTAATGCCTACAAAATTATCCCCAACGTTAAAGTTGGAAACAAACCAATCAACCAACAAACAAACAAACAAACAAACAGACAGACAGACAGACAGACAGACAGACAGACAAACACAGACAGAAAGACAGACACAGACAGAGCAAAATCAATATGCTCCACCGGATGGGATGTAAAAAAATGATTTTGTATATTTGCCGTTTCGACCCTGAATTTTCAGTGTACATGTATCTTGTCCATCAGTCTATAGTGTCCACTAAATATGAATGTCTTAAACTTGCTAGCGGATTTTGAATGACAAACAGTGCAGACGCTGATCAGAGGAATCATCTAGGAGTCGTCTTACCTGAATCTACACAGTTTGCAAATAATATCGCATACGTGTCCCGCATTCCAAAATTTAGAATCAGTGGCGCACAAAAATATTATCTTTTCGCATTCGAAGTAATGCTCATGTGCAAAGCATTATCTGCAGGAAATTTATCCCCTTTTCAGTAAAAGTGGTGGGGCACAGTTCTAAACAATTAAGGTCCTGTTTAGACTATGGTGCAAATGCTAGCTCGATTTTACTGGAAGAGTGCAAAGCGTTAAAGAGTAATTGTTCACTGTTTACCATTTATTAATGATTTCTTCACCTCGTGAATATTCAAGGCCAGAATCAATAAAAATGGAACATGGAAAAGGGAATATGTTCAGTGTTGTGGAAACTGCATCATCAGATCTGTAAATTTTCAATAAGCAAACGGAGCAGACCCTGATCAAACAGCTCCTACAGGAGCCGTCTGGTCTGGGTCTACCTGTTTGCCAATCGGTTACATGTTTCACGACCACTTCTGCAACCGTTTGGATCCAGATGAGTCTGGTCATAGTCAAACCTGTTTGAGTGGTTGAGTGAGTTGGGTTTAACGGCACTGCGACACAAACCTGTTTGAGTGGTTGAGTGAGTTGGGTTTTACGGCACTGCGACACAAGCCTGTTTGAGTGGTTGAGTGGTTGAGTGAGTTGGGTTTTACGGCACTGCGGCACAAACCTGTTTGAGTGGTTGAGTGAGTTGGGTTTAACGGCACTGCGACACAAACCTGTTTGATGTTGAGCTTATATCTTTTGCACCTTTTACTCCAAAAAATATGCCTGTCTACGCCTTTGCAAACAGAGTAGATCCAGATCAGACGGCTCCTATAGGAGCTGTCTGACTGGGATATGCTCTGTTTGCTTATGAAATAGAATAGATATGATTCTACTGGTTTTTGCTATGGCCAAATATTTCCTTTGTTCATGTGTCATTATAAGTATAATGTATCATTATAAATATAATCGAATCAATATTCATGATGTCTTTATTCCTTGCATGGATGTTCATGGAGCAAATGGTTAAAAGGGGAAGAAAATGCAAAAATGAAAATTGAAGCATACGGCAAAATTTGCAGACGACATTACGTGGCAGTTAAACATATTGGATACCCCTCTTCCTCTCTCACGTGCCATCAGTAATTTGTGTTTAGCGAGTAACCTCTCAGGTAAGTAGGTATATGGTGGGGTGTTTTTTCACTCCCCACTGTCGTTTGCACAGAGGTTAACAGAGATGTTAGTCGGGTTTCGCTCATTTCTCTGCCCTCTAACTTTTAGCATATGGGACAATTTGTCGTCTGCAAATGTTCGTCTACTTCAATTATGCACTATGGTGTAGACAAGAGTATTTTCTCTGTTAAAGGTGTGATCAGAGTACCAAACTGATTGGATTCTGACCAGAAGTTGTATTATTTTGCGTTTCATCTGGATGCAAACCTGATAATATTATCACAATTTCACACAGCCTGCTGGCAATTAAAATCACTTCTATTACTTTTTAAACTAATTATCGGATTATCATAATTCGCTTTTCTTATCGTGAAGCACATGCGGTACAAAATAGTGGATATACGTAGTAAACTCGAACATTCGGGACGCCCCTTCTTCCAGCATGGACGTTCTGACATAGGAATGTGAAGGTTAAGAGCCGCTTATTCTCAGTACTGTGTGGAAGTGGAATTAACAGCCGGTCTCAAATGGAATGTTATTTTCTCTAACAAGGTATTTTTATTTATGAGCCTTTTGCATCAATATGAATACATCAGTACAGTAAAAACTTTCTAAACCGGAGGTTAAATTTAATATAAAATATCGGTCTTGGAGACAGGTGGCAGCTTAATGCATGGTGAAAGTCATACAGAAAACTCCTGTAGGAGTTTTCTGCATGACTTTCACCATACACTAAGCAGTCACCTGCCTTAAACATATCTAAATTCGTCTCTACTAGAATTCCGGTTTACGGGGTTTTACTATAAACTTATTGTGTAACTGTTTACCAATGCAACACCGAAGCTAACGGTTTATCCATGGATCTCCATGTTAGAGATAATGACTGTATGAATAATAGTTAACTGGATTTTTTTTCTAATTTCAACATGAGCAAGGGATTTTTACAATAGCAGAGACTGCAGATATATATTTATGTTAGTTCATAGACAAACAGAGCAGACCCTGATCAGACGGTTCCAACAGGAGCTGTCTGATCTGGGTCTGCACTGTTTGCAAATATACTAATATGTGTGTTTATGGAGTAAAGGGACAAGCCAGCGACACTCATCTGTTGTGATAAAGCATTTCATTATTATCGATAGATGTGTCTAATTGCCTATACATGTACAAAATATGATCATTGGTCATTTGATCCGATTTGAACACTTGCCTAATAAACATTACTCTTTTTTGGTGAAATTGATATAATATTCCAAGTGAAATAACCGTTACATTATAATCCAATATGTTACTATTATTAAAAAGGAGTAGACCTAGATCCTAATCTGGGTCTGCTTGGTTTGCTGATATGTTACATATCTGATACTCTGCTAGTTGCCATGGCAATAAATTTCCTAATTATATGATTTTGATATTGCCTTATCAAAACGAGACTTTTTCAGAATTGGTGTTTCTCGAAAATCTTCATGTCATATCATAGTTAAAGAATATTTACAACACAAACCTAAATCACTCAAGATACATAACGGGAGTAGTCGTCTGATTAGGGTCTACTCTGCTTGCTTTTGATATGATATAGATCAACAGTTTTTTCTCAAATCAAACACTTTCCTTTTGTTTCGTTATAAAACTTCAGCTAATAAATAGTAATGCGATCATAATATCATACACGAATATTGAACTAGGATGGGAGCTAACTCTTTCGCTGCCAGTTTTTGTCGTCTGCAAACTGCCTCGTCTACTACATTTCTCATTTGTTTTTAGTTTTCTTCATCATTGTTTCAAAAACAGTCATAGTAACACACAGTTTGGATCTTGATGAGACGCCGAGTTACTCGGCGTCTCATCTGGATCCAAACTGTTTGCATAGGTACCATTGGTAACTTAAGAGTTAAGATAATACCGTCTTAAGACAAATAATTACACGTTTTGGGTGGTCGCTTTCAATAGCTTTTACTGTATCACTTAAAACTGTCGTCTGCTTCGATGTTGCCGTCTGCATATTTTTAATCTGCTTATTTTTATTCTGTCCCTTTTAACACAAATACAGATATTTGCAGCACTTAAAGGGTGAATCCGTCTTTGCGGTGCGTAATAAAGCAATATGATAGAACACAACTACCTATTGTCTTGTCGCTTATTGCTACTTACCGACACATCTGGAATCGAGTAGAGCCACACATGTTAACCTGTATACATGTACTGCCTCGCCGTCGAGCTCTTCTACAGATTTATCACGATGTTAGCAAGTAGCAGTGACCTGTCGTTTTTATTTATAGATTTGGTTTTTTCCAAACTATTCCATTCTATACAAAAGGGTTTTGCTTAAATTGACGAGCGAATTTCTCGTGAAGCTCGTGCAGTTGGTAAGACCCGAAGTCCGATTGCCTATACATTGTAGTGATTAAATCAAATAGTGCAATGCTGTGCCAATCTAATACAATAATGGTATTATCCCAATCTACGGGTCATCTATAAATAAAAACGACATGTCACCCCTTCTTTCTAATACCTGTGTATTAGATACATAATGTTTACTTTACCATTTTGATAATGTTTTCTTGGTTCTGTGTAACTATTATTATCTAGACCACTGACAAACATGTACTATACGACATACATTAAAGCTCCTCTAATGCTACCACTTAATGAATAAACATGTGTGTCTTTATATTAATGCATGACAAAAGTAATGCAGAAAGCTCCTCTAGGAGCTTTCTGCAATACTTTTGTCCTGCATTAAGCTGCCACCTGCATATAGCACCCAGAATTGTAGCTGGGGTTTACTGTACTGTGGATACAGGTGGTTTGGTGTGTTAAGGTAGCATATGGTTTACATTAAGGTACATACTACGTATATACGTAATTATCAACTTTATTATACCGAAGACCTATATTTAGGTGTTTATATGTTTCTGATTATCCTTACTACCTTTGATATTCGCACAGATAAACTTAGAGAAATAGTTAAGACCCAGATCCGTCTGGAGCCGTTTGATCAGGGTCTACACTATTTGCTACAATGACAGAGTAATTCACAGTTATCAAAATAGTGACAAATTCAGTTGCATTGTATCCACAAACCCAGAAGTGAGATAGTGTATATCGAATAGTTACGGTAATTGGTGTACATGTATATACCTATTAGATGTATCGAGAGCTTCGTACTTAGTGCGGGATGCCGCTGGTGCCTCTTCTTACTTGTAGAGCTGTACGCACTATGCGGAGCTGTAGTTATAAGTGCTTACTCAAATACTAAAATCGTCATTTCTCCACCAAGTCCCTCGAGGCTAAATAGTGGTCACAACATAGGGTTTGGTGGCGAAATGACGATTTTTGTACTTGTATACTCAACTTTATATGTTACTCTGAGTGACGATTCTAAAGAGTGGTCACAACATAGGGTTTGCTGAATAAAATAAAGAATGTCTTAACCCATTCCCTCACATTGACGACTCTGTAAAAGTCACTCTGTGAAACCAATGTGATAAATAGAGCATTTGCTCCAATACATGTAGGAGCAAATGCTCTATTTATCACAATGGTTTCAAACTACAAAATTCTAAAATATTCCTTTTCTCTATTTAATGCTCCGTTTCGGTAGATTTATTCAAAGAGGCTGTATCTAAAAATAGCCTATGGGGTAATGGGTTAATTACGGAACTTATCTGGACCTCTGAGTCTCAACGTTTAACATCGTATTATAAAAATACGATACGATACTATTTCACTATTTTATTTGCGATTTCAAAAATCCATTTCATCAATCGTAAAGTTTCACGAGCCTCTCTGTCTTATCGTAAAAACATTACGAACATTTGCATAATCGATCGTAAGCATTGATTGATGAAATGCAGTTTTCACCGTACTGCCCATTTATAAGCTATACGCTTATCGTTGTTTACGAGATGTAGTCCTGTAGCATTTCTAGATCTACATTATTTCCAAAAGACCCTGACACGTATTGTCTCATGCCGCAACTTGCAAATATATGTATGTTCTTTGTCCGTAATGAAGAATCCTGATCACTAAACAACTAGGTTATACCATTTATTGCATGAGATGAGTGAAATATGTTGGTCGGTTGTGTTGATTAACGACCGTTTCTGCCAACTATGGGCTAATTGGACGCCCCAGGGAGAGAGGGGTGTGGATACAGGGAAACCCGGGCGCGTTGTCTTACCCTTATTATCGACTGAACTAGAGTACATGTATATCATTTCTTACACGAGTTGACTGAAATAGGTTCTGCAACTGTAAGTTAAACCATCGCACAAAGTCATTGAACTCATAAAAAGTACAACTCATAGTGACTTAGATATGGGAAGATAAGAACTACTGGGAAATGCTACTAGGAATGATTTATGTCAGGTTTTATAACGCTTTACTCCATAGATACAAATGTACGCATCTAACGCGTTTGCAAACACAGAAGACCCAGATCATACGGCTCTTATATCTGCTCTGTAGAAGACCCAGATCATACGGCTCTTATATCTGCTCTGTAGAAGACCCAGATCATACGGCTCTTATATCTGCTCTGTAGAAGACCCAGATCATACGGCTCTTATATCTGCTCTGTTTGCTTACGGAATTATGTAGATCTATGCAACCAGGACCAAACAATTTCTTGTTTATATATCATAATAAAAGATTAAACTACGTAATATTCATACATGCATTATTTCGACTAGGATTATTCACGGGGCATAAACAACCTTGGCCTTTATGAGACGTCTAGTTGAGACAGTTGTGTCGATGGGTTTAAACCTTTCCAGACAGAAGTGCGTTCGACGCCATTATAAAGAGAAAAGACACAGATCATACGGCTTCCTCAAAAACTGCTGTTTATGCTCTTGGAATTATATAGATCTTATATATTCAACACTTTCTGCAGTGGTTATTATAAATATCAACCAATGAATAAATAAAAACTCAGTAGGATTGCAAAATGTAATTTGATAAACCCATAGTGCAGTGATATTTTAGATCATATCAAAGGTAAGCGGGTTTAACCCATTCCCTCATAGGCGGGTTTAACCCATTCCCTCATAGGCGGGTTTAACCCATTCCCTCATAGGCGGGTTTAACACATTCCCTCATAGGCGGGTCTAACCCATTCCCTCATAGGCGGGTTTAACACATTCCCTCATAGGCGGGTTTAACACATTCCCTCATAGGCGGGTTTAACACATTCCCTCATAGGCGGGTTTAACCCATTCCCACATAGGCGGGTTTAACCGATTCCCTCATAGGCGGGCTTAACCCATTCCCTCATAGGCTATATTTAGACCGAAACTATTTGAATACATCTCCCGAAAAGAGAAAAGGAAAGCAATGTGAAGGTTTGAAACCATTGCGATGAACAGAGCATTAATTTTGCTTTATTTATCACATTGGTTTCAATAAAGTGACTTTTACAGAGGCGTAAAAAGCATCAATATGAGGGAATGTGTTAAAGAGGAAGTCCCTACAATGATCGCATATTTTCAATAATATCTTAAAACTTGGTATTTGTTATGCTCTATCATTATTATGAAGGTTCCCAATTTGAACTTATATCGAAAAATGCCCCTGTGATACAAATAAACCGATTTCATCAATACTGATAAGTTTTGTTCTACAACACAATATTATCGGCCCTTTCCGTTAAATTATTCCGCGTTTTGCCGATGATCACCCGATCCCTCCATTGTTTAAGTAATAGCTTTCTCGGAAGTGGTCGGAGAATCGCGAATAGGGCGAACAGTTACGAAACTAAAACCCAACCCGAATAAAACTGAAACTTCGGGTAGTAAAACCGGGATCGGCGATATAAAACACATGGATGTTTTGTCATTATAAACGGTAATTGGATGGGGCTTTTTGCGATATACTACTTTTCAGCATATAAATAAATGAGTTTTGTATATTTTAAGTGTTTATGAAACGCGTCAAATGTAGGGACATCCCCTTTAAAGGGCTTGGTTAGAATTCTCATGCGTTTCATTTTAATAACAATGTACATGTACGGATGTATCTCTCGTTTTGGGAAAAGATGTCACTAGCAATGTTACGCTTACGTTTAACCCTTAACCTGATGAAGACACATATTCACGCCTTTGCAAAAAGAGTAGACCCAGATCAGATGAATCCCGTATTAGCCATCTGATCACGGTCTGCTCTGTTTGCTCATGAAATAATATAGGTCTGATCCTACTTCTTCTGTCGTGGCCAAACATTTCTGTGTTCATATACCATTGTAGAAATCAACGAATTAATATTCACAATGTTTTAATTTCGTATACGAATATTCATGAGATATAGGTCGTGACTTTTAACCCAGAGGTCCAGATAAGATGTGTAAATTTAATCACTACAAGAATAACTTCCTTATCCCCCCCCCCCACAAGACCCTATACTACAATCACTCTTTCAGACGATTCTAAAGAGTGGTCACAGTATAGGGTCTTGTGGAGAAATGACGGTTTAAATATTTCGGTACGCACTTTCATCTATAGTTCTATAACCATATACCTTGTGTCTAACTAGGATCTGCGGAAAGTAAAGGTCCTAAGGCTTTTACATGGTAACCATATTTGAACATGCAATGGCAAATGAATATAGATTTACTCATCGAATTTTGCCAAAGGCTGAAAGCCTTGAAATTTTCTCTGGAACTGACAAAGACTCGTGACAAAATAACACCACTAGAGTGTTACTATGGCACAAACTTATTTTGACTAATGAATGGCGCATATCTTCATACCTACTGAACTGATTTTGCTCATAATTGAACTTGGCCAGAGATCTTATACAGAGGGCATTCTCCTATACTTCTAAATATGACAAATATGCATTGAGGTTGCAGTGTTAATATGCTAAACTATGCTATTTATGAGAAACCAGGAGCAAATAACTCTTTCTGATTACCGATTTTGTCAAGAAGTTTGCGGTTAATTCAGCTGCTTAACATTTTATTAACCCTTTCCCCGTTCAATATTCATGTGAGAAATAATAACACCGTCAATATCTATTGGATGAATATTTATAATGACACACGTATATTGTTATTAGTGGGAACCGTAGTGTCAGGTCCATTATAAACCATAAGCAAACAGAGCAGACCCTGAACAGATGGCTCCTATAGCAGCTGTCTGATCTGGCTCTACCCTTTTGGCAAATGCATTAACATGCCTTAATGTGAAGGAACGGGTTAACAAATATATGGTCTGAAAGGCTTTAATCAGTTGTATCTTTATATCGGTCTCGTTTATAAGTAACATCCCCAGAGTTTGATTACCATTCGTTATTGGAATGAAATAACTCATGTTTTGTTATTCTAGTTGCGTGATTCAGGATAAACACACACACGCGCATGCACATGCACAAACGCGCACATGTATGTGTTCATTAGTGTGATTAATACTCATGAGCCATCGACAGAAACTTCATGATCCGCGCCTGCAACAAAATGGAACGTTTTTTATAACTCGTAATTGCGCACATGTATTGATACCTGTGTTGTACTGTGTATGTGTACGTGGGAGGGGTGGCAGTATGCCAAGGACATTTACTCTTGCTTCTGTCTCGACTTTACTCGTTATTTCTTTCTGATGAGAGTGGTCTGGGATGTATATTATCCTTTATCATACGAAGTTCGGCCTAAAGGCCATTTGCAAACAGTTTGGATCCAGATGAGACGCCGATCCAATGAAATGAGATCCAATCTGGTTGTTACCCGGTTACTCGTTTCTCAAATAGTACGAACCAGGAGTAAGTAAAATTACACAGACCAGTGTTTAAGTAGTAATCTTTTTTTCTCAGCATGATAGGGGAGGCATGTAGCTTGTGCACGTACCACACGGGTATCTTGGATAATGATGGATAAGACATGAGAAGGGATGTTTTCATAAGTCTGTGTAAATTATGAACGGTTGTGCTAGAGTAAATTATTCTCCTCATATCTGTTCGTGCGTCCAAACAAAGCGCGGTCTTCATTTTCCTCACTCCTTACTGTTAACAAACTGTGTCATTTAAGACTTTACTCCATAAATACGCCTCCCCACACCTTTGCATCAGGGTATGCTTTGTTTGCTCATAAAGATATAATAGAAATGACTCCGTTTGCTTATGATATAATGTAGACATGATTCTAAAGTGTATGCCATGGCCAAAACTTCATGCATGTGCCATTATAAAAATAAATGTTAGTTGTATTCATAATGTAATTATTTACTACATGGATATTCACTGAGTAAATGGTTAACCCTTTCGCTGCCAATGCCAGATCTGTGATTACCTATGCAAACAGTTTGGATCCAGATGAGACGCCGAGTAGCTCGGCGTCTCATCAGGATCCAAACTGTTTGTTACTGTTACTATGTTTTTGAAACAAAAATGAAGAAAATCAAAAGAATGAAATTTTGTAGCAGACGACAAAGTAAGCAGACGACAAAGTTAGCAGACGACAGGGTTTGGCAGCGAAAAGGTTACGGGTACCTGTTTATATTAACCCTCTACGTCATGAATATTCATGTAAGACATAATGACATCATGCATATAAATTAGGTGTATTTTTAAAATATCACATGGCCACACAAATATTTCACCAAGATAGAAAGTGCATAATAAGTTCTATATTATGTCGTAAGCAAACAGAGAAGACCTTGATCAGACGGCCCCAACATGTGTTTGAAAAGGAGTAGAAAAGCGTTTGTATAGAGTAAAGGGTTAATATAAATTTGGAGATCATTAATTACTGAATAATATGTAAATGTTAATATGTAACGATAACGATGTGACTACCAATTGCCAGTGTTTCTGTAACACCCCTTTCACCTTGTATATCAGTCTGTCCGTCCACCAGTCATCCATTCAGCCCTGCCTTTAAATGTGACATCCGTACTCAACCGGTTGCAACCAGACTTTTGCTACCAGTATGTATGCTATATCGTATAACACATCAAATGGGTGAAACGCGACGCACCCTTGTGTTGTTTCTTATATGTATAAGTATTGTAGCTAGTCTACAGACCGTATTGCGATTTCCTTACTTAACGCATGGCATGTATCATTCCATCAGTCCATCATTCATTTTAACCCATCTGATCGTGATATGCCCAGGTGAGGTTTTACATTATAGCATCTACAATTCTCAAACAATCTTAATCAAACTTGCATGTATTGTGTATGACCCGATTACGGGCAAAATCTAGTGTTTTGTTCACTAGTTACACTTGGGGCCAACTACGTATTATTATCAATTGTTTTGATGCGTAATTTAACCCTTTCCCTGTTCAATATTTATTCCAAATGTTCAATACCTACCGAATATTCATGGGCATAATAGTAATAATGAAATATGGAAGATGGAACATTGTAGCCATTTTAGATACTAAAGAAAAAGATCTTTATAAATGGTATATTTCTGTATCATAGAGGCGTGTGGTAGCTTCATGTACAATGAGAATTATACAGAAAGCAGCTCTCTGTATTACTTTCGCTCTAAAGCCATTTTACTACTTAAGTGGTCGCTTTAGAGAGGTTCTTTCATAATTAATGAATGAAATACAAATACTGCATTCAACTAGATTAACCCTTTCCTTGATGAATATTCATATTGGAAAAAATGACGTCATAAATATTTATAAGTTTATTTTTTATAATGGCTTATGAATACATGGCATTTTGGCTCAGGAAGAAGCTGTTGAATCAGATCTATATTACACCATAAGCAAACAGAGCAGACCCTGATCAGACGGCTCCTATAGGAGCCGTCTGATCTGGGTCTACTCTGTTTACAAATGCGTCAAAATGCGCTTGCATAAGGGAAAGTGTTATTCCTTTAATCTAACCACTAATCTTCCCCAAAGGAACTCAATCAAAGTCATAAAAGACGATGAGCCAGAGGAACAGATAAAGGTGCGTACACTCAAATACTAAAATCAGAAAAATGGACACCCTAAAACCTCTCTAAAGCGATCACTCAAATGACGTCTAGTTTAGAATATACAGTAAAAACTTTCTACAACAGCCACTAAATTGTATTAATTAGTTGGCATTTAGTGCAGGTGGCTGCTTAAAGCAAGGTGAAAGTACAACAGAACGCTCTTATAGGAGCGTTCTGTTTTACTTTCACCATGCTTTAGCAGCTACCTGCCTTTAACACAAAATACTTGATGCAATTTAGTGGCTGTTATAGAGAGGTTTTACTGTAATAACAAAGGTGTTAACTTAATGATGACCGTGTTAGTGTAAACACGGGTTTTAGATTATTGGCAGCATCTTGGCAAAGAATACGAATACGTTACTGTTTGGATGAGCAGTGTTAAGTGAGTGTTTTTCGTTGCGTCATCTTGTAAGTGTCTTGAACCATTTTGCAGTGATGCTAGCTACTTAGCCGTGTACATTTGTACATGACATGTCAGTCGCTGCAATATTCAATAAAGACGTACAGTATATACATGTACATGTATATTGCAAAATGCATATATTTGTTCTATAATGGTATTTTCCAGCTTAGATAAAGCCCTTCCCCTACAGTGAATATTATGATAAAGTACAAAGTAAAATGATAGTAACGCAAAACAAAACATATGCACATGTAAATTCAAAGGATCAGAGCGAGAGTGAGTGAGTGAGGGAAAGATAGAAAACTTGAGAGAATGTGCATAATTATGACGGTGAATCTTAGCATGCTTTCAAACGTGACCCTATTTCATTGGTCAATTATGCAATAGATACAAACGCGCGTTATACCATAAATATATTGAAATTATTCAACATATATATGAAATTATAGAGTGTATAATCGAATTATACAACATATACATGGGGTTTTTTTCAAGATAAATATATAAAATATACAATATATATATAAAAGTTATAGAATAAAGATATATCGTGTTCAATATAAATATATCATTATAGAACAAATATATGCATTTCCCGATAAATATTCGCTAAGTGAATATTGCAACACCTGACCCGCCATAGTTTCAGGAGAATTTGTACGCATTTGCAAACAGAACAGACCCAGAACAGAAACTCCCGTGTGAGATGTCCGATCAGAGTATACTCTATTTGTTTATACATGTATATGGTGTTGGTATATGGTGTTGTAGACACAAGTCTGCACTGTCTATCGTGATGAAATATCCTTTGCGTTTGTACTTTAACAATTATTCACTTAGTATTCACGAAGTTATGAATAATGCATTAATATTCATGAGCTATAGGGTTATGCTACTCCTATAATATTGAAACATTCAGGAGAAATTCAACAATTTAATAAAAAGAATTTTAATGTAAGGAACCAAACATTCTGGACCAGAGCAACAGATAAATGTACCCATATACTAAAATTGTCATTTTTCCGCCGAAATCTATGCTGTGACAACTTTTTAAAACCGTAATCTCGAGACGATTTTAAAGAGTGGTCACACCATAGGGTTTGGTAGAGAAATAAAGAAATTATACATGAGATGGATGTAAAGAAGTTATTATTAAAGAAGTTATTCTTGAGTGGTCACCGCATATGGTTTGGTGTAGAAATAAAAAAGTTATTGCTTGCAAATATTTTAATGTACGCATCTTATCTGCCCTATATTGAACCGGGGTACTCTATATCTTATCTGGATTTACTAATTACAGCCATTTGTAATCAAGTTACTCGATATGGATACAATCTGTTGGCTAGTGTTAGCTGTGTTGCATGCAGCGTTATGAGGAGCAATTAGAACATATCAGTTCTGATCAGTAAACCGTATCACGCTAATGAAGTGTTACTGCTAGGCATGTTCCTTTACGTACATCCATTTCGTTCACGCTGTTTGGAAACTACTGATGGAATGTTAACTCTTTCCTCCATAAACACGCCTTTCTATGCCACTGTAATAGTCACTTCTTGAAACCATTGTGATAAATAGAGCATTTGCTCCATAGTAGCAAATGCTCTATCACAATGGTTTCAAATACTATATAATTCTAACATTTTCCTTTTCTCTAGTAAATGCTCCTTTTGGGTAGATTCATTCAAAGAGGTTGGGTCTAAAACAATCTACGGAGGAAAGGGTTAAATAGCTTGGTTCCTGATGAAATGCATCTGGGTCCAATGTGTTTGTAAATATTAGGTCGCACTCGGCATGGTAAAGGTTAATAGCACAACCAGACTGATAGACATATTGCCACTGGGTTCCTCATTAAACATACCGCATACCCTTACTTCATGTTCAGTGTTGTTATATTTTCTGGTCCTTCGGGATCATTAGATCATCGATGATAATAGTTTTGAAAATTGACTACCGATTAAGCCGGTACTAGGGGGCATGAGTAGTGCTGCACTTTTCATAACTGCTCATGAACAGACTTACTAAAACAGAGTATCCAGTTTTCTCGTTTTACATTTCTGCTTTTGTTTTCAAATGATCTTATACAATGTACTTGCAGAATTAATGGTTATATCGGGTTAAGACCTACTAAATTTGTTTCTTCAAAGTTTTCCTTCTACACCTGAAATTACAAGCAGTGTGCACGTACTTAATTTCTCTATAAAACGCAATCAAATAACGAAACAGTTTTGATCCTGATGAGATACCGAGTTATAACCCCAAGCTGTTGCAAAGGTTATCACGCAACCATAATTGCACTTAACATGTTCAATGGCGGCAATGCTAAAAAATATAGATTAAAAACTAAAGTTAGTGGGTGAGTAGGGTTTAACTATGGCATGTTGAGTGTTGCAATATTGCATCAAGAAAATTATTTGTTCAATAAAAAATATTTACAATGAAGTAATTATTCCAAAATAGGGAATTAATATAATACATAAATACTTAAACTGCTCTGATCTAATATTTCGACCACTAAGGGCCTTTGTCAAAGATTATCATGTCAAAATACACGTCACATTTTTGTTACATGCATTCAGCCATAAAATCAAAGAGAATAATCAATGCTTTATCCATGATATCTCCAAGGAGCACAAATTCACAATGAAGTAATTATTCCAAAATAGGGAATTAATATAATACATAAATACTTAAACTGCTCTGATGTAATATTTCGACCACTAAGGGCCTTTGTCAAAGAGTATCATGTCAAAATACACGTCACATTTTTGTTACATGCATTCAGCCATAAAATCAAAGAGAATAATCTAATCTAATTTATTCTCTTTGATTTTATGGCTGAATGCATGTAACAAAAATGTGACGTGTATTTTGACATGATAATCTTTGACAAAGGCCCTTAGTGGTCGAAATATTAGATCAGAGCAGTTTAAGTATTTATATAAAAAATATTTATTCAACTATTTTAGATGTGTTTTCAAGAAAAAATATTATATAAGAATTTAAAAACAGTATGGATATTAATTTAACTTAACCAACTTGCTCCCACGAACCCATATACGTAGGCAAACAATATAGACTGACTCTGATCAGACGCCGCTATGGGAGCGTTCTGTTTTACTTTCACCTTGCTTTAAGCAACCACCTGCCCTTAACACAAACATTTGATGTAATTTAGTGGTCGTTATAGAGAGGTTTTACTGTAGTTTATATTTAAGTTGAAGTTCAATATCTCGAAGTTCAATGGAACATAGAAATTACTCGAGATAACAGATATTCGAGTTATCCGATTTCTAATCTGAACAATTTCTCAAGTTCAAATCTTAATGCAGGTCTAAAATAATGCTTATAGCTCCTATAGGAGCTTTTAGCAATACTTTCGGTTTGCATAAAACTGTCACATGTGATTCGAGATATGTATATATGTAGAAATGTAAAACGAGAAAACTGGAGACTCTGTTTTAGTGAGTCTGTTCATGAGCAGTTATGAAAATTGCGGCACTACTCATGCCCCCTAGCACCAGCTTAAGCGATATTCAATTTTCAATACTAATAACATCGAAACAGATGATCCCGAATGACCAGAAAATATAACAACACTTAGAATGAAGTACGGGTATGCAGTATGTTTAATGAGGAACACAGTGGCAATATGTCTATCAGTCTGGTTGAGTGTTCTGTTTTACTTTCTCCTTGCTTTAAGCAACCACCTGCACTAAATATATACCAACTAATTAACATAATTTAGTGGCCGTTATAGAGAGGTTGTACTGTATAGTATACAGGGTCATAGATAACGATGTGTACTCAGACACTAAACTCGTCCTTTCTCCACCAAACCCTATGATGTGACCACTCTTTAGAATCGTCTCTTCAACATAGGGTTTGGTGGAGTTATAAAGAAGCTATTCTTGAAAATTTTAATTTATGCATCTTATCTGGACCTCTAGTCTATAACGATATTGTGTATTTTCAGCTCTTGTCAGACTCTAACCTACAGGACAGATCATGGCCCCTGTGGCAGATTCGGACACGTGTGTTTACAGTATCCATTCCAAGCCAGCCAAGTCCAGTGACAGCGGGCAGTGGAGGTGTGAGGTCACCAATAAATATGGCAAATCCACTGCAGATTTCTCGGTCAAAGTTCTCGGTATGTGGTTCTTCAGTTTTTACTATAGATCTGTAATAAGTAAGAGTTAGTAGAACTTGTCTTAAGAGGTAATCAAAACCGGGTCTAATTACGGGTCTGTAAGACTGGTGGTAGCTTAATGCAGGTCAAAAGCAATGCAGACAGCTCCTATAGGTGCTATACTTTTGCCCTGCATTAGGCAAAGACCTGTTTTTTAAGACTCCTCTGTTCAATAACTGAATGGCCGCTTAGGACAGGTTCTACTGTAAACGATTCTAGGATGAACAATTTTTCATGTAGGTATAAAAGAAGATAGGCACACACATATTCACAAGAGTTAGCTCCTCTACGAAGGCACACACAAATTCACTAGAGTTAGCTCCTCTACGAGTAGCCGAAAGCGACTCACAACGTTGTCTGTAATGAGCGAATTTGTGTTTACCTTTGCAAACAGTTATGATCCAGATAAAACACGCACTACTCACGTGTTAGAGAAGATACAAACAGTTATGATCCAGATAAAACACGCACTACTTACGTGTTAGAGAAGATACAAACAGTTATGATCCAGATAAAACACGCACTACTTACATGTTAGAGAAGATACAAACAGTTATGATGCAGATAAAACACGCACTACTTACGTGCTAGAGAAGATACAAACAGTTATGATGCAGATACAACACGCACTACTCACGTGTTAGAGAAGATACAAACAGTTATGATCCAGATAAAACACGCACTACTCACGTGTTAGAGAAGATACAAATAGTTATGATCCAGATAAAACACGCACTACTTACGTGTTAGAGAAGATACAAACAGTTATGATCCAGATAAAACACGCACTACTCAGGTGTTAGAGAAGATACAAACAGTTATGATCCAGATTAAACACGCACTACTTACGTGTTAGAGAAGATACAAACAGTTATGATCCAGATAAAACACGCACTACTCACGTGTTAGAGAAGATACAAACAATTATGATCCAGATAAAACACGCACTACTCACGTGTTAGAGAAGATATTGAAGGAAAGTCTACTCTGAAACTTGAAGTAGACGAGATTGTTTGCAGTGGAACATTATTTGGCGATAAAACGATTAAATAGTTCGTGAATAGCTGTACATAAAAATGAATCTAATTTTCATCAGACATTAAAATTGTAGGAAAACGATGCATAATTAACCCGTTAGTCCATAAATACGCCTTTCTACACATTTGCAAACAGAGTAGACACAGATCAGACGGCTCCAATAGGAGCCATCTTATCAGGGTCTGCTCTGTTTGATTATGAGTTAATTAGATATGTTTCTGCATTCCTCTGTTCATGTGTCATTATAAATATCAATCTAAATTCATATGCTTGATGTTTTTCTTACATGAATATTCGTGGAATAAAAGGTTTAGATAAGGGACACTGTTCAATAATCTCCCTTGAACACTCTCCCAAAGAGTCTAGGGTCCTACTACTTGGTTTCCTCTGATTTTATCGTTGATATCTTTGTACCGCAAGTGCACATCTAGCTTTAAATATCTCATATAAGTATAATCAAATGATTGTTATATACTTCATTGGAATATGACTCTATTGAATTATTTAATGTTTAGTGTTTAAAGAAAATGATTTTTCTTTAAATTTCAAACCAGTAGATCGCAACATCTCATTGAAATACATGTATAAGAGAAATAACTGAGTAATCCAACCTAAAGGACCTACTTATCATTTGGTATACCTTTGTGTTTATCTAACAATGGAGATTATATGCAGCTGAACAATATCCCCCAATGTAGGAAAACTATGTTTATACTAGACGTAATGAGCACAGTCAGTCTATCTTCATACAGCCACCTGAAAACCCTTCTTATGCTAAAAAATACACTCTCCTTAACCAATTCCTTCCTGCTGACGCCCTTTGGTCTCTCTGTAAAAGGTATTTTTTAAAAATCATTGTGGTAAATAGAGCATTTGCTCCATAGGAGCAAATGCTCTATTTATCACAATGATTTCAAAAGGTGACAGTTACAAGGACATTCAAAGTCATCAATATGACTGGATTGGTTAAAATGGCACCAAAGTTATGATAAAGACATGTTGACACTGATTAGCCAGTTTGTGTATTGTGTGCCTTGGTGTGGACCTGGGCAAACAATGTACACCTAGACCAGATGACGCCCTCCGATCAGGATCTGTACTGTTTTATACTTTCTTCAGTGTCGCGTGGACAAAGACGTCATGCAGACATCACTCCAAATGAAAATAAGATTCATTCAAAAATACGTTTGAAGGAGTTCACTAAGTAAGAATTACTAGTTAATATGGGTTAACCCTTTCCTCCATAAATACGCATTTCTACGCGTCTGTAAAAGTCACTTTTTGAAACCATTATGATAAATAGAGCATTTGCTCATACATTGTATAGGAGCAAATGCTCCATTTATCACATTTTTTTCAAATTACAAAATTCTAAAATTTTCCTTCCCTCTAGTTAATGCTCTTTTTCGGTAGATTTATTCAAAGGGTATGGATCTAAAATAGCCTATGAGGTAATGGGTTAATTGCACACTGGCCTCAGTGGCATTCCAAGGTTAGGCCTATTAACACAATTTCTCCAGCTGTTGCACTCAATGCTTATACCCCATACGGCCTAGTCCTTAACGAATGAACAATGCATAAACAGATCATACAGTGCAATGAAAAGTGTTTTCTAAGATATGACTGGATCACTTAATGGATATAAAAAAAATAGGCACAGGCCAGGGTCACATATAAGGGCATTATAGATAACAATTATTTCTCCGTTTTCATTATTTCTTACATGAATATTCAACAGCTAAGGGCTTAACATAGTGAGGGCTCCATGAATATTCTTGTAAGAAATAGTGGCATCATGAACATTAATAAGACTATACATTATAAAATCACATGGATATAAGAAGCATCGGCCATGGCTGAATCTATAGAATCATTTTATCCTTTATTACACCACAAGCAAACAGAGCAGACGCTGATCAGATGGCACCTACTCTGTCTGCAAAGGAGTATTTATGGAGTAAAGGGTTTAGACAAAGCTATATAAATGCAGTCTTTATCCTTTATAAGAAAACTTAAAAGTAGACTTCTCTTCGAACTTTGAATCAAGCATATACATTTCATCGCTATTATCTTAAAAGTAAAAGCGATTTTAGTAAAATGCTATTTGCAGCTGAGATGTCAGATTTTCTGGCGTCTTATCTAAACTTTTGCCAATGGTTATTACAGTAGCTTCATAGACTTTCAAAATTGCATTAGTTGTTCAATGCGCCCTCTGTATCAGTTGCTATCGGTACTGTAGCTCTCTGTCGCTGTTTCACAATTGTTACTATAATCATAATATACTAAGTACAGTTGAACTTCGATATCTCGAACTCTGGTAACTCGATCTTCGGATAACTCGCAGTAAAAGTTCGGTCATTCCAAAATTTAAAATGCAGAATTGTTCACTACGCACATCTGGAAACAAATGTGTCAGCTTAATGCAGGTCGAAAGTAATGCTGAAAGATCCTACAGGAACTTCCAGCACTACTTTAGACCTGCATTAAGTTGTGAACTTGAGAAGTTGTTCAGATTAGAAATCGGATGATTCGAACTTCGGTTATTTCAAAGTAATTTGTATTGTCCCTTGATGTTTGAGGTATCAATGTTCACCTGTATTCCTTTAATTACGACAGTAAACCCTTATTAATCCGAACTTTTAGTAGAATTCAGAAAGCTTTAGACTGGTAGATCTAGCTGCTTTATGCATGGTGAAAGACTCATATTTATATTACATGTATATCGTAAGCAAACAGAGCAGACCCTGATCAAACGGCTCCCATATGAGCCGTCTGATCTGGGTCAACTCTGTTTGCAAAGGCGTAGAGAGGTGTATTTATGGAGTAAAGGGTTAGATGCCTATAATGATACTGATTTTAACGTTCGGATTAGTGAGGTTTTATTGTATTAGTTTTGTAACAGAATACTTCCAAACTTTAGATCAGGGTTTGATGTTTTCTGACTAGAGGCGTTTGGAAACCACAACTGTTGATTTTTCTGTTGGCATGGAATTCTTAGATTTGCACACAAATGCCTGACATATTTGCTGGCTTAGGAAAAACATTGCAAGATTGCCAATTTGAAACATTCCTTGTTGGTAGCATGTGCCGATGAAAGATTCCGATTAATGACTGAGTGACTCTGTTCGTGCTGTAACTGTGCCGACTACCGAGTGGCAAAGTGTGTCTTACTTAACCTTTAGCATGCCGAACAATCACTCGGAAATTCACCCTTTACTTCACGAACACGTCACATATTACGTCATAGATTACGTCATACCCTTTACTACATAAATACGCATTTTCTACGCCTTACTACGCATTTCCAAACAAAGTAGACCCATATATAGAAGCCGTCTGATCAGAGTCTGCTCTATTTGCTTATCTGTCTCTAAAGGTTCTGGTATGGCCAACATTTTTATTCATTATATTCTAATGAATATTCAAGATATTATTTCTTACATGACTATTCATGCAGTAAGGATGAAGTACGTGGTACGTAATTCAAGTTATTTTCAAGTCCATATACAGATTGTCAAACCATCTGGATCCTGATGAGATGTCGTGTTTCTCAGGATCTCATTTCGGTGCTAATTACTAACTTTTAAAATGCTATTAGGTCAAATATTGCTGCTCGGTTTTTAGAAACAATTGACCGAGTGTCAAACAGCTTGGATCCTGATGAGACGCCGAGTTTGCAAATGCGAGTCAAACTGCAGATAACGGTATAATAGTTAATCCAGGCATGATGACGAATAATTCGCTGTCTCATGCGCTTAATTACTTTTTGACGTTCAAGTGGCGCAGAACAAAGAAAAGGGAAAACTACCCCTAAATCTGTCACCACCGATGTCGCTGGAAAGCGACTCAAAGGGATTGTTGCAATCTGTGGTAATTACCTTTGCAAACAATTTGGATCCTGATGAGACGCCGAGTAACTCGGCGTCTCATCAAGATCCAAATTGTTTGACATATCATATTTTAGACAAGAAATTGAAGAAAGAAAAGTCTACCCTGAAACTAAAAGCAGACGACATTATTTGCACACATACACTATTTGGCGCCATATGCCTATTCGCTCGACGTTTTTTTTTATTTATTAACTGTTACGCTGCAAAGCGTAAAGCGGTAACTCGGTAACGCGGTAACTCGGTGTCTCATCAGGATCCAAACTGTTTGACACTCGGCCAGTAGTTCCTATAGGAGCCGTCTGATCTGCGTCTTTTAAGTTTTCAAGGGCATAGAAAGGCGTTTTTATGGAGTAAAGGGTTACTTGTGGTTAGTAACATGTGTTTTAAACATTAACCAGGTAGCAAAATCTGCATAATCATATCTTTATCATAATTTAAGCAAAACAAAACCAGATCCTGGTCAGACGGCTCCTAAAGGAACCGTCTGATCTGGGTATATTCTGTTTGCAACGGCGTAGAAAGGTGTACAAATAAAGGTGTATTTATGGAGTAATGACTTGAAATTAGTTGCGGTTTTATCATCCCAAAAGAACATGTGTTTAAGACATTAAGCAGGTAGCAGAGACATTGAGCAGACAACACAATGTGACAATCAGGTACCCCCCTAATTGTTGGATATTTGTCAAGGACACATCCATGACGGTCATAACACTAACAGCATGTATCAGTAATTAGTGGAAACGCATGCATGTATATTTCTTTTGGCAAATACGTTTGGCAATAATTGCCAAGAAAAAAGCAGGGCAATATTGTTTTGTTTTAACCCTTTACCCGATTAATCTTCATGCTAGACATAATGACGTAATGAATATTAAAAACAATATTAGATGGTTTTTGTAATGGCATATTAACGAGAAAATTATTTACCATGGCAGAATCTAAGGATATTCCATAAGCAAACATGAGCCATCTGATCTTGGCCTATTCTTTTTGCTAATACTGTGAGTAATACTTAAGTAGAATGGCATTGTTTCTATTTTTCGGTTAAGCATTGTCGCTGTATGCTGTCAAAGTAGAATGTCAATTGTTTATTTCATGGTTGAGTAAATAGTTTAAAAGTTACGCGAACTTATATTCATACAGTCGAACCAGCCTTGAGCGACCGTCAAAAAGAGGTCTAATTTTAGGTATGTAAGGGCAGGTGGTAGCTAATACAGGTCAAAAGTAGTGCAGAAAGCTCCTATATGAGCTTTCTGCATTACGTTTGCCCTGAATTAAGCAACCACCTGCTTTTTAATAAATGAATGGCCGCTTAGGACATGTTCTACTTTACATACATACTTTATTACATAAATATTCATGGAGTATTAATGTATTAAAGCAGAATACCAATTGTTTGTTTCACGGTTGAGCAAAATAGTTTCAATTTCTTTGTTTGCTTTTAACTTTATCTTCACGTTAAGGCCGACGTTTTACAAATAGTTAACACCCAAATAGGACGTCTCACTAGGATCCAAGTCTTCTTGACAATTCGGTCATTTTTTGACAATACATTGAACTAGAATATAATCGCTAATAGGAGTATGGATGTCGGGTAATTGTTTGGCGTTTGTACTGCAGAAAATGTCCCGAAAAAGCTTATTCCTGTTCACTGACACTTGGTTACCCGGAAATTTCAGTCAGATACAACTAATTTATTACTGTCAGTCTACAAATACGTCTCAGTTAATTATAGCAACTGTTCTTAGTTTTTTCTCTTTCTTTGCAACGCATTCTTGTTTCGAAATGAGTGTACATGTATTTGTAATATATGCATGATAGAAATAATGGATAGTTATTAAAATAGATGACACTTTCTACGAGTTTTCACGTCTTATTAACCCTTATCTCGCTACCTTAACTCTTATCCTGCTACTTTAACCCTTATCTCGCCACCTTAACCGTTATCTCGCTACCTTAACCGTTATCTCGCTACCTTAGCAAATCTAACCCTAACCCAACCCTAACCGTTATCTCGCTACCTAACCCAACCCTAACCGTTATCTCGCTACCTTAGCAACGCTAACCCTAACCCAACCCTAACCGTTATCTCGCTACCTTAACAGTTATGTTGCTATCTTAGCAACTCTAACCCAACCATAACCGTTATCTCGCTACCTTAACCGTTATCTTGCTACCTTAACCGTTATCTTGCTACATAAACCCTTATCCCACCACTTTAACCCCTTTCCCATTACCTTACCCCTTATCCCGCCACATTAACCCATTTCCCACTACCTTGACCATTATTCCACCACATTAACCCATTTCCCACTACCTTAACCCTTATTCAATTAATTTACCCCGTATCTCGTTACTTAACCCTTATCAGGCTAATCACGACCTGATTCGCATTTGCAAACAACTTCGATCAGATGAGACGCTGGTGACTCCGCGACTAATCAGGATCTAATCTGTTTGACACTCGGTCAATAGTTTCTCAAAAGATTGATCTACTCGGAAGTAGTTAAAACTGCACCAGGTCCAACTTTCAGAGGTCACTATTATTGCACCAGGTCTAACACTGTTATAACTTTCAGAGGACAGTATTTTTCATTGCAGAGTAAAGGTTCAGATATGAGGAAAATTTGGCACTAATTCATAAGTTGCACTATATTTTTTGTGACAGATGATAAATTGACTTCTGCTCATAGCATTGATAAAAAGTAAAAGAAACTCCTGCTATGTATAAGATTCATTCCGTTCTTAGAGTGTGAAACATGCTCGTGCCATTGGATGTATGTATGCCATTGCTCTGCCATCGTTGGATGTATAATATGCTTGTAAAATTGATGAAAGGTAATATATACCCATGGGCCTGATAAAAAGTAAAACACGTTCACGAGATTGACAAAGGGTCATTCATACCCATAGTACTTGATATATGTACAACACACCCATGAGAATGGCACAATGTAATACATACCCATAGTACTTGATATATGTACAACACACCCATGAGAATGGCACAATGTAATACATACCCATAGTACTTGATATATGTACAACACACCCATGAGAATGGCACAAGGGTAATACATACCCATAGTACTTGATATATGTACAACACACCCATGAGAATGGCACAATGTAATACATACCCATAGTACTTGATATATGTACAACACACCCATGAGAATGGCACAATGTAATACATACCCATAGTACTTGATATATGTACAACACACCCATGAGAATGGCACAAGGGTAATACATACCCATAGTACTTGATATATGTACAACACACCCATGAGAATGGCAAAAGGGTAATACATACCCATAGTACTTGATATATGTACAACACACCCATGAGAATGGCATAAGGGTAATTCATACCCATAGTACTTGATATATGTACAACACACCCATGAGAATGGCATAAGGGTAATTCATACCCATCGTACTTGATATATGTACAACACACCCATGAGAATGGCATAAGTGTCATTCATACCCATAGTACTTGATATATGTACAACACAACCATGAGAATGGCATAAGGGTAATTCATACCCATCGTACTTGATATATGTACAACACACCCATGAGAATGGCATAAGGGTCATTCATACCCATAGTACTTGATATATGTACAACACACCCATGAGAATGGCATAAGGGTAATTCATACCCAAGGTACGTGATATGTGTACAACACACCCATGAGAATGGCATAAGGGTAATTCATACCCATAGTACTTGATATATGTACAACACACCCATGAGAATGGCACAAGGGTAATTCATACCCAAGGTACGTGATATGTGTACAACACACCCATGAGAATGGCATAAGGGTAATTCATACCCATAGTACTTGATATATGTACAACACACCCATGAGAATGGCATAAGGGTAATTCATACCCATATTACTTGATATATGTACAACACACCCATGAGAATGGCAAAAGGGTAATTCATACCCATATTACTTGATATATGTACAACACACCCATGAGAATGGCACAAGGGTCATTCATACCCATAGTACTTGATATATGTACAACACACCCATGAGAATGGCATAAGGGTAATTCATACCCATCGTACTTGATATATGTACAACACACCCATGAGAATGGCATAAGGGTAATTCATACCCAAGGTACTTGATATGTGTACAACACACCCATGAGAATGGCATAAGGGTAATTCATACCCAAGGTACGTGATATGTGTACAACACATCCATGAGAATGGCATAAGGGTAATTCATACCCAAGGTACTTGATATATGTACAACACACCCATGAGAATGGCAAAAGGGTCATTCATACCCATAGTACTTGATATATGTACAACACACCCATGAGAATGGCAAAAGGTAATACATACCCATTACGCTTATAATAATACGGTCATGAGATTGAAAAGGGTATCACATGCCCGTGACACAGAAAATAAGGAAATCTCGATCATGAGATTGAAGGAATGTAATACATACGCATGGAACTGAAAATAAGAGAAAGGAAGAGACAGACAGACATACACACATACAGAGAGAGAAAGACAGAGAGAAAGACAGGGAGACAGAGAGAGACACAGAGACAGACACACAGACACAGAGAGAGGTATGAATGGAAGACTGAGTGCAACATAATACGATTCTTATTAACAAGTTTGTATGAAAGTTAACAATTATCGTGTACTTCAATTTTCAAAATCAAACAGGGGATGGGACTACGTAGGTTATAGTCTTCGACTGACAATCGATGTGGTCTGAATCCCGGCCTGGGGATTTAGATTTGTCATGTAAAGAGGCATTCAAGCTAGCTTGCGCAAGATTGGTGGTTCTACCCGGATGTTCTTCTATATAATGTGCTCAATGTGTAGAAGAATCTCTGGGGTATTCCTCGGACTGTAATTAGCTGGACGTCGCGATATGAATGAAATACTTATAACCATTTTCCTGTAATATGTTTATCTCAATACCTACTGAAAATAGTAATTATGAAATATATAAGGTGGAACATTGTCATCATTTTAGAAGGTAAAGACACATCTTTCAAATTCAATTAGCAAACAGAGCAGACCCAGATCAGACGGCTCCTATATGAGCATTCTGGTCTGGGTCTACTCTGTTTGCAAATGCATGGAAACACGGTTTTAGGAATGCAGGGTTAAAATAACGTAAAATCGGATAAAAGCAAATAAAACAGACAAAACCCAAACAATTTTCCATTTCGTTTCAAAAGTAAGGCAATGTAATGCCATAAATACCCAAGTTTCAAACAATTTGGATTTTGTCAAATGCCAAGTAACCCAGTGTCTCACCCTGTGAAAAAATGATAAAGAATGAACATGTGTAATGACAATTGTATACCTCAGCCAGATGGACATCTCGAAAGTTGTCGGCCTTGATGAAAAGTAAAAGTTTCACGTATGAAGCAATGTGGACATCTACCAAAGAACTCTTTCTTCATTACTTTAGATCGTCAAGCAACATGCTGTTCAAGATTGCCTTGTTTATTCACATACGATCATTTCAAATGCATTCTACTGTTTGTGTGTTTATTACAGAGAAGAAGCACGTGGAAGATTCTGAACCACCAAAGTTTAAGGAAACATTTGACAATGTCCTAGTAGACGAAGAGGACAACGCTTCGTTCAAATGCAGGGTCGCCGGCAAACCCCTCCCGGACGTCAAATGGCACGTATCACTTACTGATTTTTTTCTGACCTGATTAAAAACGTCGCCCCGTACTTTATTGTCAGTGTTGTTATACTTTCTGATCCTTCGAGATCATGAATTTCAGTACTTTTTGTTCTGAAAATTGAATACCGCTTAAGCCGGTGCTAGGGGGCGTTGGCAGTGTTGCACTTGCAATTACTGCTCATGAACAGACTCAATAAAACCGAGTCTACAATTGTCTCCTTTTGTGTTGCAATTTTTGCTTTCGGGGGATCACCTCTCTTCAGAATTTGTTATAGTTTTCCCTTTAAATAACGTTTGGTGAAATCAACTTCCTTTACCAAACAAAAACATTTATGACAGACTGCAAAAAGTAAGAAGATCAATACTCTTGCATGTTCGAGATAGTAGATTATCAAATATTAAGTGACTAAATACATACCAAGAGTTCAATCAAACTGCATTTGCCATTGTTTGAGCCTGACTACCTTTCCTTGGTGACAGACTGTAGCCTTCTTGTCCTTGTGTCTAAACGAATACGAAGACTAATAAGGGTGTATAGAAAATGCGATTAGCTTATTATGGAATAAAATACTTCACATATTAAATACAGTTGAACTTATATATCTTAAACTCGGATGATTAGTCGTACTTCGGGATAACTCGAAAAAGTTCGGTCATTCAAAACAATCACAATACAGAATTATTCTAAAATATCACTATGTATATCTAGAAACACGTGACAGCTTAATGCAGGTCGAAAGTAATGCTGAAAGCTCCTGTGGGAGCTTTTCAGCGTTACTTTAGACCTGCATTAAGCTGTGAACTTGAGAAATTATTCACATTAGAACTCGGATGACTCGAGTCGCAATTATCTTGAATCAGTTTGTATGGTCCCTTGAAGTTCGAGATATCGAAATTCAGCTGTACATTCTATGCTAAATCTATATTCGAATACATCCCGGTTATCAATCAAGCATACTTTTATTTCCTCTAAGAAGCTGCTTAAGTGATGTGTCGCTTCTATATTTCCAAACAGGTTTCGTAATGAGATACCAATAGAAGAAGGGCGGCCAGGGATGGAGCAATATAAAATATTCGAACGGGATGGGTACCATACACTGAAGGTCAAACGCGCAAAGATCCAGGACGCAGCTGTCTACAAATGCAAGATCAGCAATCTGGCTGGCTGGGCATCGTGTGACGCAAAACTTTACGTCAAAGGTAGTGCTCATTTCATTTGTAATTGTTTAATGTACCCGAAATGTAATTAAGAAATGAATGACGTGCTTCCGGTGTTCATAACCTCATGAACACCGGGAGCACGTCATTTATTTCTTATATTTATATTCCATTGTATTTCTTATATTTCAACGGTATACCGGTCACGTAATAGCCGCTACCTAGGTCGTTGCCAGGTTCGTTTCTAACGTAGTAGGATCTCTATATATGGTATGAAAAATAGTCCCAAACACATATTATAAATATAGAATGAATACAAGATTTTAATCAGTAAATTGTCCAGCTATGTTTAAAGAAAAGATTATCGAGATATTTCAAATCATATATATTTACGAAATGTTGATATTAAAGCATCTCCTTAAATGTAGGTCGCGGTGTCGAAGCCAATTTACTCACCCGCCATGCTTGATCGAAAGCTGGTCACAACGTTGAATTTTATTCTCGGATTTTTCTTTGTTAACGGTAAGGACATTGACTTATTTATGCTTCACTCATTACTTGATAATATATTTTGATACGCCACGGCTGTTAAAGTTGGCAATATTATGTATTCAAGCGATAATTCTCAGTAAGAAGATGCCACATTTCAAATTTTCCATTTTCAACTGGGTCTGTTTTGACGAGCAGACCACATCAATTGCCTCGAAATCAATTGCCTGAAGGAAATCGTCGTCGAATTCAGCCATTGTTTATTGCAAACGAACGTGTATAATTATTTTGTATCGATCTGAAGGTAAACATAAACACACAAAAACATATATTGTCGATAAGGTTTGACCTGGCACTGCATGAATATTCCGCCTTTTTCCGTAAGCTGTTTTTATCCTTCCAAACACACACGTGAAACATGCGTCACTATCACGATTTTTCATCGACGAAAGACGGCGGAAAGTAATGAGTGCCAGTTCAAACCTTACGGATAATATATGTTTAGTATTTATTTATACCACTAGAGCATTGATTTAGATTTATTTATTTCATTTTTATTCGTGCATTGCAAAATAAACATTTCCTCATAAGTCTGATCAGAATCTACACTGAAATAAGGCGTCGTTAATCGCTGACGTTTCAGTAAGTGGGGTGTTTATGTTTACATTGTCACGTATCGATTCCCCATTCATAAATCTTAAAATATGTCAAAACTGGATCAGTACAGTATTACTCCGCGGGAATTCTTGGAAAAGGAGAACCGACTCAAACTGGTATTGAAATGAACGTTCATGGGAAAATGCAACTTTCTTTTTAGAATAAGGTTATATAAGGACGTTGCAGGGCGAATGTAAATATTGCGGAATGCAAACATGGACATGTTTCCGTATAATCCGTATTATATCCGATTCCCAATATAGTTGTCCGAATATTACCGAATATATTTCGGAAAGATGTCGATGTTCGTGTTTCGTTGAACACATCAGATAACTTAACGTATCGGTGTATATATTTTATATCATGGGCTAATGGATCCTGCAGGAAAGCGACTATTACAAACAACTGTATACAACAGTAATAGGTGTGCTTTCTGCATTCCATTAGTTCTGCATTAAGCATTTTTCTTAACTTATTCATACCGTTTTTATCCAGTGATCACTTCAAACCTTTACGTCATAGACTATTTTAGACCCATTACCTCTTTGGTTATTTTTAGACCCAATCATTTTTGAATAAATCTACTGAAAAGGACTATTTACTAGAGAGAAGGGAAATTTAAGAAGTGTGTAGTTTAAAACCATTGTCATAAATAGATCATTTCTTCCTATGGAGCAAATGCTCTATTTTTCGCAGTAGATTCAAAACGTGGCCTATACAGAGGCATCAAAAGCGTCAATATGAAGGAATGGGTCAAACGGCGTCAATATGAGGAAATGGGTCAAAGAGGTCAATAGATTTCAAGAGGTGACTAATTCTATAGATTAATATAATATATTAAGTACACATGCCAAGCATAGACTATTTGCTTTATGTTCTGACAGTATCAAAATAAACATAACTTAAACGTGCGTATAAATTGCATATTTTCCATTTCCAAACGTTTAAACCATTCCCTTATAGGCTATTTTTAGACCCAACCTCTTTAAATAAATCTACCGAAAAGATGCATTTACTAGAGAAATGGAAACTTTTAGCAATGGGAAGAATTGAAACCATTGTCATAAATAGAGCTTTGCTCCTATGGAGCAAATGCTCTATTTATCATAATGGTTTTAAAAGGTGGCTTTTACGGGTGCATCAAAAGGCGTCAGTATGAGGGAATTGGTTCAATTCTGTCTTATTTGCATATATTGGTAATGACGCTTGATACTACATGTATATAATGGATGAAATTGTGATTACATCTGCAAACAGAGTAAAACCTAATGAGACATTGAAGAACTTGGCATCTAATCAGGATCCAAACTGTTTACCCCCTGGTCATGTTATTAACCCTTATCCTGCCGAAAAAATAATGTCTGCTCAAACTTGTTGTATTGAAAAGTTTAATTTACAAATCTGAATAAGTCTCAGTCATTTCTTCCGCATAATTGTATGCAATTTATGAACTGACCAATGACATGCAAATTACTTTAATTTTCTTTTAATCTCGTTGACAGAGAATAAAGTCATGGAGTTATTTTCGTATTCCAAGTCACGTGAGTACAGTCTCGTGGATAAAATTAAAGCGCGCCGCGCGCAGGACAGTTTAAACGAGGCTGACACTCTTGTGCGTTTCTATGACTCTGCAACCATCAGCAAGTTTCTGCTGAAATGGAAGATCGACGAAGACCAGACGCTTGGATTCCAGGAGCATCTAAAAAGCAAGTGTTCGGTGGAGGGAACATTCGCTTGCATGGCGTGTTTAGTGCGAGGCATACCACCGTTCAAAATCAGGTGGTACAAAAACAATAAAGAAATATTTGACGGAGGAAAATATTTCTTAAAGGTACTAAACGCATTCAGTGTTTCAAAGTTAACCCATACCCTCATACTGACACCTTTAAAGGTCAGTTTTTGAAACAATTGTGATAAATACAGCAGTTTGCTCTATTTCTCTATTTATCGCAATGGTTTCAAAACTACACAATTCTAAAAAATCACCTTTTCTAGTAAATGCCTCTTTTCAGTAGATTTTTTTCTAAGATGTTGGGACTAAAAGTAGCCTATGAGGGAATTGGTCTAAAATAGCCTATGAGGGAATTGTCTAGATATAGCCGTTCCGTTATTAACCTTAGCCCGCTGTGAAAAGAAAATGTCTGATGCAAATTTTGACTACATCCGATACGGTTACACTGTTGAGAAATTATTGACCAAGTGTCATACATTTTAGATCCAGATAAGACTAGTAGCCAGCGATCTTAGATCCAGATAAGACTAGTAGTCAGCGATCTTAGATCCAGATAAGACTAGTAGTCAGGGATCTAATCAGCGATCTTAGATCCAGATAAGACTAGTGTTCCATTTTAGCCTCTAATTAAGGTATGCTCTGAGAGTCAGACCTTCAATTTATAAATTAGCTGATAAATACCCATGATATCATTATTTCTAACATGAATATTCAGCTGGTAAAGGGTTAAGTGAGATATCATTCATCTATTTTTGTTGAGTCGGCATACTCAAAGAAGCTTTCTGTAAATGTGTTTTAAAGCAGAGAGTGGGATTAACCCTTTACTAGATGTATACATGCCCTTTAACATCTTTTAGACAATTTTAGAATTGAAATTCATTTATTTATCACCAAAAGGTACATTTATCATTGCAAGCTATATTTGGAGAATGGTGTAATGTTGTGCTCGGCATACTGCGAAACATGTTATTTTCAATATTGTTTCTCTTTGTTTTCTTATCACTAATTAATATTCATGAGGATGCAACTAAGGTAATTTGCATAAAGTGAACCAAACATTAAGATTCATACATCAACTACCGGGTATATGTTTATATCATTTACAATTATCACCCAAGAAGACAGCAATATCTTTGTATGTTGCAGGTATGTAAACACTCTGTAATATGAACAATGAGGTTAGAATGGTTGCCTAGGAAACAGATAAATCACCATCAGTGCTATATAATTTGTCCCAAATTTATTTATCTAACAATCTTGGTGATATTCAGTGATCATAGTAAACTTTAGCTAACCATTTTCCATATGTGTTTGCTTTATAAGAGAAAGACTGGTGTCTGTCGAAAATCTATTACTGTTCTCATAAATATTCATACATATGCAAATTAGTTTATATCAGAAAAGTAATATTTACTATTAAAGCAATGCCTCATATCTATGTTTGTAACTATTGATTTCATGATTCATCAAAAATAACTGAGATCTAGCGGAGTATTACAGTTGGATGTCAAATTTCCAAAATTTGTGAAAGGATCGGTTACCATGGAAACCATTACAATCTTACTTACAGTTCATTGTTTGGGTATCAATTAAGATGATTAGCTTTCTGAGTATTTTGTCATCATTTTAAACTACATTTGAAGTTGTTTTCTGATATTGGTAGGATAAAAATTGAGAGGTTTACGTTATTTCTGTATTTTTTTGCTATTTTTTAATTATTCTCATTAATATTCATGTGTATGCAAATAAGGTAATTCCTAATTATAGCTTTTAAACCAAAGCACACTGTCTTAGCTTTAATTTGGTACCAGTTTTATGCAGTTAGCAAATACTTCCTGTGATATGGAAGATTTTTGCAGGTAGGTGTCGACTAACTAAACTATGTGAACAGAGTGAAATGAATGGTTACTATGGAAACAGTTAAAACGTTACTTAGAGTTAAATTTTTGGTCCTCAAATTTGATATTTTGTTTTCTGAGGATTTTGTCATCAGGTTAAACTGCATTTGAAATTGTTTTCTGATATTTGTAGGATAAAAAGTGAATAGTTTACATTATTTATGTTATTTCTATATTGTTTTTACAACTTTTAATGTTCTCATTAATATTCATGAGTATGCAAATAAGGTAATTTAAAATAAAAAACTGGAAATAAAAGCACAATGTCCTATCTCCAATTTGGTACCAGTTTTATGGGTTTTGGACAAAAACTGGCTGTGATATGGACGATTTTGCAGGTACGGACCATCATTACGAAAACTAGGGTGTTGCCATGGAAACGGTGAAAATGGTGCTTAAAATTAATGTTATGGTCCTCAAATTGGATATTTTGTTTCCTGGGGGTTTCAGCATCATGTTAAACTGCATTTGAAGTTATTTTCTGATATTTGTAGGATAAAAAAATGAAAGGTTTACGTTATTTCTATACTTTTTTTAATAATTTTAATGTTCTCATTAATATTCATGAGTATGCAAATAAGGTAATTTAAAAAAACAAGTTAGCAATAAAAGCCCAATGTCTTATCTTCCATTTGGTACCAGTTTTATAGTTTTAGGACAAAAACTGGCTGTGATATGGGCGAAATTGTAGGTATGGGTCATCATTACGAAAACTGGGGGGGTTGCCATGGAAACGGTTAAAATACACATAGCCTAAAATAATTTAAGTTTGAGTACATTCGCGATTCTGATTCAGGACACTTTTCTGAACATTTTGGTACCCATGAAAAAAAGTCTAAGGGGGGGGTGCACGGTAGGCACTACTGGCTCCCTGACTATAGCCAGCGATCTTAGATCCAGAAAAGACTAGTAGCCAGCGATCTTAGATCCAAATAACACTAGTAGTCCGCGATCGCTCCCATCAAAAGTAGTTAAGAGCGTATTATGTATTATGTTTCATATTTAAATCTAGCATACCAGTTTAAAACATAGTTGAAAGAAAAGCTGCTAGATTATGGGAAATTACCTTAACATTTTAATCCATTAATATTCATGTAAGAAATTGTGACATCATGAATATTAATTACATTAATTTTTAAAATGGTATATTAACACGCGATGTTTTTGCCAAGGCAGAAACTGTAGAATCATATCTATATTATTTCATAAGCAAACAGAGCAGACCCTGATCAGACGGCTCCTATTGGAGCCGTCTGATCTGGATCTACTCTCATTGAAAATACGGAGAAAGGGAGACGTTTTATGGAGTAACGGGTGAACTAATCATACTAGTATTGAACGATCACATATAAACTAGTCTCCTTATCTCCTATCAAAACCAAGTTCCAGTGGACCACAGACTACTGTATGCTATTTTTGTATTATATTGGCAGAACCTGGTTGATTTTATCTTGAGCACTGATAAGCTGCTCAGGTAATGTCTTGACAAAAATCGTGCTGAACAGCTGTTATTTCTGGCAAAACAGATTTCCAAATGTTTTGTACGATGCCTTTCTGATAATGCTATTTGTGCAACAGTTACACTGGTATCGGACTGTTTCGAGACAGATGCTTAACGCGATATGGGAATTCAAGACGGGTGAAAGAGAGAAATGCATTTCAAAATGCACACCGGCGACCTATGTTTTGCAATAACATGTACATACTTAAAGGGAGATGTTTATCATGCATTCCCTTTGGCTTACTGTGTTTTCCGTAATTCAGGGAATGTTTAATCTAGAGGCTGCTTTGCCTGATTCCCCTTGCTCTTCAGATGTATTACAATGTAGCTTTCAGCAGTAATTTTGTACTTTAACCCTTTATTTTGGAACTAATCCATTTTTCATGTTGGGGAGACACAGCACACAGCATGTTTGCCAGCATAAGTCATTAACATCGATGGATTCAGCAAACAGCGCAGACCCTGATCAGAGAGATTCTTTAGGAAACCTCTGATCAGGGTCAACACTGTTTATCGATGTCCTTTTTAATGGACATTTAAACCATTTGTGTCCAGTGTCTCTTAATCTACCGAAAAGAAGCATTAATTAGAGAAAAGGAAATTTTGAGAATTTCGTAGTTTGAAACAAATGCTCTATTTATCACAGTGGTTTCACAAAGTGACTTTTACAGAGTCGTCAAAAGTCGTCAATATGAGGGAATGGGTTAAAAAAGGCATAGGTAATAGATATTTCCAATAGGACCAATATTAACCATTTCCACCATATAAACGTGTTTTCACGCATTTGCAAACAGAGTAGACCCAGATCAGATGCCTCCTATAGGAGCCGTTTGATCATGGTCTGCTCTGTTTTCTTATTGAATTTCTTTATCTTTGAATTTCTTATCCATTTCTTTAGTTTATAAAATGGCTACAATGTTCCGCCTTCCGTATTTCATTGTTACTGTTTTGTTCATGAATATTTAGTAGGTATTGAAATTTGGAATAAGCATATAACATGGAAAGGGTTAACCACTGAGATGCAAACCTCCACCTGTTATCGTAACAATTTGGATTCAGTGGAGTAACTTGGCCGTTGCATCATGATCCAAGCTGTTGGACACTTGGTCGATAGTTTCTCAGCGAATCAAAGGTAACTTAACGTTTTGATCATGAGTATAGATGAGCGGGGGGAGGGGGTTTCTGTCCATAATTCTCAGTCAAGTTCTATCTTGTTGGTACCCATAAGAATTGCCCCAACGAGGTTGAGTTGGTTGAGAAACTATATAACGTCCATTATCCATTTACTCCAATAACGCGCTTTTTAACGCCTTTGCAAACAGAGTAGACCCAGATCGGACGGCTCCTGTAGGAACCCTCTAATTAGGGTCTGCTCTGTTGGCTCATAACATAACATGTGATTCTACCTACAGCTTTTGTCAGAGCTAAAATCGCTTATTCGTATATCACTATATACTTAGCCACACTGCTTTATTCCCTTCTATGTCAGTTTGTGACATTGCCATTGAAAAACGGAACTCTTTGGCTCTATTCTACGCCTGACTGCGTACCTTGTCGGAGAAGCCGATTTAACAGATAAGAGTATGTACGCAAATACTAAAATCGTCATTTTCCCACCAAACCCTATACTGTAACTACTCTTTAGAATCTTCTCGAAGAGACGATTGTACAGAGTGATCACAGCATAGGGTTTGGAGGAGAAATAAAGGAGTTATTCTTGAAAATGTTTTAATTTATCTGGAGCTCTGCCGAGTAGTAACCATTGATGAAACAAAAACGTCTCCTATATTGCAGAACCACAGGGGAATTTTAAGCGTTGAGATTCCCTGCACTGCGGTATCTGACACGGGGAACTACATGTGTGAAGTACGAAACACCCAGGGAAAGATCTACACGTCATGTTATCTTCAAATAGAACGTATGTATAACAAGAAGTGTGCTCAATGTGTATTATGCTACACACAAATATCTTCAAAGTAATATTCTGTATTATATGCTTTACAAATGATATTCCACAACATGTAATAATCTTGAACGCAATAGTTTTCACCAATAACAGCCATTGCAATATCATTCAACAACATATCATATCATAACAATCATCGCAATGTGGTTCATCTACAATCGTCATCGTGATATGCTTCATTAATTACAGTCATCCCAATATGCTTCATTAATGATAGTCATCGCAATGTGCTTTGATAATAACAATCATCGCAATGTGCTCAATTAATAACAGTTATCACAATGTGCTTAATTAATAACAGTCATCGCAATGTGCTTTATTACTAACAGTCATTGCAATAGACTTCATCAAGAACAGCAATCACTACATGCTTCATTATTAACAGTCAGCCGTAACAATAGTCGCAATAAATTTAATTAATAACGGCCATCATAATACAATTCACCAATAACATTCATCAAACTGTAATTTATTATTAACAGTCATCATAATATCGACATCGACTTCATTGAGCAAAGCTATTAAACTATGCTTCATTAATAACATTCATCAATAACTCAATCAGTCATTAATAACAGTCATCAATAACTCCATCAGTCATTAATAACAGTCATCAATTACATCCATCACAATATGCTTCGTTAATAACAGTCATAGCCATCAATAACTTTATCAATAACAGTCGTTACAACATTGTTCATTTAATTTAGTAACCTTCAACACAATAGGCTTCATCAATAACAGTCGTCGTAATATGCTTCCCAATGTTCTTCATAGTCACATGTTACTTAACTAGTCCGTATAAAAAAGCAGGTAAATAATTCATTTAACCCTTTCCCTCATATAAACGTGTTTTCACGCATATGAAGAGTAGACCCAGACCCAGATCACATGGCCCCTATTGGAGCCGTCTGATCAGGGTCTGCTCTGTTTGCTAATAGATGTTGATAGAATCTGTTTCTATACTTTCGAAAATGGTTACAATGTCCCGCCTTCCATAATTCATTATATGTTGTCAATGAATATTCAGTAAGTATTGAACTTTGTAATAAACATAGAACAAGTAAAGGGTTAATCTGTATGCTAATTTTATCCAGTCACCAGGCTTCTCTAGTGACATAATAAAGGGGGTGCAAATAAACTTAGGTTTATTAGGTTACTTCCGGTAGTGGAAGGTTTATTAGGTTAGTAGATAGGCGTAATGATTCTATAACCATGGAACTATTTTAGTTTTCTGTAAATATTCATAAACATGTTGATGGAATAGATCTAACAGATCTATTTGGTCACCAGAAGAATTATTCAAATGACAAAAAATAAAAATAATTGGCTACAGCTGGATTCGAACCCGCGCCTGAACTTACAAAAACTAATTCTAATCTCTCTAGAGACGTCGCCCTTACCGATTACGCCACTGAGGCCACATACAAAATGACGTTGATTTATCACTTTTATTAATTTAATCCACCGCTGGCAAAACCCGTTTTTGATAAAATCAAACCTGGAAGCAAAGATTGACAGATAAATAGTAAATGTTTTCTTTTCACTCTCATTATTATTTGATTGATAAACTCGTACAGGGGCGGTGATGGTCATAAACCTAAATATAGCCTGTTCAGTTCCATCGATTTCTGAGTGACGTTAGGTAGAATCTAAAAATAGAAACCGAGACTACGTAACTCGAATTTGACCAAGGAATATAGATCATGTCTGTTTGAAATAACTTATCGACCCTCGATTCAAATCATCTTATTTTTCAAATTCAACCACGTTTCCCTTCTAGTAATACAAGTATCGAAACTATATTCCTCTGCGGTAGCTCATTAGATCTATTTACGTCTAAATGGAAGTGAAAAGGGAGGGATCCGTTGATCGAAAAACTGCATTTTCAATGTAAATGATTTCAAGAGTGTTATGAGTCTATAAAAAAGACATTTAACTATATTGACTGGATAAATCGAATAATAGGTTAGTGCCGTAGATGGGACGCCTTTATCCGACTCGGAGAGAAAACAGTTGAGGCTCGGCAAGCCTCGCCTCAACGTTTTCTCCCCTCGTCGGATAAAGCGTCCCATCTACGGCACTAACCTATTATTCTCTATATATATATAAAACAAAATCTTCTCAGGAAAGAGGTCATGTTAACCTTTGCTAACAGTGAGTATCAATATCAAACAATGAGACATTCGGCATCATACCAGAACCCAAACCGTTTGGTAATCACGAGTATGTTTTCAGTATTGAAGAACAAGAGTATAATAAGAGGTTTACACTTGTTAAGTGTCAATGCCTTGTGTATATTTACTCTACAGCCACTTTGGAGATCACAAACGAGGTTCCCACAAAACCGATTTTCGTGAAGCCCATGAAGAGATTGACGGTGAACGAGGGAGAGATGATTAGATTCCGGGTCACGGTCAAAGGTTACCCGGCTCCTGGGTTCAAATGGTAAGTACCCGGTCACTGCAAAAGATTACCCGGCGCCTGTGTTCAGATTGTAAGCACCGGATCTCTGTCAAAGGTTACCCTGCTCCTAGGTTAATATGGTAATTACCGGGTTACTGTCAAAGGCTACATGGCTCCTAGGTTCAGATCGTAAGCACCGGGTCACTGTCAAAGGTAGTCTGGCTCCTGGGTTCAGATTGTAAGCACCGGGTCACTGTCAAAGGTTACCCGGCGTCTGGGTTCAGATCGTAAGCACCGGGTCACTGTCAAAGGTAGTCTGGCTCCTGGGTTCAGATTGTAAACACCGGGTCACTGTCAAAGGTAATCTGGCTCCTGGGTTCAGATTGTAAACACCGGGTCACTGTCAAAGGTAATCTGGCTCCTGGGTTCAACTGGTACATTGTTAAGTACTGTAAATGATATGCAAGGATATTGCCCTATAGTTCTTACATCTTTTAACACTTTACCTTATACATAGTTGTGTAAGTTATGATCACAGTATGGATTTTAATTATTAAAATCATACAAACATGCAAATATTAGGCATTAACAAGTTTCAACAACAAAACTGACACGTAGTAAAAATCATAAACTGGACAAGTAAAGGGAAGCTTACCCCTTTACTGCCGTGTACCTGTAAACCCTATGTGCCGGGAACTATTCCAGCGCATTCTCGGCTAACCCTAACCCTACCAGGCTACATAAAATGTATCATTACCTCACTAATAGTCACGCAATCTGCACCAATTTAGCATGCTGCTTAAAAACACTTCAATACTTCCTGAAAGTTTCATTCTTGCATAAAACGTGCTGTTGTAGTCCCGCTATACCATGTATTAACAAGGCGATTCTCGTGCTCACGCGCTGTTGTTGACCGGTTTTAATTATACCTATTACGGGCCTAAGGTAAACAATGGACGCGAATGCTACAGCGTTTTGGCCTAAGCTAGGTGAACGCCGGGGTGTGAGTATTTCCAGGAGCACCGACAATGAACTGTTTTAGTGATAGACATATTGAATGAAATTCCGTGTAAACGGTATTTGATACAATCATGAATTGACGTCGAAAAGAAAACAGTGGCCCGGAAACAGCATAAATCGCCGAAGTGTCGAAGAAGTGTATAGTTTTGCTGCCGTTGTTTTGCTTGTATTTTGAAGAATTAAATTGATGCAGGAGAGCAGAAAATTGGTTTTATGCAAGAATAGCGTTAATACACGTTTGTTTTCGGGCAATAACATCTGCACTGTCCCTCGGGAATGTTGTTGCCCTCGCCCTTCGGGCTCGGGCCAACAACAGTCCCTCGGGACACTGCAGATGTTATTGCCCGAAAAAACGTGTATTAACCCTCTATTGATATATCATTGATATGGTATCACTTCTTCTATGCAAACTCACAGTATAGACGTTCCGCAATGGCTAACCATTAGATTTAATAGGAATTAAATAGGAAAATCTGTGTTAACCTTTTGATAAAACACGTTCTACCCATTACACAAATTACAGATAAGGGAAACCATTCAAAATAAATGTCACTGCAAATGTATAAGATGCGTTACTTCCCTTATTTCATAACATACACTTTACTGCAACTTAACATAGATCGTGATAACCCCGAATCTCGCTCGGGTTATAGCACACACGATACACTTCACCCCCAAGTGAGGCTCAAGGTAAGGCAGCGAATGGGTTAATTCACATACCCATAACTGCAAAACATGAACATCGCAAGCCTGTTTTGTTTGAAAATCAAATATACTTTAAGGGATCGTAACGTTTCAAATACAGATGACCAACAGAATTTAGACTGTCACTATAGGACACCGAACAGAAAATGTTTTTTTTATGGGACTAACTCTACAAGAAGTCTTATTTCCCGATCGATAAAATATTATACCAGTTATTGTTTCAATCAAAACAATAACAAGATAAAACGTTTCAAATTATCAGCTTGTTTGTTAAATTGAGATTGATGACATAGCCAGGTTTCTTATTTATTAAATGGAATACCCGTTGGATGTTGCGTTCGAACTTCGAACCCACATCTCCGTCATGTTGAAGGGCACTGATATGAATTTGAAATGTTATCTGAGATCAAACAGTCCAACTGTTATAAGAGTAGTCTGGAGACTGTCATATAAATACATGTTCATAGGTATCGGCCTATTCTGAATAATGTGTTATTAAGCATATCTGACCTCTGTTTTATTTTTATAGGTACAAGGACAGTCTTGAAATTCATGACAGTGACAGGATCACCACCGAGATGATGCCCAACGGTGTTGCCCAGCTGGTGATCGAACACTCTACCGTCAGGGATATAGGCCTGTACACCTGTGAAGCTCACAACATGGCTGGAAGGGCGAAAAGTATGGTCCGTATAAGCGTTCGAGGTAAAAACACAATTTATTGGATAACTTAAAGCATTTAAAAACAATATATTTGAAATGTAAACATCATGTGTATCTTTTGAAATTACATTTAATCCGTTCCGTCAAACTGATATATTTTGACGCTTCTGTAAAAGTCACTTTTTGAATTATTGTGATAAAAACAGCATTTACTCCATATGTTTGGGTTTTACGACGTTTTACCAGTATTTCAGTCATATCACGACGTAATTACATGTGGAGGAAGACCCCAGTGATTCTTCAGTGCACGGAACAAATTACATGTACATTGTTTCGTACACAGAAGAACATCCGGGTAGAACCACCGACCTACCGCAAGCCAGCTGGAAGACCATAACCACTCTACCACGGAAGCCACTGCTCTATAAGAGCAAATGATCTATTCATCACAATGGTTTAAAAACTACACAATTCTAACTCTTTTTTTTTGCTCTAGAAAATGCCCCTTTTCAGTAAATTCATTCAAACAAGTTGGGTTTAAAACTAGCCTATGATGGAATGATTAAAACAGTGTTGGGTCAGCCAATACAGAACAGTGCAAGAGCATTTCAAGGCAGCAATCTGAGCGTGTTTTATTTATTTGCCATAATGTGTATATCTGCAGTCAGGTGCAAACAGTATTAGTGAAATGGCAGCCATGTTGGAATGTTTAATCAATTATTGGGTTTATCTGTATGTCTGTCTTCGTGAAAATTGACCTCCTGCTAAAACGTTAGCAGACAGCTCGTCTGTGTCAACAGTTCATTGACATTTTCTAGTTTTATGTTTAGAGACTAGTAATGGGGATTAGGGAATAGAAATCATTGCTCTGTAAAATTTCAATTTACGCACCTTTATCTGTTACACTGAATTCATATCTAAGCTAAATCTATGAAATTATATATAATAATATATTTGACAAATAAAATATACAAAGTACCGGACCCTGTATACCACGTGTTTTAGATAAGTTTGAAGCAGATGCTTGGAAGGCTCGAGGACTGGACGGAGCTGATGTTAAAACAGAAGGAAAGTACGACGCACCTCAGAATGCACTGACAAATGGACCAGTCACGCCTAAAATAGATTATATTCCAAGGAAGCAACAGGAGGAATTCTCTATAAAGCCAATATTCAGCCATTCACTCCCTGAAAGGCGAACCCTGAGGAATAATGGACGGTTTATTCTTGAATGTTGCTGCAATGCAATTCCAAGACCAAAAGGTAAAAGAAAGGGAATGTGCATCTTGAATAGCTTATTTCAATGTAACCTCACAATTATAGTAAAATTCATCAATCCGGAATTCTAGTTGAGAAGAATTTAAATACTGTTATGCAGGTGTTATGACTATGTCAACTTGCATTAACGACAGAGTATATCTTACCTAGAGACCGGTGTTCGTGAAAATAGGGAATTAGTGTCAACTACCGGTATCCTATATGATATAAAGATCGGTATTTGACATTGTGATGAAGTATACTTGTGATATGTTAACATTCTTATTAGTATACAATTAAACCTTTCTATGTCAGACGCTCGAATTAGCATCTGTGACAATCTTTAAGACAGACGACGCCTAATGCAGAGTGAAAGTCATCTATGAACTTTCCGCGTGGTTTTCATCCTTCTTTAAGCAGTTACATGTACCTGCCTAAAAGACCTAGACTGTTCATACAAATATACAGTTTATCAATTCAACCAGTACAGAAAACTGGGAATTCTACGTGATGTGGAAATACTCCTTATAAATCCTTGTCCTGCTGAAAGTGATTTGTCTGACATTTGTAAACAGTCTGCATTCAGATGAGACGATGAGTATGTGGGTGTCTGGATGAGTATGTCGGTGTCTGAATGAGTATGTCGGTGTATGGATGAGTATGTCGGTGTATGGATGAGTATGTCGGTGTTTGGGTGAGTATGTCGGTGTATGGATGAGTATGTCGGTGTCTGAATGAGTATGTCGGTGTATGGATGAGTATGTCGGTGTCTGGATGAGTATGTCGGTGTCTGAATGAGTATGTCGGTGTATGGATGAGTATGTCGGTGTCTGGATGAGTATGTCGGTGTCTTAATGAGTATGTCGGTGTATGGATGAGTATGTCGGTGTATGGATGAGTATGTCGGTGTCTGGGTGAGTATGTCGGTGTATGGATGAGTATGTCGGTGTCTGAATGAGTATGTCGGTGTATGGATGAGTATGTCGGTGTCTGGATGAGTATGTCGGTGTCTGGGTGAGTATGTCGGTGTATGGATGAGTATGTCGGTGTCTGGATGAGTATGTCGGTGTATTGATGAGTATGTCGGTATCTGAATGAGTATGTCGGTGTATGGATGAGTATGTCGGTGTATGGATGAGTATGTCGGTGTATGGATGAGTATGTCGGTGTCTGGATGAGTATGTCGGTATCTGAATGAGTATGTCGGTGTATGGATGAGTATGTCGGTGTCTGGGTGAGTGTGTCGGTGTCTGGATGAGTATGTCGGTGTATGGATGAGTATGTCGGTTTCTCATCAGTATCCAAACTACTTGACACTCGGTCCGTGCTTGAATCGGGAGTAACTAACACTGCTCCAGATCAAAGCCATCCATTATTACAGCAGGATAAGAAATAAGTCAAATAACCATTGGAAACAGCTTGGGTCTGTTTAACTTCCCATTTCCATTCCTTTGCCATTGTAAACATTCATCTAATTTAAACACTTTTACTCCAAGAATTCATGTAAATAATAATAACAGCATGAATATTAATTCACTGAAATTTTGTAATGGCCCTATGAACAAACTATTTTTATCATGACATATACTGGAGTCTCAGATTTACGCTATATCAAAAGCAAACAGAGCAGACCCTGAGCATACGGCTCCTATCTGTTTGCAGAGGGGCAGAAAATTGTATTTAACCCTTATAGGAGCAAATGCTCTATTTATCACAATGGTTTCAAACTACAAAATTCTAAAATTTTCCTTTTCTCTAGTTAATGCTCCTTTTCGGTAGATTCATTCAAAGAGATTGTATCTAAAAATAGCCTATCATGTATTGGGTTAAGGAGTAAATTATCAATATTCATAAAGTCGTTATTTGTTTTATGAATAATCGGGAAATAAAGAGTTTAGTTGGCTGTAATGCCTGTTCCGTGGTTGATAGTCTGGTATTGGTGGCCTATCCGGTGTTCGGGTTCCATACACTATAGATTGAACCCTTTGAATGCCTAGTGACTTTGTGTCTCGCCAGTATCTTTATTTCATACTCTGTCCATATAGTATGTCATTTACTCCGTGGATATTAATTAAGAAATAATGACATCATGAATATTAATTAGATTAATTGTAATAATAGCACCCGAACATAGGATAGTTTTGGCCATGACAGAAATTGTAGAATGATAGAATTGATACTATATCTTAAACAAACACAACTGGCCCTGATCAGACGGCTTCTGTAGGGCTTCTGTGTATACTCTGTTTGCAAAGGCATAGAAAGGCGTATTTATGGAGTAAAGGTAAATATTGATATAAGACAGATGTGTTTTGATAACTGAGGTAAACAATTTATTTTATAAAAATGACACTTTTGCTCGCCGTGCGAATGACTGTTTAATACGATATTTCTATTGTCTTACTAGTTATGTGGTATAAAGACGACAAGAGACTGGTCGAAGGCCCACGCTATAACTTCCTCAATCTCGGAGACTGGTTCGGTCTTGAGGTGGTCGAAGGCTTGATAACTGACGCTGGCAAATACACCGTAAAGATCAAAAACGAAAAAGGGGAAGTGACGTCTTCGTGTGATGTAGAAATGACCCTCCCAGTTGAAGAGCCTAGAAATCTGAAACTGCCTGAAGAAACGGCTCTAGATGTTTCCAAAAGGTACAAATTCCGATTCATTTTTCCCTGTTCTGTATTTTTTCCAAATTGTAATACCTATTGAATACTCGTGGACAGAATAGTTATAATTAAATGTGAAAGGTGGAACACTAGCCATTTTAGAAACTAAAGAAACAGATATATCAACTTTCATTAGCAAACAGAGAAGACCCTCATTAGACGACTCCTATAGGAGCCATCTGATCTGGGTCTACTCTGTTTGCATATACGTGAAAAGGCGTTTATATGAAGGAGGGAGGTAAATGTCATGATTGTGTCACAATATTAAATACATCGTATATAATGCATGCTGGTATGATGACATTTTTTTATTAGTTGTATTCAGTATTACTGTACATTTAACCCTTTCGGCGCCAAATTTCTATTTGTCGTCTGCAATCCAGTTTTGTTAAATCATTCGGTAAAATACAGGAATAAGATAAATCAATGCAAACATCGTGGGAATAAAGCATATCTACAGAAATAGAGTTTGAGACAAAAAATGAAGTCCCTGATCAGACGCCGCCTTGAAAAGGCGGCGTCTGATCTGGGACTGCCCTATTTGTCGTGGTGCATTTTTTTGCGACATTGGCGGTGAAAGGGTTGAATGATTGTGATATTTTTCTTTCACAAATGGCAAATGGTAATTAGATATGATATACATTTCTTTATATTTCCTAAAATGTTATGTAAATGCAATAAGATACATTAAGATTAAAAATAGAATGATTAATAGTTTTTATTTGAATTCATGATAATATGAACGTCATGTTGCTCCCACCATGCCGCAGTTCTGAAGTTTAACCCAGTCCCACATAGGCTATTTTAGACCAAATTCTTTGTATAAATCTACTGAAAAGGAGCTTTTATTAAAGAAAAGGAACATTTTTGGATTGTATTGTTTTGAAACCATTGTGATTTGCTCCCATGAAGCAAATGCTCTATGTATCACATTATTTCAAGAAGTGACTTTTACAGAGGCGTCAAAAGGTGTCAATTTGAGGGAATGGGTTAACCGTCTTTGGGTGCTCTTTTGGCAAACATTATACTCTCTGTTAAGCACCAAAGTTCTCAATCCCACGCGCTGTGTTCTGACAGACGAGATTAGTCAAATTCATCTGCGGATCCTGTAATCATTCATTAGCATCATTAATGAATAATGATCATCACTTCATCATTCGTCATCACTTTATGACCTTTTTAGTGTTACAACGCCAAACCAGTTGCTCACATATCAAGATTCAATAATTATGAAACGGTACTGAAACACTACGTAAATGCAATAAAGCACGTTCATTTATATTCAAACATTGTAATGTGGTGGCAGTTGTTTATGACTCGTTATAAATGTTCATTGCGAAATCCTGTTTATCGGCTAGCGACTCATTGCATTTACATGAACGTAAAGTATAGATGGGTGATGTTTATTGTATTTACAAGAACATAAAGTATAAACGAATGATGTTCGTTGCATTTACATGAACTTAAAGTACGTTTGTATAAACGATTGATGTTTATTGTGTTTACATGAACATAAAGTATCAACGAGTAATGTTCGTCGCATTTACATGAAGTTAAAGTACGTTTATATAAACGAGTGATGTTTAATTGTGAACTTAAAGTATTAACGAGTGGTGTTTATTGTGTTTACACGAACGTAGAGTATAAATGAGAGATATTTATTGCATTTACACAGTGTTTTTTTGCAACTATACAAGCAATCATTGAATATATTCAAGATGGTAAAATTTGTAAATTATGCATTCTTGTTGCATAAATGGCTTAACGTCATTTTCATCTAATTCATATAATTAGAGTTGTTTCCCTTCATGACAGATCTGACCAGACGGCATCATATATATATTGTTTTATATATTGTCATGTGTGTTTCGTTTCTTTGCAGGTCTGACCGCCAGGTGGCACTACAAACAGAAGAATCAGTTCTATTTAACTACGCTAATATCGGACCAAGCTGTAACTTGTGTACGTATATACTTCCGCAGTTGACTGCATTTTGTACTTCGTTAATTTCAAAACTTCGCTGATAAAGAAAGCAATGTCATTGTTTTACTGTTTTACTTTAATTCTTAACGCATGCTTCTATGTGATAGGGCGTATTATGAGAACAACAAATGTGTATAAACCTCGCCTCTCATTTCATCCACACTCTTTCTCTTCCTCTATCTGTATCTGTCTCTGTCTCTCTGTATCTGTCTCTCTGTCTCTGTCTCTGTCTCTGTCTGAGTCTCTGTTTCTGTCTCTGTCTGTCTCTGTCTCTGTTTCTGTCTCTCTGTCTCTGTCTCTGTCTCTGGCTCTGTCTCTGTCTCTGTCTCTGTCTCTCTCTGTCTCTGTCTCTGTCTCTCTCTGTCTCTCTCTGTCTCTCTCTCTCTCTCTCTCTCTCTCTCTCTCTCTCACTGTCTCTCTCTCTCTGTCTCTCTCTGTCTCTCTCCCCCTCTCTCTCTCTCTCTCTCTCTCTCTCTTTGTCTCTCTCTCTCTTTGTCTCTCTCTCTGTCTCTTTCTTACTCTCTTTTTCTCTCCCTACACGTCCCTCTCTCTCTTTCATTCTCAGGATGAGGTTTAAATCTAAGCTTTGTGTATGGACAAGTTGGAGTCATATATGCGGCTGTACATATGCATACTTTGTTGATTGCTCATGGAAATAACACCTGAATCGTTAGTTTTATTTGGAAATTATTACAATTGTTGATCAGTGAGAGTCAATAATGTGCAATGCATAAAAAACTCCCCAGAGATCAAAGGTCAGTTACAAGTAAAATCCAGCCGATATATGTTCCTTTGTCATACGTTCGTCTCTGGATGTCATTGTTATATATTGCGATATCAATATTTCTGTGATATACCCTTATTACTCTAAATATTAGCTCATAGGAGAAACATGAGCAAACAGTGAAGACCAAGATCAAACGGATTCTTACAGGAGCCTCTTGATCTGAATCTACACTATTCGCTAGTATATCAGTCAGAATCAGTTTTATCAGAAGTATGCCAAATGGACTTATCAAGCTTGACAAACCGGTAAAGAGAGCAGGTTGCATTTCCTAATACAATGTACATAGAGTAAGGTTGCAAACAAATGCAAACTGTGCAGAACCAGAGGTTGGAAGGGCGGTGTTTGATCAGGGTTGGACGATTACCAGTTACTGTTGATGTTGCTGAGTTCCAATCTGTTTGAACACCATGACAGAAACCCAGCCGCTGGTTTCTGTCTACTTTTTGCAGTTGCAATGAGACACTTTATCTCACATCATCGCTCATGTATAACAAATAATACGCAGCTAATATAGTTACAGAGGCCCAGATGATGTGCGTAAATTTAAATAATTTCAAGAATAACTCCAACTTTATTTCTCCAACAAACTATATACTGTGACTACTCTGTAGAATCTCTTCGAGACTATTCTAAAGGGTGGTCACAGTATAGGGTTTGGTAGAGAAATGACGATTTTAGTGTTTGGGTATCTGTAGCTCTGTAATTAATAGTTGTTTTTTTCTGTATCGCTGGTTGAATTATTTTTTTTTTTATTTTAACATTAATATGTTAGTTTTATTGTAATATTCAATGGATCATATTTAAGTGCAATTCCATGCACAATGCATTTCATCATTTACATTTATATTAGATACTATATATGTATCTAAATGCATAAATCTTAAGACCTAGTAGAAGAATGTTATTGATGTATGCAAAATATGCAATATGTTGTACTCCTATTTGTATTTGGAAAACATGCATTTATGCACAATAATTTGAGATGTAATGTAAATGAAATGTTGTTGTATTTTCAAGAATCATTTGTAATCAGGCTCTCAAATGGACGTTTGTGAAAGATGGCAAATCTACGATAGGCCTAAATTATAGTCACAACAGCTACTCAAAATGCGATCCTTGAAAATTAAAATTAAATGAATGTTATTTTTTTGCATTCAGTTAACATACTTAACATTCTTAATTGAATTTCGATATCTTTTATATATGTTATTGCATAAAGATAACACTGCTTACATAAATAATGTTTTATGTATACAACTAACAATTTATCGTATTTAAATGTACATGTATAATATAGAATATAAATGATGAATAATAGAAGATACATTCACAGGACTGCATTAAAATGTGATTTATTGAATATTGTGACAAAACTACGCCATACATTAACGAATTAATGTTAATAATTGAAACTGAATCATTGAGTGAAGCTAGGTTTTTACTCTAACTTGTTTTTCTTTTTACTTCAATGTGCATTTAAAACATAATTTGAATAAAGATGCAATATCTAAAATGTTTGAAATTAACATGAATTATGAATTAATGTTTACCAATTTGTTTCGTACATGTGTGTCTATTAACTGCACATTAATTCCTAACGGACTCAGATGTATTTCTTTTCTTTCAGAGCGAGCTGGCGTAATACTTAAGGCACGATATATGTATATGTTCATATATATATAACAAACTCTATAATTATGTCACGAGAAAACTAACAATTTTACATTGTATCCATGTAGATCCATATAAACTAATATACTAGAGTCACTGCGTCCGATATGTGTGTACACCATGTAATTTGGTAGTGGACTGCATGCTTTTGACGCTCACATGAGAGATAGCTTCACTCGATTTTGCTTTATGTCCTGAAAATTAGACATAGGCAAACAGTGTAAACCTAGACAAGAGGGATGATCAGTTAACCGCATTACATTTTTAAAAAAAAATCACATTAACGGTAGATTCTTACAGATTCATCCCTAGAAATTAATTGTAGATTAACCCAAAACATATATATATGCGCTAGATCAATAAGAAATGCAGGTTAAATTGTAACAGATGCCTATCCCAATGTCTGATTACTGATATGGTCAGCACTGTTTGCAATATAATATTGCTTCTTTTCTCGTGACTCATATAATTGCATAGTTTATATAAGGATATCCACGTAAGATTCACGCCTTCATATCACGGAACTATGGAATTCACAATCTTCCAGCACGACATGTAATATAGATACAATGTTAATAATTCTGGATACGTAAATTTGGATTCAGATTGGATTTTAACCCTTTAATCCACATAGACGCATTTCATACCATTGCAAACAGAGTAGTCCAAGATCAGACGGCTCCTCTATGATCCGTCTGGTCAGGATCTGCTTTGTTTGCTTATTAAAGATCTTAAATCTGATTCTATACTATCTGGCATAGCTTTGTAATCACTTGCTAGCTAGTCTCTTTTTCGAAGAAAATAAAACAGGCTATTGTCGTAACTCCGGCGCCCGCGTTGTCATCGTCGTCGTCCGGAAACTTTAACGTTGGCTACTATATATACTACATCCTTACTATTCACACAAATCTTATGGAACATCAGTGTGACAAATGCTACTATCGAAAAGACGAGCGTTGGCACCGGCATATGGTGTTCTTGTTTTATTTCTCAGTATAAAAACGTAAGTTAATTAATATCCATAACAGTCGGAGCCTGTCATGGACATTCGTGGAATAAAGGGTTAATAAGGTTGAAATTACTCGAAATGGCACCTGCACAAACGCGTATTACATTTATCGTGCCTTCTTTATGTTAGCCTAGTTTGGTTCTGAGATGGCTGTGAAAGTCTATTAAGAGTTGTTCAATAATTCAAATAATACCTACTAATTGTACTACACCATAGCTTATGCCAAGCGTATTTGATGATCAGTGTCACAATTAAGCTTCTCCGAGTCACGCTAATCTTACTTTGCTAATCTTCGATATCTCGAACTTCAAGGTACCATACAAATAACTTCGAGATAACATAAGTTCGAGTCATCCAATTTCAAATCTGCACAAATTCTGTAGTTCACAGCTTAATACAGGTCTAAAGTAATGCTGAAAGCTCCTACACCTTTCATCATTACTTTCGACCTGCATTAAGCTGTCACATGTGTTTCTAGATGTGCGTAGTGATATAGTTTAGAACAATTCTGTATTGTAAATTTTGGAAGGACCGCACCTATACTTCGAATTATCACGAAGTTCGAGTTATCCGAGTTCGAGATATTGACGTTCAACTGTGTATAGCACATTGTTGAACGAACAAACTATATTATACAGCAACACATGTCTACGACAACCATTAAACGTATATGTAAATTCTGGGATTTAAGACAGATTGTACATTGATGCAGGACGAACATTATGCAGAAAGCTCCACTAGACGTTGTGGGTATAATTTTCGTCTTGCATGTTCGTCTCTATCGCTCGATTCTGTATAAATTATATCATATCGGTCATCATAAAGTATTGTGCAATACACGTTTTTGCATATACGTGTAATAGATTCATCCTTTGTTATACAATTTCATAATGGAATCAACAGGTGTTTTGGAATAATTAAAAGCATAAATCATATTTACATGTCAATACGTTTTGGTAGCTAAGTCAGCCAATTGTGATTTGTTATGATGATCGAAATCAGCTTGAACTTAAGCGAGGTGTAGTTAGATCTAGTACATTAATTACCGTTATATTCAAACTTAATTTGCTTCACAAACACCATTTCTGACATCATCATACTGACTCATTAATACGTTTCATGATGTCATCACAGGCAATACTGAATTTGATTGGACGGCGTTTATTCAGAAAGGTATCTTGCAGCCCTATATATTTTACCGATTGATTTGCTGTTGTGTGGTATAGTGAACCCTCATTACAACGGAGGTGTTTGTTGCCAGACATTTTGCTGGTATAACGCGGTTGCCGTTATAACGAGTTTATATATGAAAGGAACCATTTGGTCAGTTTTAAACAAGTACCAACAGGTGAACGCTTAATGCAGAACATATGAAGTGTAAAAAGCTCCCTTTGGGAGCTTTTTGCACTTCTTGTGTTCTGCATTAAGTGACCATCTGTCTTATTTGCATTGCACCTATTTTTTCAGTGATTGTTTCAAAGACTTAACGGTGATTTTGTTTCAATGCATACTGCCGGTATAACTAGGGTGCCATTTTACCGAATGCCGGTATAACTAGGGTACCATTTTACCGAATGCCGGTATAATGAGGGTTCAATGTATATTGACATCTGCAATACTTTTATATTGTTTTAGATATAAGAATTCCTGCCTGAATAGATATGCACAGTTTCTAGTATTCGTTTGATTCCGTTTCTTCTACATTCCATAGAATGATTCAAATATTTTCTGAGGCTCTGACCCATTTTTGTATCATTTTTACCTTTAATTGACACTGCTTTAATTTAACCACACATCACTGCTAGAATATTTAGACTATGTACTGCTCTTTCCTGTAGTGTTCCTCGTTTCTCTGTTTACATTTACCCAGAACCATAGTAAAAGAGGCGTATTTGCAAAACCCTATAATGTTTCCACTCTTTAGAATCGTGTGTTTGAGAATATTCTAAAGAAACAATCACACTATAGGGCCTGTTTGAGAAGTTAATGGAGTTAATATTTATCCTTTACTCCATAGATACAGATTTTAACGCGTTTACAAAAAGAGTACACCCAGATTAGACGACTCCCTGTAGAAGCTGTCTGATCAGTCTACTCTGTTTGCTTTTGGAATAATATTGATTTGATCCTATAGTTTCTGCATCGGCGAAACATTCGTGTGTTCATATACTATCATAAAAGAATAAGCTAATTAATATTCATACTTATAACGTTTATTATATGAATATTCATGGAGTAAATTGTTTAAATGGGTTTAAAGTATGCATTCTGTCTCTACCGCTACCTGAGTGTTACCTATACAGTAAGACCTGTCTTAAGCGACCATCAAAAAGAAGTCTAATAATGGATCTGTAAGATCTGTGGTAGCTTAATGCAGGTCAAAAGTAATGCAGAAAGCTCCTATAGGAGCTTTCTGCATTACTTTTGCCCTGCATTAAGCAACCCCCTGTTTTTATTACCCCTGTGATCAATAATGAATGGCCGCTTAAGACAGGTCCTACTGTATTTCAATATTGCACTGTATGTATTACTTTGAAACAATCAACGTGTGGTGCACATAATTATGCCATTTGCTATAACCTTTAACCTGCTAGGTAAGTTTTGGACAAAAGAAAAATTGTCTCTATCGGTTTTCAAATTTATTTTTTCTTCAATTTCTTTCCAAAAACACAATTAGAGTGTCAGACAGTTTCGATCCTGATGAGAAGTCGAGTTACTCGGCGTCTCACCTGGATCCAAACTGTTTGCATAGGTAATAACTCATTCGCTCGCAGCAGGCTAATGGTTAATTAGGCAGTGGGTGTAAACTTTAGATCTGTAAAAGTATTGTACCATTCCTGTTAAGTAAATATTTTAGGATTCTTAAGAGTAGGTAATAATGAGTTTCAGACAAAATAAATTCTATTACATAATATGAGTAATGGCGTCATTGAGCCATTTATAAAATTTTAACAATACTATTTTAATACAAATTTTATAACGTAATGTAACTTTTTCATTTCTACAAATATTAATATAAGTGTCTGTATAGAAACACTGTGGGTTTGAGTGCATTGTAGTTCATATATTAATATTCACTGAGTAAGAACTATTTTGCACAATTAACATCAGGCTGACACGTGTGACACGTGTGTGTCAAGGTAAGTTTTAATACTTATTCCGCCATTTGGAACCTGATTCGCATTTGCAAACAGCTTACATGTAGATCAAGCCCGATGAGACACCGAGTAACTCGGCGTCTCATCGGGGTCCAAACTGTTTGACAAATGTCAATAGTTTTCTCAAAAACTTGAATTGCACCAGATTCACATTTCAACGGACATTACTTTTAAAGCGTGGTTAGCTTTAAATATTTTCAGAATAACCTTGGAAAATATCGTCTTTGATTAGTTAATGTTGAAATAAATGAATTAATTATAACAGATAATTTCAAATGAGTGTAATTATGCTCATGCAGTATGTCTGGTTAATCTTTTCACTTGTTTCTTCCGTTCTGAAACAGAATCTTGGTTTTGTTTTATATATTGAATTATTCATTGAAGATGTATAAATATATAACATCGTGTGTTTTGTTAAACTGTTCCTGTCAATGTTTGTACATGTATGTGTTTATATAACAATAAAACTATACAGTAAAGCCTCTCTAATGCAACCACTTTATGAATGGAAATAGATGTCTTTAAAAGCAGGTGGTTGCATAATGCAGGTCGAAAGCTATGCAGAAAGCTCCTGCAGGAGCTTTCTGCATTACTTTCGACCTGCATTAAGCTACCACCTGCATTTAAGACCCAGAATTTTACATATTTTTGGTGGTCGCATTAGAGGGTTTTTTTATTGTAATGTCCATGTAATATAGACAAGTCAGTTAACCTTTAACTCCTTAAATACGCCTTTCTACGCCTTTGCAAACAGAGTAGACCCATATCCGACTGATCATGAAGGGGACGTCTGATCGGGGTCTGCTCTGTTTGCTTATGACGTGATAAATGTCTGATTCTACAGATTTTGTCAAAGTAGAGAATCGCCTTGAAATGTTTACATTATAAAAATTCAGTTAATACATATTCATGATGTTAGTATTTCTTACATGAATATCCATGGGGCAATGGGTCAAAGAGCACAATCTATGTACAAAATATTTCTTTGATAAAGTGGTCTGACCTTGACCTTTATGTGTTTGTGACAGAAGTAGAGGTAATCGAAGCAGAAGAATCTCCCAGTTTCCCTGAAGTTCTGCCTGACAAGGTAACCCCTCCCGAAAATGCGGAGAATGTAACATTGACCTGCAAAATCCAGGGCAATCCACTGCCAAGGGTTGTATGGTGAGTTTCTTATAATACAAAACTGTAGAACAATAAAAGGGCAGTAGCTCCTGTTGCAGTGGCATGCATATTCAGTAAAACCCTCTATTGCGACCATCAAAAACGGATATAATTCTGAGTGGCAGATGCAGGTGATAGCTGAATGCAGGACGATAGTTATACAGAAAGCTCCTATAGGAGCTTTCTGCATAACTTTCGTCCTGCATTAAGCAGCCATCTGCTTATAAAGGCAGAAATGATTATTCAAGAAGTGGTCACATAAGAGTGGTTCTACTGTATCTGCTTTCATTAAGCAACCAACGGTGTTAAACCATTATCTGATTTGTACTGTATGCATGTAGACATTAAGCTACCAGCGGTGTTAAACCGTTTTCTGATTTGTACTGTATTCATGTTGACATTAATGACACGTTAAATACTAATTAACAGATGTTATATAATAACATATCAACCTAGAGTGTATGGCAATGTGAACATTGTAGAATCAATTCTGTATTATTGTACAAGCAAACAGAGTAGACACTGGACTGAAGGGTTCTAGAAGGGGCAAGGGTTATCCTCATAGTGTATTAGACAGTGGTATATTCTATTTATTGTGGATGTCTATGTTTTTATTACCTTTGAATTCATTTTTTGACAGAATGACAGCCCATTATCGAGACATATTTTAACCCATTATCGTGACATATTTAATCCCATTATCATGACATATTTTAACCCATTATCGTGACATATCATGACATATTTTAACCCATATTTAACCCAAAGAATGTCATTGGCACCCGTGTGTTTAGCAAACAGTATTGATCCTGATAAGATAGCTCCTTCAGGACAACACCCCCTCTCCCCCCCCCCTGATCTGGGTCAAGAGTCTTGGCCTATGTCCTATTGGATCATGGGAGTTAACCCATTCCTTCCTAGGCTATTTTTAGACCCAGACTCTTTGAATAAATCTGAAAAGGAGCCTGTACTAGAAACAGGAACATTTTAGAATTGTGTAGTTTTGAAACCAATGTGATAAATAGAGCATTTGCTCCTAAGGCACAATCAGGACAAAACGGAAGTACACGGAAGATGCAACACTAAATCCCACAGCGATCATTATGTTGCTTTGTACGTTTAGATGAATGTTAAACAGACACAGGAGTTGAGAATGAAGAAAGACTATGGAATATACATATAAACCAAGCTTCCACAGATTAAGTCAATGGCGCCCGAATACGCTAACAAATTTACATTACGTTGACTAGTGACAAAATCTTTTTGGTTACTTATATCTTCAAAGATAAAAAATGTGAAAGTAGTTGCGGCAAAAACGATATCGTCATCCAGAAGTGATATCATCGTTAGTATCGATATATAATGTGATACATATAAGAATGAGTCTGAGAAATATTTGTAAACCATTGATAGATATACAGTTGAGCTTCAATCTCGAACTTCAAGGGACCATATAAATTACTTTGAGATAACAGAAGTTCGAGTCATCCTATTTCTAATCTTGACAATTTCTCAAGTTCACGGCTTAATGCAAGTGAAAAGTAATGCCGACATATCCTGTAGGAGCTTTCAACATTACTTTCGACCTGCATTAAGCTGTCACATGTGTTTCTAAATATGCGAAATGATATATTTTAGAACAATTATGTATTGTATATTTTAGAAGGGCTGAACATTTACATCGGGTTATCCCGAAGTTCGAGTTATCCGAGTTCGAGATTTCGGGGTTCCGCTGTATAATATAGTCTGTTTGTTGTTGCTCTCTAGGTTCAAGGATGGTAAGGTGCTTGAACAGGACGTCGAGGGTTTTGACATCTCGCTGGATCTGGAGGCTCGAAATGCTCTGCTCACCATCAAAAAGCTAACAGAAAAGGAAACTGGAAAATACACATGTGTGGCCTATTCCGAGAATGGCGGCCATGCTAGCACTACAACAGAAGTCATGTTCAGAGGTACGAAATCAGGATTTACTTGTCTCTTCGGAAACATTTATAAAACGTTATTCATTGATTAAATGTTTAGAGAATATTCATAAGTAGTGGCCTTGATACGTTCAGTGCGTTAAATAGACACATTCAGGGTGTTACATAGACACGTTCAGGGTGTTACATATACACATTCAGTGTGTTACATATGCACGTTCAGGGTGTTACATAGAAACGTTCAATGTGTTACATAGACACGTTAATGACATAACATAGATACGTTCAGGGTGTTACATACACATGTTCCGGGTACAACACTTTTAAGGTATTACATAGATACATTCAGCGCGTTATATAGACACGTCCAGATCATTACATAGATACATTTAGAGGGTTCCACAGGCATGTTCACGGCGATGTATAAGCACGTTCATTGTGTTACATAGACACGTTCATTGTGTTGCATAGACACGTTCAAGGTATTACATAGACACGTTCATTGTGTTGCATAGACACGTTCAAGGTATTAAATAGACACGTGCATTTGTGTTGCATAGACACGTTCAAGGTATTGCATATACACGTTCAATGTGTTACATAGACACGTTCATGGTATTGCATAGACACGTTCAATGTATTACATAGACACGTTCAATGTGTTACATAGACACGTTCATGGTATTGCATAGACACGTTCAATGTATTACATAGACACGTTCAATGTGTTACATAGACACGTTCATGGTATTGCATAGACATGTTTAAGGTGTTACATAGACACGTTCAAGGTATTACATAGACACATTCAATGTGTTACATAGACACGTTCATGGTATTGCATAGACACGTTCAAGGTATTACATAGACACTCAAGGCGCTGCATAGACACGTTCAAGGCGTTACACAGACACGTTCATGGCGTTACACAGACACGTTCAGGGCGTTACATAGACACGTTCATTGTGTTACATTGACACGTTCAGGGTATTACATAGACACTCAATGCGTTGCATAGACACGTTCAGTGCGTTACATAGATATTGATCAGAGTAGTACATAGTTTTACATAGACAGGGTCAGTGCATTGTATAGAAACGTCAATGGTGTTACATGGACACGTTCTTTGGGTTACAAAGACACGTTCAGTGCGTTAATTAGTACTTTTGTATCGTCCCTTCCAAGAAACAACTCTTTACAGAAACAAAAAAAACATTTATTTTACCTCGAAACAAATATGTTTATGTCTCTGCTTGATTGAAGCACACAAACGATATATATACGTATATGTAGTGCCATTAGTTACAGGAATTATCTGGGGAATATCATATTAGTCATATTAACGAAGATAAAATAATTTTCTTGACACCACTGTCATTAATAGGTATGTCTTTATACAGTACAACCTATCTTAAGCGGCCAATTTTTATTGAAAATATGAAAGCAGGATGTTTCTTACTGCAGTTCAAAAGTAATGCAGAAAGCTCCTATATGCGCTTTCTGTATTACTTTTGACCTGCATTAAGCTACCACCATGCTTATAGACCCATAATTAGACCTCTTTTTGATGGTGGCTTAAGACAGGTTCTTCTGTATATATAAGGATAGTCCAGAGTATGCCCTGATTTATAACAGGATGGTTTGGAGGATGTGTGTCCTACTATGTACAGTATAACCTCTGGAAAGCGACCACCAAAAAGAAGTCTATATCTGTGTCATAGAGGTAGCTTAATGCAGGACAAAACTTATGCAGAAAGCTCCTATAGGAGCTTTCTGCATTACTTTCGTCCTGCATTAAGTAGACACCTGCTTTTAAAGACCCAAATGTTTATTTATTTATTAAGTGGTAATTTTAGAGGGGTTCTGTTGTTTAAGGCAATATTGCAGTATCGGTTCACCTTTTCCTGTTCTGCAAAAACATGTAGGAAGTGTGAGTGACAATTTCATTAGCAGCATGGAAAACGATTCAGAAGGAATGGTCTCGAAAAGAAAAAAAGGAAAAATGTACTTCCGCCTTTATAATTGTTATGTAGCCCCAACAAAATGTTTTCCACGTTAAGAACTTCACACTTAAGTCTTTACTCCGTAGATACGCATTTTGCCAAACAGAGCAGACTCAGATCATACGACTCGTAAAGGACTGTAATACAGATATGATTCGATAGTTTCTGCCATGGTAAACAATCATATTTTGATTCGCCTTTCTAGTTCAGCTAATTAATATTCATGAAAGAAATATTGGCATCGTGAATATTCATTAGGAAAAGGGTTAAGGAAATTTCACCTTACTCTTTGGGGGCATTTCAATAAATACCTATGAGTAACCCTTTAGCCGACAAATATTCGTGTAAGAAATACAACTGAACTTCGATATCTCGAACTAGGATAAGTAAACAAAATATGTCCTTCAAAACTTTTCAATACAGAATTGTTTCAAAATGTATGGCCAGGCATATCTAGAAAAAATATGTGACAGCTTAATGCAGGCCGAAAGTAATGCTGAAATCTCCTACACGAGTTTTTGGCATTACTTTAGACCTGCACTTCATTAAGCTGTGTACTAAAGAAATTATTCAGATTAGAAGTCGGATGACTCGAACTTCTGTTATCTCGAAATAATTTGTATGGTATCTTGAAGGTCGAGATAACGAAAGTCAACTGTAACGACAATATATTAATTAGCGATTTTTTAGAATACTATGGTAAAAACTGTAATATTCCATAATATGCAAACAGAGTAGATTCACTTCAAACGGTGCCTGTAGGAATTATCTGGACTGGGTCTATCCTGTTTGCAAAGGCATGAGCAGGCGTGTCTATCAAGTAAAGGGTTAGAAAATTCGTACTTTAATGAACTGAAACAGACGACATGTTTGCAGACGAAAGCAACTCACGATTAACCCTTTACTCAATAAATACGCCTTTCTATGTATATGCAAACAGAGTAGACCCAGATCAGGCGGTTCATGTAGGTGCTGTCTGAACAGGGTCTGTTTTGTTTGCTTATGATGTTATATTGATATGATTCTACAGTTTTTGCCATGGCCTAAAATTTCTGTCCATGTCCTATCATAAAAATAAATTTAGATCTAATTAATATTCATGGTGTCATTATTTCTTTCATGAATATTTATGGAATAAAGGGTTAAAAGGCTTAACGCTGTGCAGTGGACTTTGAAGTATGTCTTTTCTTTTCTTTTCAGACACCGACAGTACAGTCACAACAAAGTCTGGAGCAGACGAACCGCTCGAACCGGATACGAAATCGCTGCCTGAATTCAAGGTTAAACTCGAGGATACTAAAACTTCGGTTGGGTCAAAGTTGAAACTGGAGGTCGTAACCAATGGCAACCCCAAACCTAACGTACAGTGGTATAAAAATGATCAAGAAATCCAGCCAAACCTGGAACGTTACACATTTGAGGTACAGTAGAACCTGGCTTCAGTGGCCATCAAGAGAATGTCTAATTATGTATCTGTAAGGCAGGTGGTAGCTTAATGCAGGTCAAAAGTAATGCTCCTATGGGAGCTTTCTGCATTATTTTTGCCCTGCATCAAGGAACCACCTGCTTTTAAAGAATCTAATTATGTTCAATAAATTAATGGCTGCTTAACCCATTCTCTCCTTAGTTATTTTAAACCCAGCCTCTTTGAATAAATCTACTGAAAAGGAGCATTTACTAGAAGAATGGATTTTGTTTTCAGATTTATATAGTTTTGAAACCACTGTGATAAATAAAGCATTTGCTATGGAGCAAATACTCTATTTATCACCATGGTTTAAAAAAAGACTTTTACAAAGGCATTACAAGGCGTCAATAGGGGAACTGGGTTATGACAAGTTCTCCTGTACTGGTCTTTTGTTCAAATGATTAGGATCAAGATCACGATCGAAGTTTCATTCTTGATTTTCATTCATAAGAATGGTTTAACCCCTAGACTGGTGAAAAAAATAATGTCTGCTCAAACCCTGATGTGCTTCTTAATCAATGTTTACATATTTTTGTTTCGTTAAAACTTTTGAGAAACTATTTTCCGAGTGGCAAACCGTTTGGATCCTGATGAGTCGTACAGTTACAGCATATGGTTATTTTGTTTACTACCTCCCGGCTCGTTCTAAATAATTTGAGAAACTATTGACAGAGTGTATGTATACTTCAGATTCGATTAAAGTTTTGAGAAACTGTTGACTGGGTGTCAAACAATTTGATCCTGGTGTGACGTCATGTTACTCGGCGTTTCATCTTGATCCAAATTGTTTGCAAATGACAGTCAACTCGCGCATAAATACGCATTCTACGCATCTGCCAACAGAGTAGACCCAGATCATACGGCTCCTGTAGGAGCCATCTGATCAGGGTCTGTTCTGTTTGTTCACGATATAATATATATATGATTCTACAGTTTCTGACATGGCCAAAACTTACTGTGTTCTTGTGCTATTATAACGATTAAACTAATTAATATTCATGATGTCATTATTTCTTGACTATTCATGGAGTAAAGGGTCCGAACAGAATATATTCCTGCAGTATTATTCAGATGGTTGATCAGAATACAAAAATCCACCTGAAAATCTCATATCAGTTACTTTTTAGCACGAGCTGAATATATAATTATACAAAATATATAGATCTATAATAATGATATTAATTATATAAATCATGTATGATAATAATCTATATATTATATTAAATGCTATATTAATCCTTATTATTTTTCTTACTTTTAAGCCGTTCCCTCATATAAACACATTTTCACGCATTTGTAAACAGTGTAGACCCAGATCAGACTGGAGCCGTCTGATCAGGGTCTGCTCTGTTTGCTTTTGACATGGTATAAACCTGACTTTATAGTTTTTGTCAAAGTTCCCTTGAACAATTAACCTCATAAAATTTCAGCTAATAAATATTCATGATGTCTTTTATTTCTTACATGAATATTCATCAGGGAAAGTGTTAAAAGAAATAACGTCTGCCCTAAATTAAACCAAGACAAGACTCTCCGTTAGTATTACAATACTGTATAACAGCCCATGTTTTGCATACGCACAGAACACAGATGACGGTGGTCACGCGCTGGTAATATCGAGCGTGCACGTGGCCGATGGCGACTGCTATAAGTGCGTCGCGGTCAACGAATGCGGCATGGTATCCACGTGCGCCCATGTGTTTGTACAAGGTAAGACAGAGAGTAAGCACACAGCTCCGACGTTATGAAACGAAAGAAAGTCATGCTAAATCTGAAAACTCAAGTTAACTTCTTTCCCTCATGGAGAGACCTTTTCACGGCTTTACAAACAGTTGGGACCTAGATCAGGCGGCTATACAGTAGTGTATGAAGTGATCAAGAACTTAGCCCGTATTCATAAAAAAAATCCTTAGTTTCTGGAATACTCCTTATTCTCATGAAATCAATTCAAGTAAAATTATTCTTGCGAAATACAGCTTAAATGAAAATGTATTTAACACAATATTCTAAGAGTTATTTAATAAAACTTTACTCAAAAGGTTTATAAGAGATTAAGACAGAAAAAATATATTAATCATCTCTCTGTTCTATGTTTATTCCAAATTTCAATATGTATTGAATATTCATGGACAAAATAGTAATAATGAAAATATGGAAGGTGGAATATTGTAGCCATTTTAGAAACTAAAGATACAGATCTATCAAATTCCATAAGCACACAAAGCAGACCCTGATCAGACGGCTCATTTAGGAGCCGTCTGATCTGGATCTACACTGTTTGCAAACGCATGAAAGCACGTTTATACTAAGGAAAGGGTTAAGTTGTCCTACGGTTAAAATATTCCTTTCAGTAGCTTCATGAATATGGGCCAAGATTCTACAGTTTCTTAAATTGTTCAAAGTTCCGTTGCTTAGCTACCATTATAAAGATGCAGTCATTGATTATTGAGAAAGTAATATATTATTTGCATCATTAGTCATAAGGCAAAGTCTTAACCCATTCCCTCCTATACTACTTTTAGGCCTAACATATTTTAAATAAATCTATTGAAAAGGAGCATTTCATACAAAAAAGGAAAAAAAGGAGAAAAACCCAGTGTTATAAATAGAGCGTTTCCTACTATGGGGCGAATGCTCTATTTATCTAGATGGTTCCAATACTGACTCTTACACAGGGGGCAAAATGCAGAAGGAATGAGTTGACTGAATGGAGAAAGAAAGAAGTTATTCTTGAATATGGTATAATATAGGAATCTTATTTGGACCTCTGCCAATAGCGTGACATTAGTGTCTATATATAAAAATAAATTGTATATTTTTACGATCAATATATTTAGTTTTGACAACAGAGTTCATTTTTAAGTTTTGACACTTTGATAATTAGGACTAGCTTGATATAATTTATTAAAAAACCATCCTTCTGAAATTAAAGAAAACTATACAACGAACTTGCATGAGGAATTGTTGTAGGATTGGTGAAGCTATAATAACCTGCACAGTTTATGATCAACAATTTGATTAATTTTTCTACGAAAATTTCCAACGTTGGACACGATCCAAACGTAATGTGAAAGCTACATATGTGTCTTCAGTGCTTTGAAAATTAGTGAAGCTCCAGACCAGGCGCTGTGTCAAAGGTTTATTTACACTATCTAACGCTCCTCACATTTTCAGTGTTTCAACTAACTTGACAAACAGTGTAGACCTCATTCAGACACCATACCTTTGGTGCAGTGGTTAGTATAAGTCTTTACTGTTTCAAAAAATCGCAAAAACACAGGGCATTTTTCCCGTGGCATTGCCCAATCAGTTTATTTTTTATCATTATTACAGAAGAGTGTGTGATTATGGGAGGAGATAACGAAAGACCCACTTTCAAGGAGCCTCTTCACAGCGTTACCACCAGGCTAGGTGAAGACGTTGTGCTTAAGTGTATAGCCAATGGAACGCCATTTCCAACGTTTACATGGTACGTTGGCTCACTAACATTGGCTCACTACCAGCGCACTTATGCTGTTAGCCCTGTACCCCCACAAATTATAAAATACATGCACACTCGACCAAATGAAACTTTGGAAGTCATCTATGCTACATATGAGGGGATTCTGCGAAAAAATATATGCTCGTGAAAACACTTCAACATTTTAGTGTAGCAAACCGTGCAGGCCCAGATCAGAGGACTCCTCTAGGAGTCCTCTGATCTGGGTCTGCACTGTTTGCTTGTGTCCCATATATGGAATGTTATAAGTTAATAGTGTGTCTTTGGACTTTTGAACTCTTTGAAAATGCCCAATAATCCGAGCTTATAAAACTTCTAATTTTAAAACGGGGCTCAATTTCAAGAATCTGAATTAAAATCTGGTCCATCAGATACTTGAGAATGAAGTCGGACTCAAACTAAGAAGTTTTATTACATCGGTCCAAGATTAGCTATTACCTTGGGGCGCATTGTTTGGAAAGTTTCGTGCAATATAGTTTAATATTGACTAATTCATATCATGTGTGGAAGGTCGAGATGACTGAGCACATTTATATCGGTATGTGATCTGTATCTACACGTTTTATCATTTCCATAGTACTACAATTTCTCCTGAGTCATGCGCAAAGTTAATGACCGATTCGGTGTCAGATTATTAACCGTTTCACCGCCAGTATCGCTTAAATGCACCAGGACAAATAGTGCAGTCCTAAGATCAGACGCCGCCTTGTAAAGACAGCGTCTGATCCGGGACTTAACTTTTTGTCTCAATCTCTAGTTCTATATATATGGTTTATTCCTTGAAATTGACATTTATTTATCTCATTTCTTCATTCTACTGAAATGTTTAACACACTTGGGCTGCAGACTACAATTAGACATGTGGCACCGAAAGGGTTATGAATATGAACTTAAATTCTGACCAGTCACGTGCCTGAATACAAAGTGGGACTCAGAGTTCAAAGTATCCTAATTATCTTTAGTATATAATTCGAAGAAACGATTATAGGCACCTGAAGGGTCTAAAATCCATTTGCTACTGTATTAGACTAATTAAGAGAGTTATAAAAATTGTAGCTTAATGCAGATTGAAAACAATGCAGAAAGTTCCCTAGCAGCTTTCTGCATTAAGGCATTGAATTATTCAGCTTTACAAACCGACAATAATTGGATTTTAGATTTCCGAATACAGTAAAACCCCTCTAATGCGACCACCTAAAACGGATATATTTCTGGGTGGCAGAGGTAGATTGTGGCTTAATGCAGGACGAAAGTTATGCAGGAGCTTTCTACATAACTCGTCCTGCATGAAGCAACCATCTGCTTATAAAGACACCCATGTTTATTCAAGAAGTGGTCGCATTAGAGGGGTTCTATTGTACCCACGAGATATGGCAGTATACCCACCGTACAAGGTCACCTATGGATATTTTTCACCACAGGCAAAAGGATTCAACTCCACTCACATCCAATGATCGTACCATTATCAATTCAAACGACGGCGAGACGTCTTTAACGATTAAGGAAGTCACTGCAGAGGATGCTGGGCTTTACATATGTGTCGCTGAGAACGACCAAGGGAAAGTGGAATCATGTTCCTCGCTCCAAGTTATTGGTTTGTAAAAGGACGTTCAAGTAACTTATAATTGTGACATAATTCAATCAACTAGGTGCCTGCCATCTACTCTTATAACATTTTAAGACATTCAACAAATTACCATATGTTCTTATAATATTCTAAACGAACTGCCATCTGCTCGTATAATTCACGTACCAATTGCCATCTGCTCGTATAATTCACGTACCAATTGCCATCTGCTCTTACATTTTATTTAGCAAATTGTTATCTGCTCCTATGATATAATCATTGAATTGCACTCCGCTAATCTATAGCAATATACGTTGCTAATTAATTGTAAATGCATTTTAAGATTACTATCAAAATACATTTGGTCTCTAATAATGCTTGTAAAACTACTATCAAATACACTTGGTCTCTTCTAATACATGTACAAATCAAATACATTTGGTCTGTTTTAATGCATTTACAATTACTATCACATTTGGTCTATGTTGATGCATTCACAATTACTGTCAAACATATTTGGTCTATTTTAATGTTTTTACAACTACTATCAAACACATTTGGTCGCTTTTAATGTATCTACAATTACTATCAAACACATTTGGTCTCTATTAATGTATTTACAACTACTATCAAACACATTTGGTCTCTTTTAATGCTTGTACAATTACTATCAAATGCATTTGGTCTCTTTTAATGCTTGTACAATTACTATCAAATACTTTTTTGTCTATTCTAATGCATTTACAACTACTATCAATTACATTTGGTCTATTCTTATGCTTGTACAATTACTATCAAATACATTTGGTCTCTTTTAATGCTTGTACAATTACTTTCAAATAAATTTAGTCTATTTAAATACATTTACAATTACCATCAAACACATTTGGCCTCTTTTAATGCTTGTACAATTACTATAAAAACATTTGGTCTCTACTAATGTTTGTACAATTACTATCAAATACATTTGGTCTATTCTAATGCATTTACAATTACTATCACCTACATTTGGTCTCTTTTAATGCTTGTACAATTAATATCAAATATATTTGGTATATTTTAATGTATGTGTACTTATTATCATTTAACATGGTGTCTTGAAAAGATGATATCGGAAGGCAAGTAATTCAGCAAACACCTGAATAAATCCACCTCTTGTATAGACATACAATTTCTCCTTTCTAGTAGCTTTTAACCATGTTTTTCACTTTTAAATGGTCCATCAATACTTAAATAAAGAGTCCACTTTAATTGTTTAGAATATTTTGAATGACAAACAATGCAGACCATGATCAGAAGGAGCTTCAATGAGCCCTCTAATCCGGGTCTACACTGTTAGCAAATACCAGAGCATGCAAAGTGTTAGAGAGACTTTAACTCTTTTGGAGCCAAATTTAAGAGTGTCGTCTGCAATAATAATTTAATATTAAATATAATTCTAAACTAAATAATAAAGGTATATTAGTAAAACATTTGTTTTTAAAATATGTATGCTTGGGCTAAAATAATACTGAAAACAGTGAAGTCCCATGTCAGATGCCGCCTTGAAAATGCGTCATCTGATCTGGGACTGCACTGTTTCCAATGGTTCCAACAGGCAACATTGGCATCGAAAGAGTTAAATATTGTACATAATCAAATACATGTCCTTCAATACTTTCAGCAAGTGATGGTTCGGATGCTGTATCAGCAAGTAAGGGAGCAAGTGCTGAAGACAACGTGGATGCTTCTGCAAGTGACGACAAACCTGCAAACAGTGAAGCAGATCAGGATAGTGCATACACCGAATCTGACACACACTCCAGCTCAAGCACCCATGCCGGTACTACATCCGTGGACTTTAAAGACTATGACTTTTTGAAACGTCCGAAGTTTGTAGCCCGGCCGTTAACTCAGTGGGTCGTTGCAGATGATGAACTATATCTGTCAGTAGAGGTGGTCAAGGCTGATGACACAACCGTACACTGGTTTCATAATGGAAGATTGATCGAGAATGGTAAATTGAATTTGAGCAATATTTTATCCTTTACATCATAAATATTCATATAAACCTTTCCCTGATCAATATCCACATAAGAAATACTGACGTCATTAATAATATTTATCTCCTGAAGTTTTATAATGGTAAAGGAATACAGGATTGTTTGTTCTGGCAAAAAGTGCAGAATCAGATCTATGTAATTCCATAGGAAAACAGAGCATACCTTCATCAGATGGTTCGTAAAGGAACCGTCTGATCTGGGTCTACTCTGTTTTCTGATACGCGAAACGGCGTTTATATGAAACAAATGATTAAGAAATAATACACAATGTAGATAATATTTCATAAAAAGGAATTAAGATAATACAGAAAGGACATGATCATCTTTAACCCTTTCCTCCATAAATACACCTTTCTACGCCTTTGTAATATGCACTTTTGAAACCATTGTGATAAATAGAGCATTTGCTCATATAGGAGCAAATGCTCTATTTATCACAACGGTTTCAAACTACAAAATTCTAAAAAAATCCTTTTACTCTGGTTAATACTCCTTTTCGGTAGATTCATTGAAAGAGGTTGGATCTAAAATAGCCTATGGAGGAACGGGTTAATAAAGATCCGTAGTAGACGAAATATTAGATAAGAGTTCTTTAATATTTCTGTAAGAAATAATGGACGTGTGCCTTTATTATGACAAATGAACACACGATGATTTGGCCATGACATCAACTGCAGCATCAGTTCTATATATTTCCGTATTAACCCATTCCCTCATAGGCTATTTTTAGATCCAACCTCTTTGAATAAATCTACCGAAAAGGAACATTTAACTAGAGAAAAGAAAAAAATGAGAATTTGTAGTTCTGAAACCATTGCGATAAATAGAGCATCTGCTCTATTTATCACAATGGTTTCAAAAAGTGACTTTTACAGAGGCGTAGAAAGGCGAATTTATGGAGGTAAGGGTTAAGCAAACAAAGTAGGTGAGATTTTATTCATGGGTGTCTATAATTATTTGTTGTTGTTTTATATTTCAGGTCGTTTCAGATTTGGCTTGAAAAACAAAACAGCATGAGAACACCAAAGATACATGGTCACCTATTGGTAAAGCTATGTTGAACAATTTGTCCTGATAAGTACGACCAACAAATGATACAGAACAACAAATGATACAGAACAACGGTCAATAAATGATATAGAACAACAACTGATACAGAACAATTGTCAACAAATGATATAGTGTTATAGTCATTTTTTCTGAAAGATAGAGTAATCCGACTCAGTTTAGAGCGAAATATATAGAATGCATCTACCAACAGAGAGAACAATGTCCTTACAGTACTGTGCACTGTTGTGATATGGTGTGCACTAACGGAATGTGACGTCATTCGCCGGAATTAAATTTAAACTGTTCATTTGATCTTAATAACATACTAACATAAAAACTTGATAGTTCGAAGTTTTAGTAATTGAAAATTGAGAACCTTTTAGGCAAGTGACTGCTTAACGTAGGGTGAAAGTCATGATAAAAGCTCCTACAGGAGCTTTTCTTCATGACTTTCACCCTGCATTAAGGTGCCACCTGTCTTAAAGATCGATAATGATACTTATTTTAGTGTTCGAACTATCCGGGTCTTACTGTTATTATACAATCCTACATAGATGAGGTTGAAAGACTAACATTCATCACATATGCATTAATTTGAGAAGTCATTTTTCTTATCTATCAAGTCTTAATTTTGAATAAAACTTTCAAATCTTTAGATACTACATATCAACGGTGAAAATATTTCGAGCTACGTCGTAAGAAAATGTGGCTTCGATGCTTTCTTCTCTAATATAAGAGACCATTGATTGTATCTCAGATGCTGCAATTGACGCATGTCTGCAGTAAGACGTCTTTATAGCGGTCTATTACTAAATAATTATTTTTTACTTTTAAAAGCAGATTACTGCTTAATGCAGAACATAATGCAAAAAACTCTTAACCGTTTACTCGATAAATATGCCTTTCTACGCATTTGCAAATAAAGTAGACCCGGCTCAGGGTCAGCTGTGAAATTATATACATTATGAGTCTACATAATGAATTACATTATGAAATTATATACATTATGAGTCTACATAATGAATTACATTCTGAAATTATATACATTATGAGTCTACAGTTTTTTTGTGGCATGGCCAAACATTCATGTGTTTATGTGCCATTATGCAAAATAAATCTAATAAATTTCATGTCATAAAATCTTACATGAATATTCATGGGTTAAATGGTTGCTTTACAGAGTTTTCACTGTATGTAGCAATATGTTAACATTTACTCTATGAATATTCATGTACAAAATAATGATACCATGAATATTAGTTAGATTACTTTTTATAATGGCACATTGACACTGGAATTTTTGCCATGGTAGAAACTGTATAATCATACCTATGTATTGTTTCATTAATAATCAGAGTAGACCCTGATCAGACAGCAACTATAGGAGCCATCTGATCTGTTTCTACGTTGTTTGTAAAGCGTATTTATTAAGTACATGGTTAAGAATCAAATGTCTGTGGTGTATTTCTTGTTTATGTTTAATGTTAACAATATACAGTAAAATCCCTCTAAATCGGAAATTTAATAAAGAAACATTTAGATCGTTTTAGGTAGGCAGGTGGCTGCTTCATACAGGACGAAAGTCGTACAGAAAGCTCCCAGAGGAACTTTCTGCATTACTTCAACATGCATTAAGCTGTCAACTGTTCGAAATACCGGTACATATATTAATTTCAACTTCCGGTTTAGTGGGGTTTTACTATACATGTAGATTTATTTATTATGTTAAAAGTAGAAGTAGTAGTAGTAGTTCAAGTTTTGTTTCATTAGAACAGTAGATCCTTTCTAAACCGACCACTCAGAGAAAGTCTACTGGTCGATCTTTTAACCCATTCCCTTGGAAGCTAATTATAGACCCATCTTCTTTTAATAAATCTACCAAAAAGCAGCATTTTCTAAAAAAAAGTGCAATTTTAGAATTTGGTAGTTTTGAAACAATTGTGGTAAATATAGCATTTGCTCCTGCTCCTATTTACAACAATAGTTCAAAAACTTTTACAGAGGCGTAAAAGCGACAATATGAGAGAATGAGGAGGCAGCCTAATATTGGACAAAGGTAGTGAAACAACTCAAAGAAGCTTTGCACATTACTGTTTTTTCTGCATTAAGCAGCCACCTGCTTTAATGGCCAATATATATTTACTAAATGGTCGTATTAGAGCGGTTCTACTGAAAGTAGGTTGTCAGTTGGTGTTGATCAGAAGAATATTAAGGAAGTTTGAGTAAAACAATGTTTATATATTCCTAAATCAAATGCCATCTCACCATTTATCATTAAAATCGCCTTTGCGATGCAATACTCATGATTTTAACCCATTCCCTCGTATTTACACCTTATTCCCAATTCCCTCATATTGACGCCTTATACCATCTCTGTAAAAGTCAGTTTAGAAATCATTGTGACAAATAGTGGCAAATGCTCTATATATCACAATGATTTAAAAAAAAATACAAAATTCTAAACTTGTCCCTTTCTCAAGTGAATGCCCCTTTTCAGTAGAGTTATTCAAGGAGGCTGGATCTAAAATTAGCCCATGAGGTAATGAGTCTAAAATAGCCTATGGTGAAATGGGTTAACAAGATAAGGTTTTGATTTAGATAAATCAGTATTCTTCTTATCTTCTGTTCTGGTTTACAATGTATTATTTTCATTGTTTTTGTATGTATGTGTGAAAGAAAACTTACCCCTGCTGGTGGATTGTTTTATTGTTGACTCAAAAAATAATACAAAAAGAATATACGAAAAATATATACCCAATTTCTAATTGTATTCGTCTTCTTATTTGTTGGAGCCGAAAATCTTAGCAACTGTTGTAAAGAGCAACCATCGGTGTCTGCACCGAACCTAAATATTCAAACTGGCTAAACGTTTCAAATCGGAACTCCTACGTTAACCGCTGAGGAAACAATATGGGGCCACCATTTTGACGGACTGCTTTCAACGTGTTTGACATAACAGAATAGTGATTTTGATGTATTTGAAAATACACTTTTTTATATGTCCCAGTTCCGCTGACATCATGTATGATGAATATTAACTGAGATATATTCAAGCCATAAATCAGGTTAAACAGATAACGCGGTATGTCAAATGGCTATACTGTAGAACTACTTTTTCCTAAGTAGTCGGAATCTGCCGAGTGGTTACGATTGTTTCAAGTTAAGACCGTGACAAACGGATCGAAACCAGCAGCCAACTCATTTGACGATAACCATGAGCATTTGGCTAAACCGGCAAATTTGATAGCAAAATTATGGATCGCCATTCTGCCATGCTATTTGCGAAAGACAATTTGATAAATGCTTATTGCGAAATGTTAAATATCAAATGCCTGTAACTGCTAAATGTTATTGTCTTATTCGAATAAAGGAATAATTAATAAGGAATTAAATAAATACTAATAGTATGGTCAAAATAGGTTTATATTGCTGATTCTGAAAAAAATACCATTACAAATGGGCGCTGTTCAATGCTAGTAGTGCATTTAGCAATAATCATTTCGTATTTCACCTATATGTGATTTGCATCCATCATTTGGATCATTCCGGTTCTTTCCCTAACAATTAACAGTCACTTTAAATATGGCGCTGCTTAATGCTAGTTGTGCAAACACGCATTTAACATAAGCATTTCGCATTTGTCATTTACATCCATCATTTGTAACATTGCGGTCCTTTCCCTAGCAGTTTACACAATTGACAAAAAGCATTTCGCGTTTTGCATTTAGCATTTCGCTATAAGCATTTAGCAAATAGCATGGCAGAGTGGCGTTCCATACAAAATGATATCCCCATGTGGCCAAAATAGTCCGTTAACGACAGAGATTGTTCCGCGCAATGCAACATTTGAAAGCGGAACACACATGCGCTGGTCTTTACAAACAGTGAAGAGCCATACCAGACGGTTACTAGAGAAGTCTTCTGATATACAGTAAAACCTCTCCATAACGACCAATAAATTACATCAAATATTTTGTGTTAAAGGCACTAGGCAGGTGACTGCTTAAAGCAATGTGAAAGTCAAACAGAACGCTCCTATAGGAGCGTTCTGTTTGACTTTCACATTGCTTTAAGCAGCCACCTGTCCTAAATATCAACTAATTAACACAATCTAGTGGCCGTTATAGAGAGGTTTTACTGTAGGTATGTACTGTCATTTACGATCCTCTAGCAAGTGCATCCCTTTCAATCTTATTGGACTATGTAGTTAAACTCTGACGGGCTATTCCACTCCGAAAATTCAGGGTTGAAATGGTTAATATTTGAAATACATGTAAACTCCTTTATCTATGAATGGACTCTATAGTTAAACACTGATGGACTGTTTCCACTCTAAGCATTTAGCTATGAAAGGGTAAAATCTCTACTAAAAGTCTAGTTCACTGAAATGCATGGTCCCTTCCATAACAGCATTTGAAAATAATTACATGTATTTACAAAACAATGTTAGGCAGCGTGTATTCTGATGAGAATGTGAGCGGGACAAACCCTGCAGATGTATTAGGTCGCTCCCGCTTTCTTACGCACTTGGGACCAATACGCAAATAAACCTTATATGCATAACATTTGTTCTGCATTAACCCTTTCCCTCATATAAACATCTTTTCACGCCTAAAGTTGCGCTTTTGCAAACAAAGTAGACCCAGATCAGACGGGTCCTAAAGGAGCCATCTGATCTCTGTTTGCTAATGAAATTCGTTATAAATCTGAATCTTCAGTTTCTACCATTACCAAAAATTCCTGTATACATATGCCAATATAAATATTCAACTGACAGGTATTCATGACGTCATTATTTCGTACATGAATATTGAACAGGTAAAGGGTTAACCATTTCCCTGTTGCATGTTCATGTGAGAAATAATGGCACTATGAATATTTATTAGAAATTTCTATAATAGCATATGTAAACAGGATTTGTTGATATAAGTAAGAACTGTAGTCAGATCTATTAAAATTTCAAAAACGAACAGAGCAGACCCTGATCAGACGGCTCCTATAGGAGCCGTCTGATCTGGATCTGCCCTGTTTACAAGGGCGTGAAAAGATGTTTATTTGAAGTGAAAGGGTAAGCTACTACCTGTATTAGAATCCAGAATTGTACTTCTTTTGAGTGATCGTATTGTAGAGACAATCCTGTGGCATTATAGTAGTAGTAGATATGTGTCAACTCTTTAATGCATTTTTCCTCCGTAAGCAATGGCAATAGTCATACACAATGAACTACTCAACATTTTGCGAACAATGTAAATACAAATGTAAAGACCAGCCATTTCTTCAGAAATCAAGATCCATACTCTTTGACACTCAGACACTGTATAGAATTAAAATGTCATTTAGAATTACAGAAGATTACAATTTTGAAGATAAAAGTTATATACGTGGCACTGATAAGGGCAACAACATACTTCTTGTATATGTATACCTAACATTATCACTGACCTATTGTGGATAAGTAAATAGCGATATGAATCTATTTTAGGACATTAACACATTCCTACATTAGCTATTTTAGACCCATTACCTCATAGGCTATTTTTAGACCCAACCTCTTTGAATAAATCTACTGAAAAGGACCTTTAAATTTTACTAGAAAGAATGAACTTTTATAATTGTATAGTTTTGAAACCATTATAATAAATGGAACATTTTCTCCTGTCACATTGGTTTCAAAAAGTGACTTTTTCAAAAAGTGACTTTTACAGAAGCGTCCAAATGCATCAGTATAATTTAAAGGAATGGATCAACATGAATCTGTTTTACATCGTTAGATAAATATTCATACTACTGATAAGTAAATTTACGGCGTATGAATAATCTCAAATAGATGTTATATGGCACTTTCCCAAACTATGTGGGATGACCAAGAAAGTCGAAATATAGCATCTTTCAAAACCCGTATAACCTGGTTAGCCTTTAGCTCACCAAGAAAACCTCATCTTCATAATTGTCATTAAAAATGGAGAACATGGGACAGTGACAGACCATGTGAGATTTAATGGCTGTCTCAAGATTTGTTTTGATAAACACATTTGCTATGTCTGTCAGTATTATTTATTCTGTTGTTCTACTTGTTTTCTTTGTTTTTTTCCATTACTTAGAATCTATCAATAAGACATTTATGTGGGGTACACTCTGGCCTATATCAGCTACGTGTGTTGTTTGATTTATGTGAATTTAGCTACTTGCACATTTTTATGTTTATCAAAGGCTTTAACCCTTTCACCGCCGATGTCGCATAAATGCACCACGACAAATAGTGCAGTCCCATATCAAACGCCGCCGTTTCAAGGCGGCGTCTGATCAGGGACTCCACTTTTTATCTTAGTCTGTAATTCTATATGTGTGTTTTATTCCTTCGAAACTTGCATTTATTTATCTCAGTTCCTTATTGTACCGAATGACTTAATTGGAACGCAGACGGCAATTAGAAATTTGGCACCGGAAGGGTTAAGCTATTACTACAGTTAACCCTTTCCTCCATGAATATTCACGTAAAACATAATGATGTCATGAATATCAATTAGATTAATTTGTTATAATAGCGCTAGGACACGGGAATGTTTGGCCATGGCAGAAACTGTAGAATTATATCTTTATTATACCACAGGTAAACAGAGCAGGTCCTGATCAGACGGCAATAGGAACCGTCTGATCTGGGCCTTCTACTCTGTTTGCAAGTGCGTAGAAATGCGTATTTATGGAGTAAAGGGTTAAATGATTTCATTTCCTTCATATCAAGATAGAATAGGAACATACAAAGAACATGCATAGTAAAGAAATCAGTTGTATATCAAGAGTATCTACAATGCTGTGAACAACTCACAAAAATACGAGGTATGGAATATGATGAAAACAATAATCATAATGACAATATCTAAAGGTAATGTGTCTATATATAAAATAAGCATACAGAACAGAGTTACAGACCATGATAAGACAGCTCATACAGGAGTTGTCTAAGTTTAGTCTACTCCGTTTGTAAAGGCGTCAAAGGGCGCATCTGTCAGGTATACTCTTCCATCTGAACATGCACACTAATTCTCTACAGAAAGTTTCAAAATAATAGAACAACTTGTTTTACAGGCAATTTGTGTTTTAGTTTTACAAATGTAGACCATCGGAAAATGCATTTTAAAACTGATAAAATTAAGCTTATGTCATACTTTATACCTACAAACGTAAATCAATGACCTGATAAACAGATTTATTTGATCAATTGTTTCATTAGAACGAGCCGTAAATTACTGTTATCGTTATGTTTATTTATGGTGAAGGTTTCAATAGCCGCGTTGGCAATGTGAGTCCGATGATAACATGTTGACCTGATTAAAGACAATTTGAAAGTGATGTCAGCATACAGGGGGAGATAAACGAAAAGCATTACAATTACGCACGCAATGTCACACTTTAAAATAGCGACGAGTGACGGCTAAGTAAGGTTGTTTAACTGTTGTTGGACACACCAAGAGGACATAACGCTCGCATTGTGAACTTGGAATAAGAGAGACTCTCATTCATCAAATTGCAATATTTGCAGGTAACATGACATTTTCGTGATTTTATTATTATTATTATTATTATTATTATTATTATTATTATTATTATTATTATCATTGTTGTTGTTATTATTATTGTAATTATATTATTATTATTATTATTATTATTATTATCATTGTTGTTGTTATTATTATTGTAATTATTATTATTATTATTATTTTGTTGTTGTTGTTGTTGTGTTGTACATGTACAGTAAAGTAAAAATCAAGCTAATGCGACCATACAATTCATTAGCATATGAGTCTGTAAAAACCGGCAACTGCTTAATGCAGATCACCTGCAGAGCAAACTATCTTGCATTAAAAATCCAGAAGTATCCATGTACTCCATAAATGCGCCTTTCTGCGCCTTTGCAAACACATTAGACCCAGATCAAACGGCTCCTATAGGAGCCGTCTGATCAGGGTCTTCTCTGTTTGCTTATGATACAATATAGATACATGTATGATTCTACAGTTTTTGCCAAAAATTCTTGTGCCCATGTGTCATTGTAACAAATGAATACAATTAATATTCGTGACGTCATTATTTCTTACATGAATATTCATAAAGGGTTATACTTCTTTAGAGTGTTCGTGTTAGCGAGGCGTTACTGTAGTACAAAACTGTTTTAACCCATTCCTCCATATGCTATTTTTAGACCCAACCTCTTTGAATGAATCTACCAAAAAGGAGCATTTACTAGAGAAAAGCAAAATTTTAGAATTTTGTAGTTTGAAACAATTGTGATAAATAGAGCATTTGCTCTATAGGAGCAAATGCTCTATTTGTCACAATGGTTTCAAGAAGTGGTTATCACAGAGGCATAGAAAAGGTGTATTTATGGAGGAAACGGTTAACCAGAATAGAGGTATGAATTATGCTAAAATTTGCAAAGAGTTTGAATCCAGTTAAAAATGCTGGTGACCTAATTTCATTATAAGCTAGCAATGGAAGCACTTATCTGCATTGCATTTGACCCTTGCCTGATATAGATGCATTTAAACCCCTTTGCAAACATAGTAGACCTAGATCAGACAGATCCTATTGATACCGTCTGATCTAGGTCTAGTTTGTTTGCATAAGGAATTAAATTGATCTGATTTTACAGTTTATGCCATTGTCTCAAGTAGCCATTATTAAAGTTCAGCTCATGCATATTAAAAAAAAATACATGAATATGTACGAGGTAAACCGTTAAGAAGACGTTTGCTTGTAGAATTTAAATTAACCCTTTCAGTGTGAGAAAGGATTCATTAATCCTCTTTGCAAACAGTGTAGACCTAGATGAGAGGGCTCCTGGTGGAGCAGGGTCTGCACTGTTTGTCATGTTACACTTTTTTAAAAATAAAAACCTGAATATTCACAGTATATATGACCGATTTGAATTTCGGAAAAGTCCATTTCAAACTTCAGCGTTGAAAGGATTAACTCTTTCCCTCATACAAATGTGTTTTCACGCATCTGCAAACAGAGTAGACCCAGATCAGACGGCTCCTGTAGGAGCCATCTGATCAGGGTCTGCTCTGTTTGCTTATGATATAATATAGATATGACTTTACACTGTCCAGCATGGTGAAAAAAATAAATCCCCTTTCCATGTTCCTGTTAATTAATTCCATGAATATTAATGAGGTGATGAAATTTTGAATAAATGTTAAACAGGGAAAAGGCTAAGAGTGCGGTACGATAGTTCGACGTTAACGCATTATACCTCTCGCATCACTAGCCAGAAGGCGCATTCTAACGAATAAAGATGGAGGACGGGGTGAAACACCAGAGTCAGATACAGCTGACAGAGATCAAAGGGGAGGAGGAACCAGACGTAGGCTTTAAGGTTTGTCCATTTCATCTTTTTAACCCTTTACTCTATAAAAACGCCTTTGCAAACAGAGTATATCCAGATCAGACCGTTCCTATAGGAGCCATCTGACCAGGATCTGCTCGGTTTGCTTATGATATGATATAGATCTGATTCTACAGTTTCTGCCTTGGACAAAGGTTTCTGTGTCAAGACGCTTTTATGACAATTAATCTAATTGATATTCATGAGGTCATTATTTCTTGCATGAATATTCATTGAGTAAAGAGTTAATACATGCTATATGCGATAATCAGTCAGTTGAAGTTCCAATTGTACTTAACCCGTTACCCAATATAAACGCCATTTCACGTCTTTGCAAACAGATTAGACCCAGATCAGACGGCTACTACAGGAGCCGTCTGATCTGGGTTTGCTCTGTTTGCTTATGAAACGCTACAGTTTCAGCCACGGCCATAATTTCCTGTGCCCAATAGTTTCGATGTTATTAGTTTTAAAACAAGAGTACCGCATACGGTACATAATACGCCCACTTGCAAACTTTCTCTGATTCAACATGCCTGATAAGTGTTGACATTTTCTAATCTGTGCTTCAGATCTTGATTTCCATATTAAGGTGATACTATTTTTAAAATATTTGAAGTGAATATCTTATTAAATAAAAAAGTTAAAAATAGCTAATCCTCATATTTGCAGATTTTTGAAAAGTGAAACGGCCATAACTCTGTAAAGACAAACTGAATGAACCTCAAAATAAACTCAGCTTCAGATTTTGTTGCTTAAAACATTTCTGTTAAGTTTCATTTATATCATTTTAATAGTTTTCCCAGGAAACAAGAGACAAACTAAAAGCTGACAGACAAACAAAGCAACAAACACACAAATTTCAAGGGCCATAACTTTAGAATAAAATGACTTGCCAAAAACCCTGCAATGTATGTGAAAATTCATATTAAGGTTTAACCATATAAAAAAAATTGAAGTAAATATCATTTCAAATGAAAAAGATATGGCCATCCTCATATATATTTGCATAGATTTGCATTATTTCTTTAAGTGCAAGGGCCATAACTCCGAAACGACAAATCAAATGAACCTCAGAATTGACTTAGCTTCAGATCTTGATGCATCAAACATGTGTGTGAAGTTTCATTAATATCTGTCAAACAGTTTTCCCAGAAAGCAGCGGACAAACTATATGCATATATTTGCATTATTTTTTAAGTAAAAGGGCCATAACTCCGAAACAAAAAATCAAATGAACCTCAGAATCGACTCAGCTTCAGATCTTGATGCATTAAACATTTGTGTGAGGTTTCATAAATATCTCTCAAATAGTTTTCCCAGAAAACAGCGGCCAACTATTTGCATTATTTTTTAAGGACAAGGGCCATAACTCTGTAACGAAAAATCAAATGAACCTCAGAATCATCTCAGCTTCAGATCTTGATGCATTAAACATTTGTTCGATGTTTCATTAATATCTCTCAAATAGTTTTCCCAGAAAACAGTGGACAAACTATTTGCATGTATTTACATTATGTTTTAAGTAAAAGGGCCATAACTCCGAAACGACAAATCAAATGAACCTCAGAATCTACTCAGCTACAGATCTTGATGCATTTAACATTTGTGTGAAGTTTCATTAATATCTCTCATATAGTTTTCCCAGAAAACAGCGGACAAACTATTTGCATTTTTTAAAGACAAGGGCCATAACTCTGTAACGAAAAATCAAATGAACCTCAGAATCAACTCAGCTTCAGATCTTGATACATTAAACATGTGTGTGAAGTTTCATTAATATCTGTCAAACAGTTTTCTGGGAAAACTGTGGACAAACAAAATGTTGACGGACGAACGAACGAACGAACGAACGAACGGACGGACGGACAGGGCCACGCCAATATACGACCACCTTTATTAGGTGGGCGTATAAAAATGAATACCGCTTAAGTGATGCTAGTGGGTGTGAGTAGTGTTGCACTTTTCATAACTGCCCATGAACAGACTCAATAAACACCAAGTCTGCAATTTCCTCTTTTTGTTTGCATTGCTGCCTTTGCTTTAGAAGGATCTCCTACTTGCAGAACTTGACAAACAAATAGTTTTTACATAAATTTAAGATAAGATAAGCATCCTACTGTGAACAAAAGTCTCGTGGGTTAAATCTTCTAACATATACAGTAGAACACCGCTAATGTTACCACTTTAAAAACAGGTGGTTGCTTAATGCGGAGGGCAGTAATAAAGAAAGTTCCTGCAGGAGCTTTCTGCACAACTAATGTCTGCATTAGGCAACCACATACGTTTAAGGACCATAATTATATATCCTTGTGGTGGTCGTTTTAGAGGGGTTTACTATATTTAAAAGACGTTATATGTGTGGGTGTGTGGGTGTGCGTGTGTAGTGTTCGTGTACGTGTGGATGTGAGTGTATGTGGGTAGGGTTTTTTGTGTGTGCATGATCATTAACTGCTTTCATTTTATTTCAGGACATTGAACCTGACAAGAACGTGACAAATGTGTACGTTGGAAAAAGAAACTTTATACATCAACTTATGGATGTCGCTCTACTGATGGCCAATGTGTCTCAGCTTAAAGCACTTCTGTCAATACCGACCAGTGACAAGTACTACTACCTGTTGCTTGTGTTTATTTGCATGTCAATTTCACTGCAAGTACTCTTCACTATCTGTATGCTCATCATATGGTCAATAGAAAAGAAAATAGACGAGCATCTGGCAGATGAAAAGAAACTAACCAAGCAAGACGAGAGAAAGAAGAGAGTGGCTGATTATCTTGACAGATTTGGGAATGTTATAGTGCTGTTAATCATCGTGTCTAATGTTTTTATAACAGGTTTCGGCGTGGAATCTCATGAACCAGACCTCGTTCCGAATGGAACCCCTGCGCCACCTAATGGCACCAAGTGACAACCCTATACGAGTATAGCATATTATGAGCGGATTCTAAATACAGTTCAACTTCGATATCTCGAACTTCAATGGACCATACAAATTAGTTCGAGATAACAAAGGTTCGAGTCATACGATTTATAATCTGACCAATATACCAAGTTCACAACTTATGCAGGTCTAAAGCAATGCTGAAAGCTCCTACTTTCGACATGCATTAAGCTGCCACATGTGTTTCTAGATATGTGTAGTGATACATTTTAGAACAATTCTGTATTGTAAATTTTAAAAGTTATCACGAAGTTCGAGTTATCCGAGTTCGAGATATCGATAACCGGATAAAACATGGCCTGCGGGATATATTGAGTCGGAGCACATTCACATGTATCTGATTAGTCAGATTTTGAGCTGGCAAACATTTGTATACACCCCTCCCCCTTTCTCGGAGTCTTGACATGATGTTCAGCGTTGACACTCTGGTCGTGTTTGTCATATACGCAACTTCTGATGCACTTAAACTCCAAATTTAAAAAAATAAACTCCACAAAACAATTACATCAACGCCGAATGCCATACAATGTATAGACTGATTAGTGTTCATCGTTTGACATAATTCTATACAGTAAAATTCCTCAAAGCCAGACGTTCTATTTAGCGTGAATATCTGTCTTGTAGACAGGTGGCAGCTTCGTACAGGGTGAACGTTGCTCAGAATGCTCCACTATGAACTTTCTGCATGACGTTCACCCTGCATTAAGCAGTCACCTACCAAAAATATCTAAATTCTCCTCTATTCTTCTCTATCGGTTTAGAGGGGTTTTTTTACAGTAGACGGATTAGTATTCACCGTTTGACAGAAATCTATACTCGGGAAGTGGTGTCAAACAGGAAATGTCCAATGATTAGGCATAACGATTACTGATTAGCCACCATTTGTACATAACATAAATCATACCTTATCATTGTAACATTGAATCTCTTTAACTCTTTACTCTATAAATACGCCGTTCTACGTATTTACAAACAGAATAGACCCAGATAAGACGACTCCTATATCAAAGAGTCGTCTGATTAGGGTCTGCTCTGTTTGCGTGTGATATAATATAGATATGATTCTACAGTTTTTGCCATGGTAAAAAATTCCTGTGTCCACGTACTATTTAAAACAATTACTCTAATCAATATCCATGATGTCATCATTTTCTTACATGAATATTCATGAACTAAAGAGTTTAGCTGAATTTTCAAAATATAATGATCCATTATTGTTTCATAATAGAGTCCATTCAGTTTGAAATGGTGTAATTTACGGAAAGACTTTGAATGACAAACAGTGCAGACCATGATCAGTGCAGTTCGCTGATCTGGATTTACACTGTTTGCAAGTGCGTGAAAAGGTGTCTCTAGCGAGGTAAGGCTAAACCTCCATAAAACGCCTTTCTACGCCTCTGTAATAATCACTTCTTGAAACCATTGTGATAAATAGAGCATTTGCTCCTATAGGAGCAAATGCTCTATTTATCACAATGGTTTCAAACTACAAAATCCTAAAATGCTCTCTAGTAAATGCTCCTTTTTGGTAGATTGATTCAAAGAGGTTGGGTCTAAAAATAGCATATGGAGGAAATGGTTAAACCGTAAAATCTGATTCATTTGGTCGCATTTTACTCTTCCGCTTACTCGTCTATATGCAGACAGTTTGGATCCAGACCAGACATCTAATACCTCGGTGTCTCATTAGGATCCAAACTGGTTGTCACTGTGGTAATGTGTTTTGTATATGGAGGGCATAAAATCAAACGGAAATGGTAGCAGACGACGAATTTTGCAGAAAAAAATATATGGCAGCGAAAAACTCAACGCCTTTAGTCAATAAACTGAATTCCCAAATCCAGTGTACACAGAACAGTAACCATAAATTTCTGATAACGATGCTCTCGTGTATCCAACCTTAAAGGGTGGATCTAGCTTTATATGCCGTTTGTGCATTGTTCGGCATCGGACTAAATATTGCTGAAATATATAAAATTAATCCTTTATCTCACGAAAATTTTATGAAATAATAATCTTTTGACGTCACGTCCAGAATAAAAGATAAAGATGCGTACTCAAATACTAAACATGTCCTTTCTCCACCAAACCCTATGTTGTGACCACTCTTTAGAATCGGCTCGAAGAGTGGTCACAACATAGGATTTGGTGGAGAAGTAAAGAAGTTATTCTTGAAAATTTTTATCTTATCTGGACCCCAGAATTATCAACACGGGGATGATTTTTTGGGCTTCGCAGAAAATGTTGAACCTATTTTATTTCATAAGCGAACGTATAAGACCCTGATCAGGCGGCTGCTATAGGAGCCGTCTGATCTGTGTCTACTCTGTTTGCAAATGCGTGGATAGGCGTGCTATCAAGTTATGGGTTAATTGAAGAAAATAATGTATACAAGTAATTGTGAAACTGTGCCCAAATTGTGCTTAAAACAAGAATATGTCAAGTAAGGCATTTATCTTGCATATACAAATACAAACCTGTCTTAGGTTGACATCCAAAAGATGTCTTATTATGGGGGTCTGTAATGTAAGGCAGGTAGTAGCTTGATGCAGGTCAAAAATATACAGAAAGCTCCTATTGGAGCTTTCTGCATTATTTTTGCCCTGCATGAAGCAACCACCTGTTTTTTAACACTCTTATATTCTATAAATGAATGGCCTCTTTTAAGTGCATAGTGTACATAGGATATTGCATTATTGTTTGCTTATGAAATTATATAATTTATATGTCTCCTCAGTTTCTACCAATACCAAAATATACCATTATAGATATCCAGCTAATAAATATTCATGACGTCATTATTTCTTACATGAATATTGAACTGGGAAGAGGGCTAAATCATATCGGATTCTACAATTTTTTGAATGTGCTAAACCTCTTTTGATCATAGTGCCATCATAAGAATTATTATTACATATATGTTAATTGATGTTTATACATTCATTATTTCTTACATAAATATTTGTTATACAGTATTAAAGAATAAAATGTGAAAAATATAGAAACTTGGTATTTTATGATCATATGGTTTTATGAAATGCACTGTGCTTCCTCGGATATACTAACACAAACGTTGTTTAACTTGTTTTACTCCATAAATACGACTTTCTATGCCTTTGCAAACAGAGCCGACCTAGACCTGTCTGATCACGGTTTGATTTGTATGCTGATAATATGATATAGATATAATTCTACGGTTGCTGCTATATGTTTCAAAACTTCATGTGTCCATGTGCTATCATAACAATTAATCTAATTAATATTCACAATGTCATTATTTCTTACATGAATATTAATGAGTTAAAGGGATAAAGTTTGAAGTACAGTAAAACCTCTCTGTAACGGCCACTAAAATGTGTTAATTAGTTGGTATTTAGGGCAGTGGCTGCTTAAAGCAGGATGAAAGTAAAACAGAACGCTCCTACAGGAGCGTTCTGTTTGACTTTCACCTTGCTTTAAGCAGCCACATGCCTTTAACACAAAATAATTGATGAGATTTAGTGGCCGTTATAAAGAGGTTTTACTGTAATCTTTCTACAGATAAAAATCCACTAGGATATCGATTAATCGACTAATCAAATTTGTTTTTAATCTAGCACGGCAAGATCGTGCTAAAAAGGGGGAATATTTACTTAGATGTCAAAAAGATTAGATAATTGAGGAAATTTCAAGATTCATCAAAGTACAAATATCAGATTATATTATACTTTCTGTACCGAGGCGCATACGTGGTCGATGTCACGAGAAGAAATGGACATATGACAACAGTTTTAAGATAAGCCAGCAATTTAGCGTGTGACGTCTGATTAGGGTTTACACTGCTAGCCATTCGTTGGTTATTTGAACTTATTTCATAGCAAAACCTTAACCTTTCCAGTGCAGGAAACGAGTCATGAATGTCCTTAGCAAACTGTAGACCCAGGAGCCCTCTCATCTGGGTCTGCATTAGAGGGTTAATACACGTTCATAATTAAAACCGGTTAACAACAGCACGAGAATCACCTTGTTAATATATGCGTGGTCTAGCGGGACTACAACAACACGTTTTTTTTCGGGCAATAACATGTTATGTTATTGACAACAGGTCATTACCGTGAAGATTTAGGGATATCTTTAAATAAAATTAATATTAATATTAATCAAATTATTCGCTACTGTAAATCCTTACATACAGTTTTGATGTAGAAATGACCGAGTTGAAGAGTCTAGAAATCTGAAACTGCCGGAAGAAACGGCATTGGATGTTTCAAAAAGGTATACATTCCCATTAGTGTTTTCCTTATTCTATGTTTATTCTAAATTTCAATACCTACTGAATATTCATGGACAGAATAAGTTAAATGAAATATGGAACCTGCAACATTGCACATAACCAATTTAGAAAATAAAGATATGGGTTAGGGTTAGAGCAGGCAGAAACAGAGCAGGTTGTTTGCAAATGCATGAAAACACGTTTAGAATCTATATGAAGGAAATGGTTAAATGTCGAGTCAACTCTTTTGTTGTTAAATAATTTTCATCTGCAAACAATGTCGTCTGCTTTGAGTTTCTTCATTTTTTTTCTATAAAACATAAGTGGTATGCCATATATGGTTTGGGTCCTGGTGAGACGCCGAATTAAAGCAACCACCAAAAAGAGGCCAGTTGGGTGTTAACCCTTTACTCCATGAATATTCATGTAATAAAAAAATGACATCATGAATATTTATTAAATCAACTTTAATAATGACACATGAACACAGGTACTTTTTGCCATGGCAGAAACTAGAATCATATCTCTATTATTCCATAGGCAAACAGAGCAGACCCTGATCAGACAGCTCCTACAGGAATCGTCTGATCTGGGTCTACACTGTTTGCAAAGACACAGAAAAGTGTATTTTAGTAAAGGGTATGACGTAATATACGGCGTAATATATGACGTTAAATACACAGGGTAGCTTAATACAGATGCTTTAGAACTACATTACGTTTATCTTGCATTAAGCAGTCGCTTGCTTTTAAAGACACCTATGGGGGTACATAGTTTGTAATTTGACCTCGTTTAAAGACGAATATATTTGTTCATAAAGAGTAAATATATTCTGAAAATGGGTGATCCTTCGAAAGCAAAAGTAGAAATGCAAAAAGAGAAAAGTCCAGACTCGATTTTATTAAGTCTGTTCATGAGTTGTAATTAAAAGTGCAACACTACTCACGCCCCCTAGCACCGGCTTAAGCAGTATTCAAAAGCAGCATTCAATTTTCAAAACGATTAACATCAAAACTAATGATCCCGAAGGACCAGAAAATATAACAACACTGAGAATAAAGACGAATAAAGAGGCCGTTTTAGATCGGTTTAACTGTATGTTATCAACAAGTTATGACCGTGTGATAGTGAGATTTGCTATAAACATTATGCTATCTAATATACCTAACCACCTGCCATTGTTTCTAATTGTTATTTACCCTTTCCCTCATACAGAAGCTTTTTCACGCATTGGCAAACAGAGTAGACCCAGATCACACTTCTTCTATACGGGTTGTCTGGTCAGGTTCTGCTCTGTTTGCTCACGAAATTAAATAGAACTGATTATACAGTTTCTGATATATTACATTGTTCATTGGTCAGTAAAAAGTTAATGAATATTCAAGGAGTCATGCATTCTTGTGTAAATATTTATGAGGAAAATGTTTAAATTCTGAAATGAAGATTGAATTTTGATTGAGTTTCGCTTTGTTTCGTTTTTAATAATTCTTCTGTTTTGTCGTAACTCCGGCGCCCACATTGTCCTCGTCTTCGTCGTCGTCATTGTGGTTATCGTTGTCGTCGTTGTTGTTCTGAAACTTTAACGTTTGCTACTGCTTCTTACTATTCATGCATATCGTATGAAACTTAACACTTGTTTACCGTCACGATGGCTTCTACCGGTCAAAAGAACCAATAATGTTTGTGTTGTCCTTATAGGCTGGTTTTACAGTTTCAAGGCAACGAATATCAAATCTATTACCCTGTTATATATACACTACTATTTAGAATGTTTATTATTCAAGTTTTTGGGACAATGTAAAAAGTGTTGACTCAGATCACATAATTATTATCGTCTGATTTAACTGTCAGAGTGGATTTTCCTTCAGTCTATTCTAAGATCATAAGTCAAGCAGTTTCTCAGTAAGTGTCGACCAGTAAGTGTCAAACAGTAAGTGTCAAACAGTTTAGATTCCGAGGAGACGCCAAATTACTCGGCGTCTCATCTGGATCAAAACTGTTTGCAAAAGTAATCACAGAGTCACACATAAATACTCCTTTCTACGTCTTCACAGCAAGTCATGTGACTCGCTTTTCGGCGACCGTAGAGGTCAATAGAGTCAATTAATGTTCCGTTATCAAGAATATGTTTGTTGTTTCGTTGTTCAAATGATAAATAGCTAAGTACTAAGGTTCACGAATTAATTCGATAACATAGCTAGTGCAATAATAGGTCATGCCGTTCATATATCTTCCGTATATCTAAACACTATGACATGACTTTAAACAGACAACCAAAACAGACATCCCCAGTAATAAATATATGCATGTGTGTGAGCGTGTTGTTCTCAATGTAAAAATAACTTATGCATTATTGTTTCTTTCTCATATTGATACTACGTGACTGTATTTGTTTATATTCTATTTGTTATTTAAGATAGTTCTCATGTTTTTGCTTGTTATATGCAAACTGAGAAATAAAAATACTTTGACTTTAAAAAATATATTCTGATATTGACGCCGACCTTTCAGTCTTTTGGTAAACAAACATACTTATCCACACAATGTCGAATTCTGTACCAATTTTGGAGGAAGAAAGAATTATTTAGACTAAATAACAAACATAAACGTCGATGTACTTGAATGTTTTCGTATGATGATGATGATGAATGATGATGATGATGATGATGATGATGATGATGATGATGATGACGATGATGATGATGATGACGATGATGATCATCATCATAATAATAATAAGCTTCATTTCCTCCATTACATGGCAGTCAAAGTAAAGTAAATGTGAACACACGATACGTTTACGAAACAATATATACAAGGTCGGACAACACATTTGCAACTGGTCAATACAATGTAATAGAGAAACGCGGATATAGCGTATGCAAATTACCATGGAAATAAAGAAGAGGTAACACGGTGATCCAGATATGATGCGTAAATTTAAATATTTTCAAAAATAACTCCTTTATTTCTCCACCAAACTTTATACTATGACTAATCTTTAGAATCGTCTCGAAGAGATGATTCTAAAGAGTGGTCGCACTACAGTAAAACCCCTCTAATGCGACTAATTAATAAACAAACATCTTCATAAGCAGGTGGTTGCTTAATGCAGGACGAAAGTTATGGAGAAAGCTCCTACAGGATCTTTCTGTATTATTTTCGTCCTGCATTAAGCTACCACCTGCCTTTGCCACTGTGAATGTTGCCTCTTTTTGCTGGTCGCATTAGCGGGGTTTTACTGTTTATGGAGAAATGACAATTTTAGTATTTGGGTACGCACCTTTATCGGTAGCTCTGAATGGTAACACATGGTTACTTTATAATACAATGAAGAGAAACTGTTGATAACTGTAATTAAGATTATATGAAATGAGATGTAATCAAACCATCTTACAGATCAGACACACGTATCCTAACTGAACAGAACAAACGAACATTCTCCGCTTGGAACATGCCTGTTGCACATCTCTAACGAGAAATATACTTTGAGAAATATCAAAGCCTGTAAACAGATACGTTGGACAAAACTTACCTTATTTATAATGTTCATTATAACAATTCAGCTAATTAATATTCATACAGTCATTATTTCTTACCTGAATATTCAACAGGCAACGGATTAACCCGTTACTCCAGAAAATCGCCTTTCTACGCCTTTGCAAACAGAGCAGACCAAGATCTGACGGTTCATGCAGGGTCTGATCAGGATCTGCTTTGTTTGCTTATGGAATATTATAGACCTGGCCAAAACATTTTGTCAAGGTCAAAATTTATCTCGTTCGTATGACATTAAATGGAGATAATATTGAAGAATCTTCTACGCCTTTGCAAACAGAGTAGACCCAGATCAGACGGCTCCTATGGGAGCCGTCTGATTAGGATCTGCTCAGTTTGCTTATAAATGATATTTTACAGTTTCTACCATGGCCAAAAGTTTTTGAATCTATTTGCTATTGTAACAATTACTCTAATCAATATTCATGATGGCATTATTTCCTAAATGAATATTCATGGAGTAAAGGGTTGAGTGGACACACGAACATATCCATATCCTGGGGACATTCATTAAAGCTTTGGTTTATGTATATCCTTTTATTGTAATGGCATGCTCTAGTGTACATATTATCATAGGGGTCCGTACCGCTTCATTGGAGTTTATATACTATATAATATGTATGTATAGTATATATAGACTCCCATGAAGCGGTACGGATCCCTGTGCATATTATAAGCGCTTTAACCCTATATCTGATGGAATAATAAAGTGGTATGTGAAACGCATTTAAAAAGGGGAAATTGCTGACAAATACGTGTAACATGCGCCTTTCTTCTCGCAGTAATTTGAAACCAGCATAATTATGAAGGTGTTACCAGTTCCCTAAAGTTTTTTTATTGTAAGACACACGCAAAAAAGACGACTTCCGAATACATAAAAGGAAACTTTTAACCCTTTACTCCATATTAAATACTCCTTTCTACGTCTTTGCAAGCAGAGTTTGCATTATTTGCTTATGCTATATACATGTATGCTTATATAATATGTTATTGTTTGCATGCTGAGGTATTTTTTGTCATCTGCAAAAGTGTAATCTGCTTAACCCTTTCATTCATATAAATGCCTTTTCACGTTTTTGCAAACTGGAAAGACCCAGATCAGAAGCTCATGTCGGAACCGTCCAATCAGGGTCTGTTCTGTCTGCTTACGATATAGATATGATTCTATTTAAAGTTTCTGCTATGGCAAAAAATCCTATGTCCATGTGATATTGTAACAATCATTCAAATGAATAGTCATGGTGCATCGATAGTCATCGAGGAGGGGAATAAGGGACAGAACTGATACACATTTTGAATTGTATACCAGTTTGTAGGAAGAGTTGCTTCCCTGTATACTTCCCGCTGTCCGCAATCTGACTCATCTGCAAACAGCTTGGGTCCAAATGAAGCGTCGGGTACTCGACAAATTTAAAACTGGAGACATCGTACAAGCAAAACGAACAAAGCAACGAGACGAGAGCAATACAGGACTGAGGTGTAATTAGTATTACTAATTAGTATATGTTATATGTGTACGAGCTCTCTCTCTCTCTCTCTCTCTCTCTCTCTCTCTCTCTCCCTCCCTCTCTCTCTCTGATTCTACAGTATCTGCCATGACCAGAACATGTCACTTTTCACACACCTTTACAAAAAATCAGTTAATATTCATGATGGCATTATTTCTTACATGAATATTCATGGAGGAGAGGGTTACCGTTTAGCGTGATACGAGTGATTATTTGATGACAAATACATACAGGTTGGATCCAGATGAGACGCCAGGTAACTGTCTCTGATCAAGATAGAAAATGATTTACACGCTAACAATGTACATGGGTCCACTTGACCCACAGTCGTATCAGGATCTGGTCAGTTTGACTGATTATAATTGAGGAAATACTCCATCTTGAACCCTGAAGCAGACGATAATTACAGAGAACAACGTGAATGGGTTAAATTTGGGAAAAGTTTCAGCAATGGCTCAAAGTTGCTTATAATTTCCAATCTGACAAAAATGTTAAAACCCACTCCGTGGTGGAGCGATGGTTTGTTTACCGCGGCGGGTAGGCTTTGTTTATTTATCTGTTTTCTAAAGTTACATGTGTGCACCAGAAAAGAAACTGGTCAACTAAAACTGATCAATTAAACGACGAATCAACGGTGTGTTCACGCCGGTATAGCGGCGGCCCCTTGGTATGGTATGACTGTATGCATATGTTTGTCCCTCTTTACATTTATCCCTTTACTCCGTTAATGAATATTAAAGTAAGAAGTAAAGACTTCATACACATTCAAGTTTACCCATCCTTACGTCCTGACGTGCAATTTTTACATTGTTTGAAGTTCTTTTTTTCTTTTTTCTTTTGTGTGTGTGTGTGTGTGTGGGGGGGGGGGTTTATATCTATCAAAATGAAGATGAAGTTTGCGTCTTATTTATGCTAGTACGTACGTTGTGTACGTGTGTGTTTTATTGCTTTGGTTCTACCCTTTCATAATTAAGCAGATTTATTGGGTAATTAAACCGATTTGAAAGCTTTGCTTCTTTGTAAAGATGAAACTCAAGAATGAGTTTAAGGACGGGTGAGCTGTCTGTAACTTGATTACACGAAATGTTACTTAGAGCTGAACTTCTCTAAGCTTTCAGATATTCCAATAAAGCGTTTAATTTAGGTATCCCTATGCATCTTTACTCACCAAGAGCAATTATGGGAAAGTACCGGGTGAGTGTATAGAATAAGTAAAGCACATCTTTTTTTAAATTGGTAAATACATCACACAATAGTTTTTAATATATATTTATAAAAACAAGCGGCTTTGAGTTTATCAATCATATCGTATGAAATTAATTCAACACAAAGTTTTTCCACGCCTTGAAAACAGAGTAGACCCAGATCATACAGCCCCTGTAGAAGCCGTCTGATCAGGGTCTATTCTGACTGCTTTTGAAATTGCAACTGATTTGACTCTACAGTTTCTACCAACACCAAAAACTCCTCGTGTCTATTATAAAAATTCAGTTCAAAACTATTAATGACGTAATTATCTCTTACATGCATAAGATTCATCAGGGAAATGGTGTGGCGTAATCAACAACTTAGCCTCTATATGTTTCATTCATAATTTATTTTTCGTATCGTAATCTCTTACTAACATACATGTCTGTCTATGTCTCTCCAACTCTCTGGTTCCTCTACTCTCTCTCTCTCTCTCTCTCTCTCTCTCTCCAGTATATATCAACTCCTCTGCTCAACATACTCAATGTCTAGACTTATTTTGACAGCTGTACTATATCACCTGCATTCTTGACATATTGATATATATATATATACACTGCATGTATATGTTCACACGAATGTAGGAAAAAATGCCACCGGAAAAAATGCCACTGGTAAAAATGCCACTGGTCAGCCAATGACAAGTAGCTGCCTAACACAGGTTGACTGTCTGTATAGTAACATCAAGATTTTGTTTTAGAAAAAAAGTTAAAAAATAATTAAAAAAAAAAAAGGTGGCATTTTTTCCAGTGGCATATTTTCCAGTGGCATTTTTTTCCAAATCAGGGTGGCATTTTTACCAGTGGCATTTTTTCCGGTGGCATTTTTTCCAGTGGCATTTTTTCCGCACACCGTTCACACAGCCCATACTCATTTAACCTTTAACCAGTAACATAAGTGTTAGTTACACACCTTCCTTCCTACAAAAGGACTTTTAATAGAAAAGTACTTGTTCGTAACACCATATAGACCTAATCATGTAGCACATAAATATTCTTGTTATTATTCTAACTTTAGTTTTTCTACTCTTAGTCTCTGCTATCACTTAATGTTCTTCTGAATGTACTTTTGAAGACAGTTCATATGTCCTTACGTAGTGATTTTATAAGGTCAACACAATTAGGTCAACACAATTAGCCACTAAAATCTGTTTAGTCTTTCTACGTGAACTTGCATGTTGTTATTATTCGGTGTAGATTTGCGGCTGTGGATGTTTTTAACACGTTTTGGTATTCTGTACTTTGTCTTCTGAATGTCCAGGTATAATTGTGGTGTAAACTCGATTACGTAATCGCTCATGCGTCTCCTCGACATTTCCTCCTCTGATCAACTGTGTACTCCGTGATTTATGTCCACTGGTGATTGGCATGGATATTAAAGTTTGCAATTTTACAGGTAACACAGGTATACACACAGTTTGTATATTTTAAGGTGTAAGGTGTTTTTCCATTTATTTCGCCTCCAGGTCTATTCGTACGTCACAGTTTTGGCGTTGCTAGTGGTGACCCAACTGTGTACTCCATGATTTATGCCTACTGGTGATTGGTATGGATACTAAAGTTCGCAATTTTTACAGGTAACACAGGTATACACACAGTTTTGTATATTTTAATGTGTAATGTATTTTTCCATTGATTTCGCCTCCAGGTCTATTCGTATGTCACAGTTGTGGCGTTGCTGGTGGTGACCAAAAGTTTGTATATGCATTTATTAATCTTGCTGTTCGTTTCTGTTGTTTTCCAGGCGATGTTTTTCGGCTTTGTCATTTCACCGGTAAACTCGTCGAGATTTCGATCCGCTGCATGACTTAAAACTAGATCAACACAGACTTTGTAATTAAGTTCTATATCAAATATGTTGAAATTATATTTCTCAATGAAACGTATTCCTTTTTTCGTAATCTATATTAAAAAAAAGTGTATTTCTCAACATTGAAGTTTGGCAACCATTGTAGTAATTATGTCATTTTAATTATTTTATTATTGCTTTTAATATTTTATTTTTCTGAGGTGAAACTATACAGTTTGCAACTTGAACTCCTTAAGCATACATCTTTTTTATATATATTTTCTTCACTAAACGATTAATTATACAGTGCGTAACTTGAACTCCTTAAGCCTACATCTTATTTATATATATTTTTTTCCCTAAACGATTAATTATTAAAGGGTTTGTTTGTAATACATTTTTTTTGTATATAGGTTTTTCAATGTATTACAATTACCCCCCTATGTTAACATTATCTTACGTATTAAGATAATTCTTGTCATCTTAAAGTGAACTGTCGGCGTCCACTACAAATTTTTCATATAACCCTTTACCATACAATGTTTGTAATAGCAATAAAAATCAAATATAGTTCTTCATTAAAATCTATTTACAACACTTTACTCAAATAGCGCTTTATCTTATTTACACGATCATGATCAATTTCTCACTCATAACTGACTAAACCGCGACACGTCTGTCGGGTCTGTCTTACGTTTATTACGTAACATTGTAAAGAGTACCTTTGAAAGGTATACGCCTAGTTTATACTCTTTTACAAACAACAAAAATACTCTACTCTGTTTTTACAAACAATAAAGTACTATTCTCTGTACACGTTTCAATCATAAGACATTTTCGATACCCTCTTGTCTTATTTGAAAGTATTTGAGATCTAACTAAGGATCAATACGTTACTGCAATTAAGTCTACCTGACTTAATGTCTTCCTACTGAAATGAAGTCTACATTGTTTCCGTTCCTGCTTTAATTTTCCATATCACTATAATTACTTGACAACAAGCTGCCGGAGTCATTATTAGTACTGAACGCCTGGCTATTTGTATCTGACAAGTTTGCACTTACTGCCTGACTAGAGCTATTTCCGTAAGCTACGGACATTTCTGTATTTTGAATAGAATCTAACATATTCGAGTTTTCCTCGGGCCCTGAGGAGCTCGTCTGTGTTAGAGATCCACTTGAAATGTAATTATTTCCAGCTTTTCTTAAGCGTATGGCTAGATCTTTTAACGGAATATTATCTTCAAATGCCGAATTTGATCTGAGAGTTTTATGTCTCTTGATTATTCGTTTCTTCATCTGCCGTCTACCCCTGTTTAATCCACTAGATACCCCATCATTAGGCTCACTATCTTCATCATAACTATTATCTTCATCACTAGAAGTTTCTTGTGTAGGCAATACGTATCTACAAGCTCTGACTGGACGCTGACCTACTATTTTATTATCTGGTAAAGGCCAATCGGCGACATTTGCTTTTCTAACCTGGTCTACATTGCATTTTTATAACTCTGTTATCAAGTTGGTTCTTTATTAACAACGACCTGTCACTCAATATTTCCATTATTCTCCAGTACGCCACCCATTTCGGTTGTAATTTACTCTTTTTATTAAAGTTTTTGTAGTAAACAGTATCATTCACTTCGAACTGTACCTCTTGTCTATTACTATTTATTCGCCGATTTCGCTTTTTACGAGCGGCTTTTAGATTTTGATACACTTGACGGTAAATTTCATTGTTTCTAAACATTAAATGTCTGCTGAATTCGTCCCCATAATAAGGAAGCTTAGTTCCAAGAAGATTATCAATAGGCAGTATAACATCACGGCCAAAAACCATGAAAAACGGACTGTGCTTTGCACTTTCAGTAACATTAAATATAAGACCTGCAACCGCCTGGTTCAAGATTAAATCCCAATCTGTGATATTGTTCTGGATTAGAATGGAATGAGCGTCGCATGACTGCGTTCGCATCTGCCATTTGCCTGCGGATGATAACTTGAGGTAGTCACACGATGCACTCCTAATTCTGATATTGTCTCTCTAAACATTCTTGAGGTGAAATTTGACCCATTATCTGTTATTATTCTTAATACCGCGCCATATCGGAAGAAAATGTTTTCAGAGAAAGTATGTAACACCGATTCAGTTGAAATGTCTGACAGAGGGATTACCTCGACCCAATTAGTTAGTTCACAAACATAACTGATTATATACTTATTGCCGCTAGGTGTTAGTGCAAACGGTCCTTGTATATCTGCGCTGATTATACTCATCGGATATTTTGGAATTTCTGGCTCTTTCAGAGGTGCTCGAATAGCTTTGAGATTAACTGTCTGACAAGGCACACACTGTTGAACATATTCATATAGATTCTTATACATATTAGGCCAATAATAGAACCGCTTGATTTTGCATATGACCGACTAATTCCTGCATGTGACAGTTCATGATAGCCTTGCATTACTGCTTCCCTAAGATGGCTAGGTACATATACGCGTAATAGTGGATCCTCATATGCATTTGAAATAAAATAAAGTATGTTGTCTTTGATTAGAAATGTACGACTTTCCTTATCTGAAATTTCATTATGTTTTAATTTGGATATAATTTTTTTCAATTCTACATCTTTTGCTTGTTCCAAGCTCATGTCTAGTGTCTTTAGGCTATTTGGCTTGTCTAACTCGGGATAGCTTAACTGGTTGGTTGAATCTGCCATTTCTTTGGGGTCAAAACATGTATTGTTTATCGCCCCTATTAATTTTGGTCGACGCCGCTGTCGTCATGACAACTGTCCTGACAACTGTCATCGCTGACTGAATTTGTACCCTTAATATTCCTTGAAAGCATGTCGGCTACAACATTAGAGACCCCTGGAATATATTCTATTTTGCAGTCATAGCATGAAATTTCTAGTGCATATCTCTCCAATAGTTTGTTGTCGAATTTTGATTTTAGTAGATAAATCAATGGGCGGTGATCTGTCCTGATTTTAAATTTGGCGCCATTAAAGTAACAATCTAACTTTTTCAGCGCAAAACTAATAGCAAGTGTTTCTTTTAAAATAGTACTGTATTTTCTTTGCGATCTGGATAACTTTTGGCTGATAAACGAAATTGGAACTTCATCCTCCACTTTACCCGTTTTTGATTGTGCTAATACTGCACCTAAACAGAGATTTGAAGCATCGGTATATAAAATGTACTCTGCATTGATATCAGGATGTGATAATGTGGGTAATAATTGTAGCTGACGTATGATTTCGTTAAAACTGGTCTCACATTCTTTTGACCACTCAAACGGTACACTTTTCTGTGTTAGCCGCGTTAAAGGTAAAGCTATCTCAGCGTAGTTTTGAATGAATTTTCTATAATATCCCGACATTCCAAGAAATGACCTAACCCCTTTTACATTTTTAGGAATTTGAAAGTCTTTTAAAGCTTCCACCTTTTTCGGGTCTGGTCTAATTCCTTCCTCTGAGATTATGTGTCCTAGGTATGTAGTACTGTTTTTTTTATAAAGTGACACTTCTTAAGTTTTAATTTAAGGTTATTTTGTTTAAGTCTGTCAAAAACTAGTTGTATGTGCTTTAGATGATCTTCTAATGTGGAACTGAATATCAGAATATCATCGAGATAAGCTACACTACAGGCTTCTAAGCCTTCTAAAATCTGCAAAATTACTTGTGCAAATGTCCCTGCGGCTAGGTTTATTCCCATAGCTAATCTATTGAATTCAAAAAGCCCGAGATTACTGGTAGTAAACGCAGTTTTGGATTTACTGTTTTCATCCAATTCTATTTGGTGATATCCCTGACTTAAATCTAGTGTCGTAAAATATTTAGCTCCATTTAGTAAGCTTAAAATATCATCAATATGTGGTAAAGGAAAACTAGTGGGTTGGATTATCCTGTTTATTGCTCTGAAGTCAATGCATAACCTTTTTGAACCATCTGGTTTTGAAACTAGTAAACAGGGGGAACTCCAAGGACTATTACTCTTTCTAATAATATCAGCCTCTAACATTTTATCAAGCTTTTCTTTCAGTACTTGTCTCTGCACAAACGGCATTCTATAAGGTCTCTGCTTAATCGGTAAATGATCGCCTGTAGGAATGTTGACTTTAACATTCGGAACTTTACCTATATCATATTCAGACTTAGAGAACATCTCTTCGTTTTTCTGTATAAGCTGTTGTACTTTTTCATAATGTTGCGTTGGTGTATTTATATCAGACAGACTATTTAAAATCGGTTTGTGAATAGTTAAACGCTCTTCATTTTCCTTATTGAAAACCGACTCTATCATATTCTCCTGATTAGATTTAACCTTAGCGATTATGCAGTCTCTTTTTAATTTAATTGTTTTGCCTGACTCATTTGCGATAATTATTGGAACAATTCTATTTTTTCTTAAATGTACCAAAGCGGGAGCTATTTTTAAGTTAGGTTCTTCTGAAATATACCCTGTTTCCACTGAACAAACTTCATAGTCACAATTATTTTCTATACTAGGATTAGCTTTAAGTTTTCCTTGAACTTGATTTATAGTTTGTGGTTTGAGAATTGTAGTCTTATTTAGTCTAATTATTTATCCTATACATCTGTCATCTTCCAACGGAACATATTCATCTTTAATTCTAATACAGTTTAGATCAAAATAAATTCTACAGCTATTTGCAGCTAAAAAACCTCTTCCTATAATACAATTTCTGTTTAGGTTATTGACAATTACAAACGTGTGGTCTAAAAATAGCTTGCTTACTTTAATTTTCAAATTCGCACACCCTACAACCTGTAAATTATCACCTGAAGCCGACTCTAGTGTAATGTGTGTTTTAGACAGTGGTATTTTAGGCTTAATTGATCAAAACTTCTTTTATGTAATACACTCACGGAGGCTCCTGTATCTATCAAACTTCTAACCTGTTTGTTTCCTATCTTGATTAGGCATGAATTTGGTATTTCCTTATTTGCAGTAACATCATATGATCCTACATTATTTTGTTTCCGAGCACCGATCTCGTTATGACGGAAACGTCCGAGTTTTCCGAATGTCTACTTTTCGGCCTATTCATCAACTGTCTGAACTCTTTACACTCAAATTTCACGTGACCGATCTGGCCACAAAACCAGCATCTTGTTTTGACCCTACACGCATGCGCATACTCTTTGTTTTACGCGCACCGTTTCCGATTTGACATTATTGATTGACAATTTTCTTTTCTCTCGTTTCCGTTTCCGTTTAGATCGTACAATCTTTTCCCCTAGATCTTAATCTATTTTTTTTTTCTCCGATATTCTGTTCGCCTACAGCTATAATGCCTATTTCTATTGCATTTTGAAAACTTTTAGGATTCTTCCATCAAATATTCCCTAATTTCCCTATCAATTAACCCCCCTGTGAAAAACCAAATTAATTGCTGTTCAATTACTTCTGTATTTTGCTCAAAATTTTCATAAGCACTTTTTGCCAAAACTTGTATTCTCTCTGCAAAAATCTGTACATTTTCACCTCTTTGTTGTTTAATATTGCTTAGTAGTGAAAAATTATGATATCCATCTGTTACTTCTCCAAAAAGATTTTCCAACTCATTTTTCAACTGTTGCCAACTTAAATATTGATTACTTTGTAAACGTTTTTGTATGAATTCTGACACAATCCCTGTACTGGATCTTAAAGCAATTAAATTTTTCTTTGTTTCTGAAATATTGTTAACTAACACAAATTTGTCTATATTTCTTGTCCATGATTCGAATTCTTTAGTTTTTCCATCAAAAGTGAAGTTTACATTTTGTGCTGATACATTTTCTAATTGATTTGCTAAATTTTCCAAAGTCTGAGTCAATCCAATTTCCGCCATTATTACAGATCAAAACAACACCACAAGCCACAAAGTGAAATGACTTATACCCGTACTCCGACATTTTTCCGCGACGGATCCAGAATCCTGTGTCACGTGGCACCATAAACGCCCGTGTGGCGTAATCAACAACTTAGCCTCTATATGTTTCATTCATAATTTATTTTTCGTATCGTAATCTCTTACTAACATACATGTCTATGTCTCTCCAACTCTCTGGTTCCTCTTCTCTCTCTCTCTCTCTCTCTCTCTCTCTCTCTCTCTCTCTCTCTCTCTCTCTCTCTCTCTCCAGTATATATCAACTCCTCTGCTCAACATACTCAATGTCTAGACTTATTTTGACAGCTGTACTATATCACCTGCATTCTTGACATATTGATAAATATATATACACTGCATGTATATGTTCACACAGCCCATACTCATTTAACCTTTAGCCAGTAACATAAGTGTTATGTTACACAGGTCATGCTGTGTACACATTATTGCTCATGTATCCAGCTTTAGTAACAGGGGTGAGTGGGGGTAAAATCGGTTACTGTGAATTTTTCTTATGTTGACCCTTTAAAAAATACTCTATGAATATTCATGTAAGAAATATTGACATCATGAATATTAAGTAGACAAATTGTTATAATAGCACATAGACACAGGCTTTTCAACCGTGATAGAAACTGTAGAACCATATCTATATTATATGCAAACATGGTACTTAGACCCTGGTATACAGGAGACGTCTGATCTGGGCCCGGTCTACCGTATTTGCAAAGGCGTAGTTCTCTAAAGGCGTATTTGTGGAGAAAACGGATACCATTATCATTAGAGTATCCTTTTCTCTCATATAATCTAGAACGGGCATGGAAATAGATGGGACTTCAAATAGTGTAGGCTTTTTACCAGTACATATTCCTTACGATGCACTGTTATATTGAGTTCTAGCTCTGGTTCTAGTTTATGTGTACCTTTCACATTTATTCAATTGATGCAATACAGCGATATATACACCATCCTTGTGCGTCATTACTTATCATTACGCAGATTACGCATCCTTATTCATATTAGGCATTCTGTTGTCCTATGAGACTATATATAAGTCTATTTTGTAAATAAACATCTTACCAGTATCTTAGTTGTTTATATACTGACTTCTTACTTTTTTAAAACGGAGATAAATGACGTAAATATAGACTGAAATCAAGGCAATAGCATACATGTATGTACAGTCTCATAGTGTACCGTGCCTCGAAAGGGATTTTCTTTGGTAAACCGAAAACTTTAAGGAGTTAGGTTTGAAAAAAGTATCAATTTATCACTAAAACCAATTTTATCATAATTCACCATTTACACATTGTCTTCTACCATGCGACATATACAAACAGTATATAATTTTAGTTTAAATACTGAGACCATCATTTTATAGTCACATCCGACATCCATTCGGGCCATCAATTTGGAGATAGCAGACTGTTATCTTGCACTTGCCTTCAGTTATAACTGCTCTTGTAATCGTCTAAAGGTGTCATCTATAAATGACGGCATTGAGTCACAGAACAAAATGTCGATCATAAGTGTACAAAATTTTGTGGGTGGAAAATTCTTCAGTACTGAGAAATACATAGACAGTTTCGACCCTTCTACTGGTGAGGTATGGGCAAGGATACCAGACAGTGGCGCAACAGAAGTGGACAGTGCGGTCACTGCGGCAAAAGGGGCATTTGAAGGGTAAACTCATCTATTGTTATTGAATTGTTGAAATGTTTGGAAATTCAGCGGTGTTTTATTTTTAAATAATTGAAGGAAATGTTGCAAGATCCTAATTAATTAACAATTTCATCAAAACCATTTTTACAGACGAAACTTGAAACCTAAATGCAAACAGAGTAGACCCAGACCAGACAGTAATTCCTCTATAGAAGTTATCTGAGCAGGCTGTTTGCTTATAATATAGATTTGAATCAGAAGTTTCTATCACATCTAAAAAATAACTTGTTAATATGTGGTAATATTTGGGATATCGTCAAACTGAAAGTTGATTCGAGTTCTACCATATTCTCCCAATAAACGCCCCACTATATAATGAACGCCCCCTTACTTCTGTGGGGAAAAGTTCTGACGATGATTAAAACAACTGAAATGCTATCTTAATGTGGCATGACACCAGTGCAGAAAGAAGTCCACATTGTTAATAGTAACTGGTGATATCGAGCTACTTTCGGTTTTGACATCATGAATATTAATTTAGAAGAATTTTCCTAATGGCAAAAACATCCACAATAATTGATTATTGTTGATTCTGGTAAAAACTGTAGAAAGAGAACTATCATTCCATAAGCAAACAGAGCAGACCCCTCCTACAAGAGCCATCTGATCTGGGTTTACTCTGTTTGCAAAGGCTTTAAAAGGTGAATCATTGAAGTAAAAGATTAATCCTTTCCTTCATATAAACACCTTTTCAGTTACCCCTTTGCAAACAGAGTAGACCCAGATCAGATGGCTTCTGATCAGGGTCTGCACTGTTTGCTTACAGTATAATATAGATTTGATTGTATAGTCTGTTTGAGTCAAAATGCCTTGTCGTTAATGTACCATTACAAAACATAATCCATATGAGATCATGATGTCATGATTTCTTGCATGAATAGTCCAAGAGTTAATGAGTAACTAGGGCCAGTCTAGGGGTCAAATTTGAAGTACATTTTTTTCTCCACAGAAAACAGCTAATTGACATTGCTGGAGGACACTTATAGTTGCCATTTTTGTTTTTTCTGGAAATTTATATATTCTGGATAGAAAATAACCAGATCATGATGACATCGCTAAGTGAAATTATAGTTTCAAAAAAATGTTTCAATATTGTAGATGGTCATCCACACCTGTACAAGAGAGAAGCAAAATCATGTGCAAGGCTGCAGACATCCTGGAATCTCGCCTGCAGGAATTTGCTGAACTTGAGTCTAGAGACCAGGGCAAGCCGGTTTGGCTGGCAAAAAGTGTGGACATCCCACGAGCAATACATAACTTAAGGTTCTTTGCGACGGCTTCATTACATGATCTCAACAGGTAAAACATCTACTGATTTTAATTTTGCTATGTATCGGTTTGTTTCATTAAACCTTTTTCCTGTTCAATATTCATGTAAGAAATAATGACATCATGAATATATTAGCTGAAATTTCATATTGCAAAAATTTAAAGGGAATTTTTTGCTTTGACAAAATCTATTGAATCGGATCTGTATTTTGTCGTAAGCAAACAGAGCAGACTCAGCTAAGATGACTCTTATAGGAGCCTTCTGGGTCCATGCTTATAAAACATTTGGTTGAGTCTGAGTTCGTTCTCAAGATTTTGATTGGTCAGATTTGAGCCAAAGGCTTAAATCTGACCAATCAAAAGCTTGAGAACTCAAATCTGACCAATCAAAAGCCATGAAATGGTGTTCACATGAATATTCATGTATGAAATAATGACATCATGAATATTTATTAGCTAAATTATGGTAATGGTATAATGAACACAGGATGTTTTAACTTTTGCAGAAACTGCAGAAGCAGATCTGTATAATTTCATAAGCAGACAGAGTAGATCCTGATCACAATGGCTCCTATTGGAACCATCTGATCTAGATCTGCTCTGTTTCAGAGGGGTCTATATGAGGTAATGAGTTTAAATACTTGCAAACTAACAGTGTAGACATATATTACAAGCTGGTAGCAGGTAAGTCGAGTAAAACAAACGAGTAACAACTGTAGTAAAGGCGATTTTAATCAATTCCAACGTTTCGCCTATACAATAGGCTTCATCAGGAAAGCTGTATTCTAACATTGTATGCAAACAGGGTCTACAATGTTTGCAAGTATGGAGTGTAGTTGTTAGCTCACTTGAATGGCTTTTAACAATGTGAATTTTTTTTTTTTTTTTTTTTTTTTTGGGGGGGGGGGGGGGATATTGAATGTGTTTAACCCTTTCTTCCATAAATACACTTTTCTACGCCTCTGTAATAGTCACTTTATGAGCAAATGCTCTATTTATCACAATGGTTTCAAACTACAAAATTCTAAAATTTCACTTTTCTCTAGTAAATGCTCTTTTTGGGTAGATTCATTCAAAGAGGTTAGGTCTAAAAATAGCCTATGGAGGAAGAGGTTAATGTGTCTGGCAAGTTAGTTTTGTTATAGGCACTTTAGCATCAGCTATTCTCATGCACTCGTCAGTGTCCTGTAGGAGCCATCTGAGCTTGGTCTGCTTTGTTTGCTTATGATATAATATAGATACAGTCTCTGCCATAGTAAAAAATTCCTGTGTCCATGTGCTATAATAGCAATTAATCTAATTATTATTAATGATGTCATTTATTTTTGCATGAATATTCATGAAGTAAAGGGTTGATAAATAACATCAGATTATGATATTATCATGCAATCCTCAGTTGATACATACAATGTTGAGTACTTGATAGCGTGATAAGTACTCTAAATGCTCTGAACATTTGCCAGCCAAATATTGAGAGCAAATTGTGTCAAGGTCTCATTTTATTTGTTACTGTTCTGTTTGAGCAAGGTCTCATTTATTTGTTACTGTTCTGTTTGAGCAAGGTCTCATCTATTTGTTACTGTTCTGTTTGAGCAAGGTCTAGAGTAAAAACCCTGTAAACCAGAATTCTATTAGAGAAGAATTTAGATACTTTTAGGGAGGTGGCAGCTTAATGCAGGGTGAAAATCATGCAGAAAGCTCCTACAAGAGCGTTCTGCATGATTTTCACCCTTCATTAAGCTGCCACCTGTCTCCAAGACCGATATTTGTACTAAATTGATCATCCAGTTTAGAGGGGTTTTACTATACCGGTACTTATTTTGCTACTATGCCAGATCATACTGTTTTGTTTGATCAAGGTCTACTTCATTTGCTATAATGCCACATCAAACTACATTGTAGTCAGCCCTTTCCTCATATAAATGCCTTTACACACATTTGCAAACAGAGTAGACCCATATCAGACATCTCCTAGCTATAGGAGCATTCTGATAAGGGTCTGCTCTGTATGCTTTTGACATGATATACTACAGATCTGATTCTACCGTTTTCCTATTGGAGCTTTCTGCATTAGTTTTGACTTACATCAAGCTACCACCTGCCTTACAAACCCGTAATAAGACCTCTTTTTGATGGTTGCTTAAGACAGGTTCTACTAGCTGTACAATACCAAATGTTCATTGTGTTTCTATATAGAGGTACATGTACCTTATTAATGGTATTGTTTCTTGAGAACAAAAAGGATGAGATATTATTGTACACTTGTTTATGCGTTATGTTTGGTATATGTTTAGCCCTCATCTTGCGCTAAGCACAACATGATTGGCATTTGCAAATCGTTTGAATCCAGTTCAGATGCCAAGTTACTCGGCATCTCATTATGATTGATAGATCAATAATTCTTAACATAGTAAAAGAATAAAAGAAACATTTAATAGTGCAGCAGCCAGGGGAGTTTTGAAATGTTTTAGTTAGTATCATTTTATCTCATAAAAATATAAAGAAATACAAGCTATTGTCGTAACTCCAGCGCCCGCACTGTCGTCATTGTCGTCCTTAATCTTCGCTTGCTGTTCACGTCAATATACCTACCTGTAAATAGTGAAGACCCAGATGAGACAGCTCCTGCAGGAGCTGTCTCATCAGGGTCTGCTCTATTTTCAAGTTTATTGTGCAACCAGTGCATTCCACAGCAGTGATTGCACAGAGAAATAATTGTAGACGGTGAAGATATATGTAATTATACAACAGGACATGGGTAAAGAAGAAGAAATGTATTTTAAAATTCAGCAAGCAAAGGGTTAACATTAACATTAAGATTAACACTTAACTTTAACGTTGGCGGCTACAATCAAACAGACAACTGTTGGCACCTGCATGAGGTACTTTTGATTTTGCAGCATGATACTTGTTACAGCCTATCTGGTACAATTATTTAACCATTTACCTGATATAGATGCCCGTTTACACTTTTTCAGACAGAGTTGACCCTGTAGGAACCATCTGATCAGGGTCTGCTCTGTTTGCTCATGGAGTAGTATAGATCTGATTCTGTTTCTGTCATGACAAAAATAATTTACAATAATTTATTTTAAGTTGTACAATCCATATTCAAACTTTACTGGTATATGAGCTATTCTCTGGTAAAAAGGGTCCTAATGAATTGCAAACAGGATGGACTCATAATTGTCAAAATTTCTTGCAACTGGTCTGGATCTATACTCTTTGACACTCATTACAATCTACAGAGTTTTAACCCTTTCCCTAATATAAATGCCTGTTCACACTTTTGCAAACAGGATAGACCCAGATCAGACGGCTCCTGTCTGATCTGTTTGCTTTTGACATGATATACATGTAGATCTAATTTTACAGTTTATGTCCAAGCAATATAGGAGCCATCTGATCAAGGTTTGTTCTGTTAACATTTCATATGCCATTATAAAAGTTCTGCTAATAAATAGTAATGTAGCTGAGTAGAGATTGTGGTGAAACTGTTGGCAGCTCAATCTGTACAGTGTTGGCATGGTAAGCCAAAGGCCCTGGTTTGAGTCCCAGTCGAGTCACAACTTTTTCACCTTGTTACATTTGGTGCCCAACATAAATACATGTAACCCGCAGAGTGATTTATAATTAATGGATATGAAAAAAAATGCAATGAGAAACCTGTTGAGTATTCTTTGTGTAAGAATTAGGGACATATTATTGTGTAGAGGGTGTGTGCGTAGGGTGGAGATTGTGGTGAAACAGTTGATAGGCTTAGACGTGTGGCTTGGTAGCTCAGTCGGTAGAGTGTTGGCACGGTAAGCCTTAGGCCCTAGGTTCGAGTCCCAGTCGAGTCACAACTTTTTCAAATAGTTTGTGATCCAGATCAACATTGGATATATTTGCATTTGATGTAGATCTTCTTATGATTGTTGGCTGCCCCCTCAAGGAGATTGGATCTTTATACATGACTTTGTATAACCTATAAGGGAATGAGTTAAAACGGATTTTCCCCGACCAAATTTCAAAGACTATGATAAGATTTTCAAAAAGTTAAGCTCCTCATCATGATGAGATCCCAGGTTACTCAGAGTTCATCAGGATCAAAACTGTTTGCATAGGTAATTGTCATATCTCTGATAGCAAAGAGTTATAATTGCTGGTGTTCAATTTAAATGAGACGGTATCAACAGGGTCAAGTAAATGAGACGGTATCAACAGGGTTAAGTAAATGAGACAGTATCAACAGGGTCAAGTAAATGAGACAGTATCAACAGGGTTAAGTAAATGAGACAGTATCAACAGGGTCAAGTAACTGAGACAGTATCAACAGGGTCAAGTAAATGAGACGGTATCAACAGGGTCAAGTAAATGAGACCGTATCAACAGGGTTAAGTAAATGAGACAGTATCAACAGGGTTAAGTAAATGAGACAGTATCAACAGGGTTAAGTAAACAGTATTAGCTCTTAGCTCTTTATGGAACAGAGACACAGTTTTACATCAAGTTATAGGACTGACATACTGCAGATACAGATCCAACAGCCCCTATCTTAACCCTTTCCCTCATATAAACGCCTTTACGTGCATTTGCCAACAGAGTAGACCCAGATCAGGTGGCTCCAATGGAGGCTGCTCTGTTTGCTAATGGAATTTGATAGTTCTGGGTTTTTTACTTTCTAAAATGGCTACAATGTTCCACCTTTGATATTTCATTATAAATGTTTTGTCCATGAATATTCAGTAGGTATTGAACTTTGGAATATCATAGACCAGGGAAAGGATTAAAGGAGCTGTTTGATCGGGGTCTTCACTATTTGCTACTATGGTCAGTCTAATTTAAAGTTGTAAAACTGGTCCCAAACTGATTTATTCATCTATAAAACTGGTAGAGAGGGAAGACGGGGTATCTCAATACATGTACATGTATGTAGTTAATATTGCAAGGTTTAGGTTTACTAGTGTGTGACAGACAGTGTACATTATTCTCAAAACATACAGAAGTTAACCCTTTTCCTGTTCTAAGTTTATTTCAAATTTCAATAACCACTGAATATTCATGGACAAAAAAGTTATAATGAAATATGGAAGATGGAACATTGTAGCCATTTTATAAATTAAAGAACCAGACCTTTCAAATTCTATTAGCAAACAGAGCAAACCCAGATCAGATGGCTCCTCTGGGAGCCATCTGATCCGGGTCTACTCTGATTGCAAATGCATGAAATCATGTTTATATGAAGGTAAGTATTAAGACAGGTTCTACTTTATACATGTACATATCTTGGTCCCAAAAAATCATGCAACAGAAACCTTGCTAATCCTGTTATTGATTATCGACTTACCAGGTCATGTTTACAAAATAAACCATTATCACTGTCATATTATAACTTTTGTATTGTCCTGTTTTATTAACCTGTCAAATTATACGCTTGCTGAACACGCCATATATAGCTTCGGTTGATATCGATTGTTTCCGCTAATAAAAGCTTTCCTACTTGGCTTATTCAAGTACCTGTATATTTATTGTGAATCTCGTGAAAAACGTTTGAAACACAGGTTTACCCAAGCTAAATATATCCTTTCAGTGACGTAGGAATATTCAAATTTGACAGGTTAATAAAACAGGACAATAACAGACATTGGTACATTTATCTCAAAATATATTTATGGTCTTCATTCAAAACAAATGCTCTTATCTAACCAAGCAGTGGTACATAATTACATGGATTTTGTAAAGAACAAATGGTCAGGACATGAATAGCCATAACCTTTCGAAATGCCGGATATGTGTGTGCTGACATTTGCAAATGGTGTAGACCCAGATCAGAGAGCTCCAAGAGGAGCTCTCTAATCAGGGTATACACTGTTTGTCATTCAAAGTCCTGGGGCAAATTAATCTTGGGGCAAATTAACCCTTCGCTTGCTATTCATGTCAATATACCTACCTGTAAATAGTGAAGACCCAGATGAGACAGCTCCTGCAGGAGCTGTCTCATCAGGGTCTGCACTATTTACAAGTTGATTGTGCAACCAGTGCACTCCACAGCAGTGATTTCACAGCGAAATACTTGTACACAGTGAAGATATATGTAATTATACAACAGGGCATGGGTAAAGAAGGAGAAATGTATTTTAAAATTCAGCAAGCGAAGGGTTAATACTGTTTCATACTGAATGGACTCTGCAGTTAAACAATGATGGGACATTGGATGTTGTCCTGTTGCCAAACTTTGTTGTCATTGTTATACATTGTTTAACCCTTTACTTCATGAATATTCATGTAAGAAATAATGATATCATGAATATTAATAATTAGTTTAATTTTTATAATGACACATGAACACAGGAATTTTTAGCCAAGGCAGAAACTGTAGAATCATATCTATATTATTTCAAAAGCAAACAGCAGCCATCTGATCTGGGTCTACACTGTTTGCAAAGACGTAGAAAAGCGTATTTATGGAGTAAAGGGTTGAATCCAATATCTGTCCATACATTTAAGTGTTGTTTATATTCATTCAAATTTACAAAATTAATCATTCTTATTCTTAAGAAAGATTTCATCCAATCTGAGCAAATCTCAGTATCAAAGGGCATAGTATCTTGAAACGAAACAATATCAGAAATTATTCTCCTTTAATTGTTGAAATTGAACGTTCATAGTTTTGGCTGTAAACATTTAGAACATGTGGTATGTACACTGACAAAATGTTCTAAATAGAACTTATCTGTTCCAGTTTTCCACAAACTTCCTGGGTTTTCCAGAATTCAACCCTCTCATTTTCTCTCATATAGATGACTTTTGGCACCTTGCAAATAGAGTAGACTCAGATTATATGGCTCATGTTCACTCTCTTATCTTTCTGTTCTTCTTTTCTTTTATCACCCTGAAGAAGACCAAAGTGTTAGGTCGAAACATCAGTAAATAATGTACAGTCTATATACCAGACGTCTGAGATAATTCATTTTACTTTATATTGCCTTTTATAGTTTTCTTTTTGAATTGTAGAAGTCATCTGTTAGCTTTATAAGCAGTTATCAGGAAGCAGCTGTAGAATCAGATCTATATTATACCATAAACAAACAGAGCAGACCCTGATCAGATGGTCCCTACAGGACCCATCTAATATGGGTCTACTCTTTTTGCAAGTACATGAAATGGCATGTTTTCATAAGGGAAAGGGTTAACCCATTCCCTTATAGGCTATTTTTAGGGCCCAACCTCTTTGAATAAATCTACCAAAAAGGAGTATTTACTAGAGAAAAGGAAAATGTTAGAATTGTGTAGTATTGAAACCATTGTGATAGATAGAGCATTTGCTCCTATGGAGCAAGTGCTCTATTTATCACAATGGTTTTCAACAAATGACTTACAGAGGCGTAGAAAGGCATATTTATGGAGGAAAGGGTTAAGACTCCTTTGTTCAATAAATGAATGGTCGCTTAGGACAGGTTCTGTTGTATAGAGTTTAGATAATGCTACATAGTGAAGCCTTTCAGTGAATTCCATTGCTGTCGTCTTCCTGGTTTCAGGTCCAGTCAGATGCAACATGTGGATGCTTTTAACTACACTATTAAGATGCCTGTGGGTGTGGCAGGCTTGATCAGTCCCTGGAACCTCCCCCTCTACCTGCTCACGTTCAAACTAGCGCCAGCCATCGCTGTCGGCAACACTGTGGTTGCCAAACCCAGTGAAATGACCTCGGTGACAGCTTGGAAGTTTGCTGAAGTCCTCAACGAAGCAGGTACTATGCACTAACTTTTTTATACATTTAACCCTTTCCTCCATAAATATGCCTTTCTACGCCTCTGTAAAAGGCACTTTTTGAAACCAAATGTTCTATTTATCACAATGATTTCAAAGCTACAAAATTCTAAAATTTTCCTTTTCTCTAATTAATGCTCCTTTTGGATAGATTTATTCAAAGAGGTTGGATCTAGAAATAGCCTATGGAGGAAATGGTTAACTAGGTAATTATTGGCTGTAAAACACTGGTCTGCTTACAGGTAATTATAAAGAATTTTAGATCTTAACCCATTACCGCATAGGCTATTTTTAGATCCAACTTTTATTAAATCTAACAAAAAGGAGTATTAACTAGAAAAAAGGAAATTTTCAGAATTTTGTAGTTTTGAAACCATTGTGATAAATAGAGCATTTGCTCCTGTTGAGCAAATACTCCATATATCACAATGGTTTCAATGTAGTGACTTTTACAGAAGCGTCAAAAGGCGTCAGTTTGCGGGAATGGGTTAACACTGAATTTTGGATGCACATACACTGTCATTTGCAAACAGTGTAGACCCAGATCAGAAGGATCATAGAGGTGCCCTCTAATCAGGGTCTGCAGTGTTTGTCATTCATAGTCATCTAGCAAGTTTAATCCTTTCATACAAAAATGTCAACCACTAATAGACAGTGTACAAAAACCATAACTGCATTTTCCCGTTTTTGAATTATCTCCCTTTTCTGATTTCTGTTGGCAAAATCTCTTCCAGGCTGTAACCTTTAATGCGCATGGAGGGAATTTCAAGTGATTTGGCAGGAATGGTGTATCTTGTACAAGACAAGAACATAAATATACCATTGATAATCTGATTGGCTGGATAAAGTAACATGCTGAGAAGCTTTAGTCACCCTCTTTCAGGCATATAAAGTAAAACCTCTCTAAACCAGAATTTTACTAAGGAACACATTAGGTATTCTTAGGCAGGTGGCTGCTTAATGCAGGATGAAAGTCAAACAGAAAGCTCCTTTGACTTTCAACCTACATTTAGCTGCCACATATGATGTCAGAAAGATTGTCACTGATACTAAATTTAATGTGCGGTTTAGACGGGTTTTACTGTTTTGCCATGCATTTTGGAGGTTCATTATAATTACGTATACGATACATAAACACCACACTCACGCTTTCAATAGTCACTTTGCTGTCCAGTGTACCAAGGTAGTTCCACTGCTTATATGAGCTTTACCAATCAAATTAAAAAAAAAATTGTATCATTTATGTTAAAAATTTGGGATTTTTGGGTTTGCAAAGGCATGAAAAAGCGTTTATGTTAGGGAAATGGTTAAACACAGGGTTCTTCCAAAAGCCTGACTTTGATTAGTTAAAACCTTTTTCTAGGTCTTCCACCAGGAGTGATAAATTTTGTGTTTGGATTGGGGCCGAGGGCAGGAGAAGCTATTGTGTCTCATCCAGAAGTTCCGCTGATTTCCTTCACTGGGGGCACCGTTACAGCAACTAAACTGAGGATCGCAGCTGCACCATACTCAAAGAAAATGTCGTTAGAGGTAGTTTTTATTCTAGCTTTAACTTTTTACGCCTTTTCCAACTGAGTAGACCCAGATCAGGTAGTTTCTGTAAGAGTCATCTGGTTACATGTAGGGCTGCTTTGTTTGCTTATGACATGCTAGAAAAAGCAAAAACAATCCCTCAAATTTTACCATATGAAAAATTTGTGATGTCATGAATGTTGAACAGGAAAAGGATTAAATAGTAGTATTCATGGACAAAATAGTTATAATGAAATGTGGAAGGTAGAACATTGTAGCCATTTTATTAACCCTTTCTTCCATAAATACGCCTTTCTACACCTCTGTAGTAGTCACTTCTTGAAACCATTGTGATAAATAGAACTGCTCCTATAGGAGCAAGTGCTCTATTTATCACAATGGTTTCGAACTAAAAAATACTAAAATTTTCCTTTTCTCTAGATAATGCTCCTTTCCGGTAGATTTATTAAATAAGGTTGGATCTTAAAATAGCCTATGAGGGAATGGGTTAAGTAAAGAAACAGAACTATCAAATTCCTTTAGCAAACAGAGCAGACTCTGATTATACAGGAGCTGTCTGATCTGGGTCTACACTGTTTAAAAATGTGTGAAAAAGTGTTTATAATATAATATAAGGTAAAAGGTTTAGCTTTAGTGAAGAATGGAGATGAGTTATAAGGGTAATAGGGTAACACCCAATCTCCCCATGGCACCACTTTGTACTGCTGGATTATTCCATTTTGCACCATTTGGTTAATATAGTAGCAAATAGTGTAGATCCTGATTCACTGCTTTATCTTACTGGTCTGGGTCTATACCATATGCCTAGGCATGTCTGTCCGTCTGATTAATTAGAGTAATTGTGGTATTGTTTCCTTTTACAGTTGGGTGGAAAGAACCCAGGTGTCATATTTGATGATGCAGACCTGGACAAGTGTGTACCAACTACAATCAGGTATGTGGGACCCATCTGGCAATGTCTGTTTAGATATCTCTAAGAAGTTTTTCTAGTGAGTCAAATAATTAGAAAATTTATGGTGGATTTCTGCAAACCATCATTAACCCATTACATGATGAATATTCATGTAAGAAATAGTGACAACATGAATATAAGATGAATTTTGCATATTAACCTATCCTTCTTAGGATATATTTAGATCCAGTCTCTTTGAATAAATCTACCAAAAAGGAGCATTTACAAGAGAAAAGGAACACTTTGAATTGTGTATTTTGAAACCATTGTGATAAATAGAACATTTGCTCCAGAGGAGCAAATGCTCTATTTATCACAATGGTTTCAAAAAACGAATATTACAAAAGCCTAGAAAGGCGTATTTATGGAGGAAAGGGTTAAATGGCATATGAATACAGTCAAACTGTACAATCAGATCGATATAATTCCATAAGCGAACAGAGCAGACCCTGTAGGAGCCACATGATCTGGGTCTACTCTGTCTGCAAAGGCATAGAAAGACTTATTTAAGGAATAAAGGGTTGCTATCAGTAGGATGAGAGTAATGATAACAGCAATCAGGGTCCAAGTTTGAACTTCTATTATCTCAAAGTGCATGTAATTTGTATGGTCCCTTGAAGTTTGAGATATCAAAGCTCAACTGTATATTTAAACTTCTGGCTAAGCTAAAAATAGGAAGGACTGAGCAGGTCAAGAGAGACCTTTATCTCTCCAGCTTGAGCCTTGACCACTATCAGCTGGCAAATTTAAATGAAAATGATGGAAGTAAGGAATTTAAGGCATATTAAGTTGCAGATTTATTATTGAAATTATGAAAAGCTAGCCGAGTTTTCTATGGTTTCACAAATGCTGGTAGAAATTGTCTTCCATTCTGTGCTTGTGAAAGTCAATATGTTGTGTTTACAGGCTGTATTTATTTCATTATTACCTATATCTTTGTCATGTTATATATTATTGATGTTTTAACCCTGGTTTTTCCCTTTACTTACATTCTGTTGAGACAAATTTCATATGTTGGTATATGATTAGGTCCTGCTTCTTGAATCAAGGGGAGATCTGTTTGTGCACCAGCCGGCTGTTTGTACAGAGGGGCATCTACCAGACATTCCTGGACAAGTTTGTGGAAGCTGCAAAGTAAGTCAGCAGCTTTACCCTTTACTCCATCAATACACATTTTTAGCTCGTCTGTTTCGAAGAAATCACGAGCTATTGTCGTAACTCTGGCGTCTGTATCACCATTGTCGTCGTCCGAAATTTTAACATTGACCATAACTTCTTCAATTTTTCATTTACAACCTTTATTTTTGGTATGCATGATCATCTTGACAATGACGACAGACGTGCGTTGGCACCCGCTTGCAGTACTCTTGTTAACCCATTCCCTCATACTGAAGCCGATAATGCGTCTGTAAAGTCTTTTTTAGAAACCATTGTGGTAAATAGAGCATTACTCAATTTATAACAATGGTTTCAAAACTACAAAATTCTTTTAAGTTTTCCATTTCCTAGTACACCTTGATTATTAAAATGGCATTGTAACCCTTTCACTGTTGTAAGAAATAATGACAACATGAATACTTATTAGCTCAATTTTTATTATGTAAACTTTTCAAGGGATTCTTTTGCTTAGAGCTATATCCTATCTTAGAAACAGATCTATCAAATTCTATTAATAGCAAACAGAGTAGACCCTGATCAGACGGCTCCTATAGGAGCCGTCTGATCTGGGTCTAATCTGTATGCAAATACGTGGAAACACATTTACATGAGGGAAAGGGTTAACACATGAAATTGTTGCTGAAGCAGAAACAGTAGAACCATATCTATATTATTCCAAAAGCAAACAAACAAAACCGTGATCAAAGGGCTTCAGTCTGATCTGGGTCTGCTCTGTTTACAATGACATAGAAAGGCGTATTTTTGGAGTAAAGGCTTAAATATGTATCTTTAGTTAACCCTTTTCCTTCATATACATGTGAACGCTTTCTCACGCATTGGAAAACAGAGTAGACCCAGAATCAGATGGCTCCTACAGGAGCTATCTGATCAGGGTCTGCTCTGTTTGCTAATGGAATTTGATAGTTCTGTTTCTTTACTTTCTGAAATAACTATCCTGTGGGTATTGTAGGTATTGAAATTTAGACTTGATGTAGAACAGAAAAAAACAAGGATCATGTAACTATTTTCATGTTACATTCAGAAAAATAAAATGATGAAATTTAAAAAGTATTTATTAACCCTGACATCATGAGTATTAGTTAGAGTATTGTTTTAATAACACATGGTGACAGAAAGTTTTGGCCATGGAAGAAAATATAGAATAATATCTGTGGTATATCATAAGCAAACGGAGTAGACTCTGATCAGAGATGGCTCCCACAGGAGCCATCTAGGTATTCTCTGTTTGTAAAGGTGTAGAATGGCGTATTTATGGAGTAAAGGGATGAAAATTGGCTTAATACAGCAATAATTCCATTACAGGAAGATTACAGTGGGAGATCCAAGGTCTGACAGCACATTTACTGGCGCTTTGATCAGCAAAGAACATCTAGCAAAGGTCAAAGGTTATGTTGACATTGCCAGAGAGGAAGGGGGCAAAGTCGCCTGTGGAGACGAGGATCTCGATCTTCCAGATAGGAATAAAAATGTAATCTCTCACAATTATTCCAGATAGAAACAAATACAGTCTTTGTATGCAGGAACAAATACAGTATCTGTAAACAAATAAATATCGATAAGTAGAAACAAATTAAGTAACTGTCAATAGACAAAAATGCATCTGTAAACATTTATCATTTGTAACAGTTTAACCCATTTCCTGCTCTGTGTTTAGTCCAAATTTCAATACCTACTGAATATTCATGGACAAAATAGTTATAATGAAATATGGAAGGTGGAAAAGTGTAGCCATTTTAGAAAATAAAGAGACAGATCTTTCAAATTCCATTAGCAAACAGCAGACCCTGATCAGACGGCTCCCATCTGATCAGGGTCTTTCTGTTTGCAAATGCATGAAAACACGTTTATATGAGGGGAAAGAGATGAACTTTTTTTCACACTTTTGTAAACAAAGTCATGCATGATGGTTTTGTAATTAAATCTTAAATATTTCTAAGACAATGAGAGTTATTATCAACATGTTATGCTTTGGTATAAAGATCTGACTTTTTCTGTCATTTCAGGGCTACTTTATGAGACCAGCCATTATCACTGATCTTGGCGATGATTCCAGGCTGATGACGGAGGAAATATTTGGACCTGTTGTGTGTGTAGTGCCATTTGACACAGATGATGAGGTTGGATTTCTTCTTTGCACTTCGAAAAGTATTGCTTTAACCCTTTCCTCCATAAATATGCCTTTCTACGACTTAGTAGTAGTCATTTCTTGAAACCATTGTGATAAATAGAGCATTTGCTCCTTTGGAGCAAATGCTCTATTTATCACAATGGTTTCAAATTACAAAATTCTAAAAAAAACTCTTTTCTCTAGTAAATGCTCCTTTTCGGTAGATTTATTCATGGAGGTTGGGTCTAAAAATAGCCTTTGGAGGAAAAGGTTAATATCTCCTTGCATACTATCATCAAATTTCTGATTACCTTTGCAAACCAGGTTAAAGAAACCACCTCTGTTATGAGATTGCAGTTAAATGTTCACAGTTTCACGGAGCAACAGATAAATCTGTGTATTCACCATCCAGACTCACAGATAATCGTGCATACTCAAGTACTAAAATTGTCATTTCTCCACCAAATGATATATTGTGACCACTCTTTAGAATCATCTCTAAGAGACAATTTTAAAGAGTGGTTACAACATAGGGTTTGATGGAGAAATATAGAGAATATTTGGTTCCTAGCTTTGAATGAGAAATGTTATCTGGCAAGGCGGATGAATATATCAGGTGAGCCGAATGCGAACCTTATATATTCAGAAGCCGAGCCAGATAACATTTCTCATTCAAAGCTAGGAACCAAATATTCTATTTATATTCTATTTATCTTTGTCACAACAGCAAAATATAATTATTTTGTACCGAATATACCATAAAATGCACCGCAAAGTATACCTGACTCTACTGACTCTAGACTGTTGATGACGTCACTATAAAGGCGTTATTACGTCACTGGAATTCCAAAAAGTCACATTGCTTTAAAACAATGCTCAAAACAAAACCGTTGCCCCAGTTGGTTATGTGAGAAAAAGAACCTGTCACTTGACGATATCTAGACGATTTATGATTCTTGATGTGGATCTATCTAAACGCGGTAATTTCGCGACAAACAACTAGATCTAGTCTAGATCTAGATCTACTAGTCTAGGCCTAAGAATATAAGTTTGGGAGAATGAAGTTAAAGAATTAGATCTATTTAGTTTAATGGGTATCGATTGAAATCAACAAATTCGCTTTGTTAAAACCTTTTTTATTCAGTACTCGGTAGACGTAAATTTGTGTATTCACGAAATAAGCGTCTCGGTAAAAAAAAGTAGTTTCGGCTACAGGTCATGTGACCAACTGACATAATAACATCGATCATGTGACCAACTGGCATAATAACAAAAAGTGTATCAGGCACCTTGTTATCCGTCAGGAAAATAGGCACGTGACAGGATAAAAAGGAGTTATTTTTTAAAATGTTTTAATTTACGCATCTTACATGGAGCTCTTAGGTGTTCCACATGTTCTGCTTTAGATCCAGATCATCTACCGTATACATGTATGTTTTATTGTGTTTAAACAGGATTTAAACTTACCAGTACTTGCAATCATAACAAATATGCAAATTATCTCAATTAAGAAGGTCATGATATCTAAAGAATGGTCATAGCATAGGGTTTGGTGGAGACAGAAATGAGCTGTTCTTGAAAATTAATTAATTTATGCATCTTGTCTGGGCCTCTGGTTTCATATATATTTTCTTGTCTTAACATGTTCCATTGCTCGGACCATACAGTAAATCTGTCTACAGGGACTGTTTAAAATAGGTCTAATTCTGGGGGTTTTAAGGCAGATGGTAGCTTAACCCATTCCCTCATAGGCTATTTTTAGACCCAGCCTCTTTGAATAAATCTACCGAAAAGGAGCATAAACTAGAAAAAAGGAAAATGTTAGACGTGTAGTTTTGAAACCATTGTGATAAATAGAGCTTTTGCTCCTAAGGAGCAAATGCTCTATTTATCACAATGGTTTCAAGAAGTGACTTTTACAGAGGCGTGGAAAGGTGTATTTATGGAGGAAAGAAGCAGCATGAAAGTTATGCAGAAAGTTCCTCTGGAGCTTTCTGCATTACTTTTGTCTTGCATTAACCAACCATCTGCTCTTATCAACTTGCATATTTCTTCATTATATGATCACTATACACAGATTCTACAGTATGGACATACCAGCATCACGGCACTTCTATAAATCAATCCCCTGATATTGATGCCTCTTCATGCCTTCATAAAAGTTACTTTTTGAAACTATTGTGACAAATAGAGAATTTGTCCTATAGGAGCAAATGCTCTATTTATCACAATGGTTTGCAAAACTACACAAGTCTAAAAAATGTCTATTTCTCAAGTAAATGCTCCTTTTCTGTAGATATATTCAAAGAGGTTTAGTCTAAAAATAGCATATGAGGTAATGGGTTAAACCAATGTATTGTATGGTGGCTTAAGGCAGGTGGTACTGTATTCTGTACCTTGATATTTTTACAGGTTATCAAACGAGCCAACAGCGTTAAATATGGACTTGCAGCCTCTGTATGGAGCAGTAACGTCACAACACTTCATAAAGTCTCGCAAAAATTACATGTAAGTGCATAATATTATTTGGAAAATTGTTCACACGCTGGGGGAGACATCAGTTTTTGTATCAAAAACAATTCTAGTGTTCTTATCATTTCTCCTTTAACCATTTCCTCCATGAATATTCATGTAAGAAATAATGATGCCATGAATATTAATTAGATTAATTTGTTACAACTGCACATGGACACATGCATTTTTGGCTAAGGCAATAAACTAGATTCATATCTATATTTTATCATAAGCAAACAGAGCAGACCCTGATCAGACGGCACCTATAGGAGCCGTATGATCTTGGTCTACTGTTTCCAAAAGTGTAGAAAGGCATATTTATTGAGTAAAGGGTTAAATATTCAGATAGAGTATAGAACAGTTATATCCGGTAATTTGCGTTGTATATGGCAAAATAACCCGTTTTCATATAAAATTATGAAATTTCAGCCAATAAAAATTTCATGATGTCATTACTTCTTAATTGAATGTATAATGAGATAAAATATAAGATATGTCTCTGTAGCTCTTACATTGTATAGACACAGAAGAGGGTTGTACAGGTATAGTTAGAGTATATGTGTGTTTGTATAGACACAGAAGAGAATTGTACTGGTATAGTTAGAGTATATGTGTGTTTGTATAGACACAGAAGAGGATTGTACTGGTATGGTTAGAGTATATGTGTGTTTGTATAGACACAGAAGAGGCTTGAACTGGTATAGTTAGAGTATATGTGTGTTTGTATAGACACAGAAGAGGATTGAACTGGAACGGTTAGAGTATATGTGTGTTTGTATAGACACAGAAGAGGATTGTACTGGTATAGTTAGAGTATATGTGTGTTTGTATAGACACAGAAGAGGCTTGTACTGGTATAGTTAGAGTATATGTGTGTTTGTATAGACACAGAAGAGGATTGTACTGGTATAGTTAGAGTATATGTGTGTTTGTATAGACACAGAAGAGGATTGTACTGGTATAGTTAGAGTATATGTGTGTTTGTATAGACACAGAAGAGGATTGTACTGGTATGGCTAGAGTATATGTGTGTTTGTATAGACACAGATGAGGATTGTACTGGTATGGCTAGAGTATATGTGTGTTTGTATAGACACAGATGAGGATTGTACTGGTATGGCTAGAGTATATGTGTGTTTGTATAGACACAGAAGAGGATTGTACTGGTATAGTTAGAGTATATGTGTGTTTATATTGTATAGACACAGAAGAGGATTGTACTGGTATGGTTAGAGTATATGTGTGTTTGTGTTTCAGGCTGGCACCGTGTGGGCCAACTGTTGGATGGTCAGAGATCTGAATATGCCATTTGGCGGTATGAAGGAGTCAGGAACAGGGAGAGAAGGGGCAAGAGACTCTCTGGAGTTCTTTACAGAGGAAAAAAATATCTGTGTGAAACTGTGAAGAGGGCTGTTAAGACTATTGTCTCTGCATTCTAATTGTACACTTGCTTTATGTTTGTCATGTGTACAAAGAATACTTCCTTATCTACTGAAACTGTGCTGTGATAATCCATCCCGTCATATTTATACCTTTCTATGCCTCTGCAAAAGTAACCTGTTGAAACCGTTGTGATAAATAGAGCATTTTCTCCTACAGGAGCAAATGCTCTATTCATCACAATGGTTTTAAACTATTCATCACAATGGTTTTAAACTACAAAATCCTAAAATGTTCCTTTTCTCTAGTTAATGCTCCTTTTCGGTAGATTTATTCAAAGAGGTTGGACCTAAAAATAGCACATGAGGGAATGTGATAATAATAGTCAGGAAACACTTATAGCATTTACATGTAACTCATGAATATTGATGATAGAAATGATGACATCATGAATATAAATTGGATTCATTTTTAAAATGGCATATTAACACAGGAATGTTTGGCCAAAGTAGAAACTATAGAATGAGATCTTTATTATTCCATAAGCAAATAGAGCAGACCTTGATCAGACGGCTCTGTCTGATCTGGATCTACTCTGTTTGCAAAGGTGTAGGAAGGCGTATTTATGGAGGAAAAGGTTCAAAAAATGAGTGCAGTATGATATACTAGGACATAAGAATGATAAGATACCAAGACATTCAACCCTTTACTCCATAAGTACACCTCTCTACACTTATGCAAACAGAGTAGACCTAGATCAGACAGAGCTGTCTAATCAGGGCCTGCTTTGTTTAATTTTAAAATAAACAAGATATGATTCTCAAGTTTCTGCCTCTGTCAACATTTCCTGTATTCATATGGAATTATTAAAAAAAATCTAATCAATATTCATGGTGTTATTATTTATTGCATGAATATTTAATACCTACTGAATATTCATGGACAAAATAGTTATAATGAAATGTGGAAGGTGAACATTGTTGCCATTTTAGAAAGCAAAGACACAGATCTGTCAAATTCCATTAGCAAACAGAGCAGACCCTGATCAGATGACTCCTATAGGAGCTGTCTGATCTGGGTCTACTCTGTTTGCAAATGTGTGAAAACACGTTTTTATATGTAAGAGGGAAAGGGATAGTACTAACTTCTGTTTGCATAGGTGTTACAAAGCATCACTATCAACTAAAACTGGTGGTTGGAATTCGGTATATTTGATAGAAATGTACCTTCATTGATTTTCTTTCAAGATAGCTTACACTTGCTTGATTCATCGAAAAGCATGGTTGCCAGGGATAGTTACACTTCTGTTGGCATGTGACTCATTGTTTCTCATACGTTCCTGTGTCCTCTGGCTTTATAGCAAAATTGAAATGAGAATTCTATATTGTGTGTGGTACTCGGTAAACAGACCATTAACCCTTTCCTCCATGAATAATTCATGAAAGAAATGATGTCATTATGAATATTAATTAGATTAAGTTTTAACCCTTTACTCCATAAATTCGTCTTTCTACACCTTTGCAAACAGAGAAGACCCAGATCAGACGGATCCTATAGGAGCCGTCTGATCAGGGTCTGCTCTGTTTGCTTATGATATAAAACAGATATAATACAGATATGATTGTACAGCTTCTATCATGGCCAAATATTCCTGTGTCCATGTGCTATTATAACAATCTAATTAATATTCATGAAGTCATTATATCTTACATGAATATTCATTGAGGAAAGGGTTAAAATGGCATATTAACATGTGAAATGTTTGCCAAAGCAGAAACTAGAGAATCAGATCTGTATCATTCTGTAAGCAAACAGATTACACTGTTTGCAAAGGTGTAGAAAGGCATATTTATGGAGTAAAGGGTTAACCCTTTCCTCCAAAAATACGCCTTTCTACGCTTCTGTAAAAGTAACTTTTTGAAACCATTGTGATAAATAGAGCATTTGCTCTTATGGAGCAAATGCTCTATTTATCACAATGGTTTCAGTACTACACAATTATAATCTTTTCCTTTTCTCTAGTAAATGCTCCTTTTCGGTAGATTTATTCAAAGAGATTGGGTCTTAAAATAGTGTAGGGGGGGGGGGGGGGGGGGGGGAAGGGTTAAAAATTGTTCTCCATTTGGATATAGAATGTATATAACACATCATGGTCAGTAGCAAAACAGTGTTAACCCTTCATCATCATCATCATCATCTTTAGTAATCGCTGAACTCTTCTAGAGTATAATCATGATGAAATTGGTTTAAAAACACATGCACAGCAAGTTTTGGTCAGTGGGAATGAAAGCTAAAAATTGATTATTTACAAACTTATTTAAAACGGGTCAAAAACAGACATCATTGTCTAGCTAGTTGGAATGTATAAATTTTGTCGAGGGCCAAATGGAATGTTTTCAATGTTGATGTCACTATTTCTTACATTAATTTGCAACAGGGAAAGGGTTAACCTTTTCCCTGCTCTATGTTTATTCCAAATTTCAGTAGCCACTGAATATTCATGGACAAATTAGTTATAATGAATTATGGAAGGTGGAACATTGTATCCATTTTAGAAAGTAAAGAAACAGATCTTTCACATTCCACTAGTAAACAGAGCAGACAGCTGATCTGGGTCTACTCTGTTTATAAATGTGGGAAAACACGTTTATATGAAGGAAAGGGTTAAAGCAGCACTGAGACAGATTCTAGCATTTGTGCTTTTTATTTTGATGGACATGCTGAAAATGTCTGAATTTTAATATGTTTGTGGTATTCAGGCCTTAATTGGTTATGTTCCTACATTCACATATCTTGTTGACTAAGTGGAGAGAGTATGTCCACTTGTTTAACCTTTTACACCATGAATATTCATGTAAGAAATGATGACCTCATGAATATTAATTAGATAATTGTTATAATAGTACATGGACACAGGATTTTTTGCATTTGCAGAAAGTGTAGAATCATATGTGTGATATACCATATGCAAACAGACCAGACCCTGGTCAGATGGCTCCTCCATCTGATCTGCGTTTTCTCTGTTTGCAAAGGCTTAGAGAGGCATATTTATGGAGTAAAGGGTTTATATATTGTTATGAAGGGAATATAGCATCTGTATGTTATGTGTTAACAAAATATGCCTGAAATAAAATGTTACATAATAATACCTTGTTTTACTCAGTTTATACAGTAAAACATCTCTATAACGACCACTAAATTGTGTTAATTAGTTGGTATTTTGGGCAGGTGGTTGCTTAAAGCAAGGTGAAAGTACAACAGAACGCTCCTATAGGAGCGTTCTGTTTTATTTTCACCTTGCTTTAAGCACCCACCTACCTTTAACACAAAATACTTGGTGTAATTTAGTGGTCGTTATAGACAGGTTTTACTGTACTTCAACCCTTACTCCATAAATACGCCTTTGTTCGTATCAGAGCTGTCTGATCTGGGTCTAGGAATTTGGATTGTTCATGTGAGGACGCCTTCCAGCTGGCTTGCGGTAGGTCGGTGGTTCTTCCTGGATGTTCTTCTTCTGTGTACGAAACGGTGCAATTTATTCCGTGCACAGAAGAACCTCTGGGGTCTTTCCCCACCTGTAATTAGCTGGATGTCGTGATATGACTGAAATACTGTTAAAAACAATGTAAAACGCGATACAAATCAAACCAAATCTTTTTGCTTATGAAATAATATAGATGTGATTTTACAGTATTTCCTATGGCCAAAACTGCCAGTGTCCATGTGACATTATCAAAATTAATCTAATTAATATTTATGATGTCATTATTTCCTGCATGAATATTCATTGAGTAAAGGGTTAAAAATGTTATAGTATTATGCATGTGAGAACAAATACCCTTGTGTTCTTGACATGCATTTATAAACCTGATGCAAGACCCCGACTGCAATAATGCACTATTTCGCGTTTAACCTTAAGCTCATATATATACGCCCTTGCAGAGTAGACCCAGATTCGACTGATCTTTTAGTTGTCTGATCGTAAGGAGTCCTGAATGCTACCCATTGCACCATGGAATCTTGTAATTAGTTTACTCAATACAGATGTGATAATCATATATACCTACCAGTATAGTCATACTATTTGCCTACCGAAGATGGTTAACCCTTTCGCTGCTAACATTGTCGCCTGCTACAAATTTTCATTTTTTTTTATTTTCTTCATTTTTGTTTAAAAAACATAGTAACAGTAACAAACAGTTTGGATCCTGATGAGACGCCGAGTTACTCGGCGTCTCATCTGGATCCAAACTGTTTGCATAGGTAATCACAGATCCGGCATTGGCAGCGAAAGGGTTAATAAAATCTGTATTCAAGAGGGAAATTTTGAGCATGAGTGATTATACCAATCTCCGCCTAGCGTGGATTCTGTAGGTTCCACCAAGATTTGAACTCGGATCGCAGAATTCAGAGTCCTGTGTGCTAACCATTACACCATGGAACCAGGTATTTAGGCTACTCAATACAGGTGTGATATAGAGGTCTTAATTACTACTTGCATACCAATGAACTATGGCAAAACTATTCCGGATCAAGTTTAAAAAGACGTCAGCAATAAATTCCATTTGGAGTGTTTTAGTCATTATCATGCTAAGTTCACTTGCAAAGAGCTTGGGTCCAAATGGGAAGTAAGGTAAATTCGTCTTATGAAGTAAAAAATCAATGTAGAAAGTTTAGTTAAAAGCGGTTAATTTCTCTATGGACAAAGAAAAAAATGATTAAAAAACATCATTTTACCTATATTAACGGTTTTTATTAACCATATACTTGATAGAAATACCTTTGAAAACTGAGTAGATCCAGCTCAGACGGTTCATAAACCAGCCTAATCAGAGTCTGCTCTGTTTGTTACTGAATTTTATAACATAACTCGTGGCTTCAGCGTGACGTAACACTATCATTTATTTTTTGATAATCACGGGCATATATTCACTAGTGAATTACATTCGAACGACCGAACTTTATTCATACGCGCTGTCAAAACAAACAAACTGACGGACGGTGACCTACCTTGAGGGTCAACGATTGAGTCACGATAGATGGCAAAGGACTGTTGGCACTTGCGCCTTAATTTGGATAAAATAATACAAATTGTAATCGCTGTCAGTAATTATATACAAAATGTATGCCAAAAAAGACCTACCAGCTACCCTGACCCATACAATCCATTCTACATAGAAAATGCCTCCACAACTTTGCATTTTCTTCACCGCATGTCCTCTTGTTTATGCAGATTTCTACTCATAAAAATATCTCGTCAATCAACAACTATAGTCATCTGAATCCAGCACAGAACAAACATATTTCAAATATGCTATACTCAGCTGATCGCGAAAATCTTCCTCCTGTTCCAACACATTTTATGCAGCAGTTCGTACTGAATCTTTTGTCCATTTCAAACATTTTCACTGACCTTGAATCGAGATTTTTTTCTCGGTGGAAATGTCCATGTCCATGTGTATACATACAGCACTAATGAAGGGCTTAATATACCAAAACGAAGGCGCATTTCGAATCCCATTGACAGTGAGTGTCGGACGTGTTGGCGACTGTATGTGGGTCTTCATGTAAATGGCGCGCTTTACATAGACACATGTTGTGTACAATGACGTCATAATGTGACGTGTTTGTAACTATGTATGTCAAAACTGTAACTCAAAATTTATTTTTACGTGTTTCTGTATGTTTTTGTATCATAAACTATCACAGTTAAATTGAATACCAGAGAGGTCTGAATTAGATCCTGGTTGATATGAGAGTAAGTAAAATAAAAATTTGGAAAATTTGGACCTACTTTGTCCCAGTTACCTAGCGAACCTAATAACACCTTTCATTTATCATTTCTATATGTAAGGAGAATTTATAACAATCCACGTTACTGCTGAAATATTGGCTGCAAATAACATTTGTGTGTGTTATGTTATAAATAGGATCTTGCATTCGTGTTCATGATTATTGGATTTATTAAATCCAATAATCAAGAACACTGATGTAAGATCCTCTATATAATAGATCTGATTCTACAGTTTCCACCAATACAAAAAAAAATCCATATTCTATTAGAAAAAAATAAGCAAATAAATATTCAATATTTTTTTATGAATATTAAGAAGGCTAAGTGTCACTTTAGCAAATTTTGGGAATGTGTGAATATAGCAACGTCTGCCTTATGTCGTTTCCGTGAAAGACACGTGAAAAATATATTAGGTTCACCGAGATTTGAACTCGGATCGCAGGATTCAGAGTCCTGAGTGCTAACCATGCATTACACCATGGAACCAGCTGACTAGGCTGCTCAATACATGCTAAATATATACCTACCTGTATACAGCCTTACTACTTGCATAACGAGGGAGCATTGCAAAACTATTCAGAATAAATTGCAAATTAAACCGTCTACAATAAATTTCAGTTTGCGTGTCTTTAGACATCATTATGCTAAGTGTGACCTGATTAGCATTTGCAAACAGGTTACTCAGCAGGCACGTACCCAGGCGGGGGGCTCCCCCCCCCCCCCCCCCTCCCTGGAAGAGATTATCTGTTAGTTCTTTTAGACACAGACAGACCTGTCACGCTGTGATCCATGCTTGGCCTATTTTGGTATGGACCAATCAGGAGAATCACCCGCGGAGAACACCCGAATTACGTAATCACGAGTTGGTTCCAGTTTTCGCTATATACTGGAGTTTAGCAAATAAATTATTCAGGAACCAGTCGTGTCAAAATGCAAATTGCTACGTTGTTCACAAACATTGTCGAAAAATTAAGACGAGAGGTGTGACGTATCAAGACGTTATTAAGCATAATTATCTTGCTACAAAAAGCAGTATACACTTCGACCGATAAGCGTTTTACTGACATTGATCAATAGCTAGTAATGAAAGAATAACTCCGAACAATTTGAATGATAAAAAAGTATGAATGATTCGTCCCAGATCGATTGTACTGAATAATCGAGGTTTGTTAACGTTTTTCATGGATTTTTTGGTGACTTGAGATTGGGAATTTTGCTTAAAAAATGGGTGAAAAACATACATTTTGCCATTGGGGATATAGCCGAATAAGGGCTATAAAATCGGCTAAAAAAGCCCTGAAACTTATTGTAAAATAAAACAAAATGAAATGTCTTTTTCATTGTATAAATAAATCTGTTATAACCAGACAGGCAGTTTTTTCACTTGAAGGGGAAAACATTGCTACCCGCTTTTATATAGTGAAAATGGCTAATTAGGGGAAACAATCATGTGCAGTTTGCCAATTGGGGAAAAATCCTGAGTTAAACCATTTTTAGGGGAAAACTGCATATGATTTTGAAGGAAATCGCGAGTATCTGTTATATAGAAAAAAGCCCTGCCAGGTGAGCGATTAAGGGCCATCATGGTCCTCTTATTAAACTGTAACATTTCATGTTTGTAGTTTTGATCAGTGTTATTTTCACATTTAGAAGAAAGAACCCATTGTGATGCTATGGTTAGTTGAGTGTATATTTATTTGGATATTTTGCTTATTTGTATATAATTTGGTAATGTTCAGAAAAACAAAATAATCTATATATTTGCTTTTCAGTTATTTATTCTTAAAAAAAAAACTTTTCATATGTCTGTATGCCTGTCTGTCAATGGCAAAAATCTTTAGACATGGTCACATGTCTGTCTGTCTTTGTGTCAATGGCAAAAAAACTTTAACCAAGATCACGTCTGTCTGTCAATGGAAAAAAATCATGAACACATATCCGTCTGTAAGTCTATACACTGAAACCCAGAAGTAAACGGAACTGATTTCCTATATTATAACATAAATTATATCTTGATAGAATGATTCTGATAGCAGGAAATTGCACCATCCAATGCGGCAAACCAAAAAAAATTCGGCTACAGGGAGGGGACACCCCTCCCGTGCCCTCCCCACCTAGGCCCCCCAGCAAGAATTTCCTGGGTACGGCCCTGGGGTAGATCAAAATCCTTATGGAGTACAGTAAAACTCTCTATAACGGCCACTAAATTGTGTTCATTAGTTGGTATTCAGGGCAGGTGGCTGCTTAAAGCAATGTGAAAGTAAAACAGAACGCTCATATAAGGATCGTTCTGTTTCACTTTCACCTTGCTTTAAGAAGCCACCTGCCTTTAACACAAAATACTTGATATAATTTAGTGGCCGTTAAAGAGAGGTTTACTGTAGAAGGAAAATGTCAAGAAGTTTAATTAAAAGCCTTTAATACTAATACACAGCATGTACAAACACTCATTTTGCATATATTAACCCTATGATGCAAAAACAGTTGCAAAAAAATAGTAAAACCGTCTGATCAAGGTCTACTCTGTTCGCTTATGAAATTATAATAGATCTGATTCTACAGTTTCTACTAATACCGAAAACATCCTGTGTATACATACAATTAGAAAAATGCTGCTGATAAATATTCACTATTTCTTTCATGAATATTTAATCGGTAAAGGGTTCAATAAGCCCATTTTGTGAATCGACATCTGTCATGTGTGGTTTAATGAAAGACACATAAAAAGTATAAGAAGGTTCCAACGGGTGAGATTTGAACTCGGATCGCAGGATTCAGAGTCCTGCGTGCTAACCATTACACCATGGAACCTAGTCTTTAGATCGCTCTATACAGGTGTGATATATACATACCTGTATACAATGTTACTACTTGTCAGCTAAGGAGCTATGGCAAAATTATTTCGGATCAAGTGCAAAAAATGCCCGTATCTATAAATTTCAGCTTGTGTGTTTTCAGTCATTATCATGCTAAGATCACTTGCAACCATGTTGGTTCGAAAGCGGAAGTAAGGTATGCTAAATGTATTTATAAAGTAAAAGGTCAAGTTTAAATTAAAAGCGGATAATATTTCTACGCACAAAGAAAAAATATAAAAAAAATTACAAACCATTATATTTACACGTACGGTAATAATATTGTACCTTAAATAAACACAATTGCAACCAGAATAGACCCAGATAAGAAGCTCCTATAGGAGCTGTCTTATCTGGATCTGCACTGTTGCTTATGGAATTAATAACGGATCTGATTAGCAGTTTCTGCCAATACTAAAACAATTCATATTCCCTTAGAAAAAATCAGCTATTACGTATTACATTACATATTTCGTGAATATTCAACCGGGAAAATGATTAATTAAGCAAATGTTGAACATCAGTGTCTGTATTGGTGTCTGCCTTGTTTGGTTTCACGAAAGATACATAAAAAAGTATTTAGGTTCCACCGAGATTTGAACTCGGATCGCAGGATTCAGAGTCCTGAGTGCTAACCATTACACCATGGAACCAGGTATTTAGGCAACTCAATACAGGTGTGATATATACTTACCTGTATAGGTCTTACTATTTGCCTATTAAGGGACTATGGCAAAACTATTCAAGATCAAGTACAAAAATCTGTCTGCTATAAATATCAGTTAGAATATTTTAGCCATTATCTGCTAAGTTCACTTGCAAACAGCTTGATTCAAAATGGGAAGTAAAGTCAAGTTGTCTTTATGAAGTAAAAGGTCAATGTAGAAAGTTTAATTAAAAGCGGTTAATACTTCTATTAACAAAGAAAAAATATAAAAAGGTAAAAAGCCCATCATTTTTACATATATTAATCATGTACTTGATAGAAATATCTGTATAACCACAGGTAACTCACCGGAACAAATACATGGTTTGTGACGCGTTTTACCTCTACAGGTGGACTCGTCCTAAAGGTCACAGCTCACAGGTCAAAATCGAACTATATACATATTCATGTTGTCATTATTTCTTACATGAATATTCAACAGGTTCAGTAGCGACATCTGCCTTGTGAAGCTTCATGAAAAACACATAAAAAATATATTAGGTTCCACCGAGATTTGAACTCGGATCGCAGGATTCAGAGTCCTGAGTGCACACCATGGAACCAGGTGGTCTCATTGGCCCAATACAGGTGTGATATATACTTACCTACCGAGGGACTATGGCAAAAATTATTATAGTATAATCGTCGTCTAAAAACATTGAAATACATGTTTCTTCTTTTTTTAAAAAAAAAGAATACAAAAATGTACTGTACAAACTATCATTTTACACACAACAACCCCGCACATACCTTTTTATATAAACACCTTTACAGACAGAGTAGATCAAGATCAGACAGCTCCTGTAGGAAATTATGATCTGGATCTACTCTGTTTGCATATGAAATAATAACAGATCTGATCTTCAGTTTCTGGCCAACACCAAAACAACTCGTATTCCCTTAGATAATTTCAGTTAATACAAGGATTACGTATATATATCGCCGTCTACCTCGTGTGGTTTCACGAAAAACACATAAAAAAGGATTAGGTTCCACCGAGATTTGAACTCGGATCGCAGGATTCAAAGTCCTGAGTGCTAACCATTACACCATGGAACCAGGTATTTAGGCTACTCAATACAGGTGTAATCATACATGTACATAGCTGTATACAGGCTAACTACTTGTCTACTAAGGGACTATGGCAAAACTTTTCAGAATCAATTGCAAAAAAGCTGTCTGCAATAAATTTCAGTTGGAGTCTTTAGCCACCATAATGCTAAGTGCGACCTAATTAGCAGTTGCAATCAGTTTGGATCCAAATCGGAAGTAAGGTCAGTTTGTCTTTATGGGGTAAACGGTCATGGTAAAACGTTTAATCAATAGCGATTAATACTTCTATGGACAAAGAAAATATACAAAAATGTACAAACCATCTCATTTTTACATATATTAACACTACACTTGATATAAACACATTTGCGAGCAGAGTATATCCATATCAGACGGCTCCCGTAGGAGTTGTCTGATCTGGGTCTGCTCTGTTTGCTAACGGAATTACACAGACCTGACTACAGTTTCTACCAATACAGAAAAAAAACCATATTCCATTAGAAGGATCATTATTTCTTACATGAATATTCAACAGGTTGAGTATCGACGTCTACCTACCACATAAAAGACGCATAAAAATATATTAGGTTCCACCGAGATTTGAACTCGGATAGCAGGATTCAGAGTCCTGAGTGCTAACCATTACACCATTAAACAAGGTATTTAGGCTGCTCAATATAGGTGTGATATATACCTACCTGTATATGTCTTACTATTTGCCTACCAAGGGACTATGGCAAAACTATTCTGGATCAAGTGAAAATGTCTGTCTGCTATAAATATAAGTTAGAGTGTTTTAGCCATTATCATGCTAAGTTCACTTGCAAACAGCTTCCAAGGATCCAAATGGGAAGTAAAGTCAAGTTGTCTTTATGAAGTAAAAGGTCAATGTAGAAAGTTTAATTAAAAGCGGTTAATACTTCTATAAACAAAAAAGGTAAAAAAAAAACCACATCATTTTTACATATATAAATCATATACTTGATAGAAATACCTTTGCAAACAGAGTAGTTTCAGATCAGACGGTTCCTATAGCAGCCTAATCAGGGTCTGCTCTGTTTACTTACTGAATTATAATAGATCTGATTAGAACTACAGTTTCTACTAATACCCAAAACATCCTGTGTATGTATAAAAAGTCTGCTGATAAATATTCACTATTGTTTTCATGAATATTCAATAGGCCAAGTGTTCAGTAAGCACATTTTGATAATGGGTGAAATATATCGACGTCTGCCTTGTATGGTTTCATTTAATACACAAACCAATATATGAGGTTCCACCGAGATTTGAACTCGGATCGCAGGATTCAGAGTCCTGAGTGCTAACCATTACACCATGGAACCAGGTATTTAGTCGACTCAATACAATTGTAATATACATGTATACATGCACCTATCTCTATACAGGCTTACTACTTTCCAACTGAGGAACTATGGCAAAACTGAAAATTAAGCCGTCTGTAATAAATTCCAGTCGGAGTCTTTAGCCATCTTCATGGTAAGTGTGGCCTGATTAGCATTAGCAACCAGGTTGGATCCAAGTCGGAAGTAAGGTCAATTTGTCTTTATGGGGTGAAAGTTCAAGGTAAAACATTTAATTAATAGCGATTAATACTTCTATGGACAAAGAAAATATACAAAAATGTACAAACCATCTCATTTGTTACATATATTAGCCCTATATTTTATATGAACACCTTTACAAGCATAGTCTCCTGTAGGAGATTCTGATCTGGGTATGCTCTGTTAGCATACAGTATAAATAACAGATCTGACAACAGTTTCTACCAATACAAAAATATACTACTGAGATGAATCTTTCTAAGCTAGAAAGATTCGACTTATACATATTCATGTTGTCATTATTTCTTACTATTTTCTTACATGAATATTCAACAGGCTGTGTGTATCGACGTCTGTCTTGTGTGGTTTCATGAAATGCACTAAAAATATATTAGGTTCCACCGAGATTTGAACTCGGATCGCAGGATTCAGAGTCCTGAGTGCTAACCATTACACCATGGAACCAGGTGTTTACACTGGCCCAATACAGGTGTGATATATACCTACCTACCGAGGGACTATGACAAAACTATTATAATCCATTCAAAATGTTCAGTATGGGTGTTTATATCGCCGTCTACCTAGTGTGGTGTCACGAAAGACGCATAAAAAAGTATTAGGTTCCACCGAGATTTGAACTCGGATCGCAGGATTCAAAGTCCTGAGTGCTAACCATTACACCATGGAACCAGCTGTTTTGATTGCTCAATACAGGTGTAATCATACATGTATACAGGCTTACTACTTGCCTACTAAGGGACTATGGCAAAACTATTCAGAATCAATTGCAAAAAAGCCGTCTGCAATAAATTTCAGTTGGAGTCTTTAGCCACCATAATGCTAAGTGTGACATAATTAGCATTTGCAATCAGGTTGGATCCAACTCGGAAGTAAGGTCAATATGTCTTTATGAGGTAAACGGTCAAGGTAAAACATTTAATTAAATACCATAATACTTCTGTGAGCAAAGAAAAAAACCCACAAAAATGTACAAACCATCTCATTCTTTTACATATATTAACACTACTTGATATAAACACATTTGTCAGCAGAGTAGATCAGACGGCTCCCGTAGGAGTTGTCTGATCTGGGTCTGTTCTCTTAGCATACGGTATAAATAATTAACAGATCTGACAACAGTTTCTACAAATACAGAAATATTCTACTAAGCCGAATCTTTTTAAAATTAATAACTTAAACTTACACTCTGTGTCTTCCGTTCAGATTCCTCATAACCTGGCTAATTTCCAATCACTACAGCCGTCAGTTTGTATTAAACCTCTAAAATTGTCTTCTGCTTCATCTTTTCATGTTCCCTCTTCGGCTATTAGTAACATTTTTCATAATGGACCTAAAATCGTTTTGTCTCCTTTAAAGCAATCTATCATTCGTTATAGTAAAGTCCATCTAAATTCACATTATTTGAACAAAAGACATAGGGTGTATCCAATAATTACTAAGTGCAATAGTAAGAGGTGTATGTGTTGCAATTTCATTTCTACTAGATCAACAATTAAATCTCTTGTTAATGGTAGAGTGTTTAGTGTGAAGATTAATTCTGATTTAGACTGAAACTCATCTAATATTATATATGTTCTTACATGAAATGCGCCACGTTGTGGCATTCAATATGTAGGTCAGACAGGACGTTCTTTAAAAACTAGGTTTCGTGAACACAGTTACCATTGCCGGATCAAAAAAGTACACAATTTTCTTTACCAGCATTTTCGTCATACAGGACATTCTTTCAAATATGTTTCGGTTCAACCAGTAGAACAAATTTATTATGATTCTAAAACTACTGGTAGTTTAAAATCTAAAGCTCGTTTCATCACAGAGCTAGACTGGATAAAGAAATTACAAACACCTTTTCCTTTAGGCCTTAATGATAACATTTTCCAAAGCGGCAATATTTCTAAAGATCCAAGTATCGATATTTTCTCTATATTTTCTATTCGAAAACGTAAAAGTAGATCACATGGCAGACGTAGAAATGGTAATATTAAGCGTAAATTACGTCGTAATATGTCTATTCATGATTTACATACTATTCTAAAACAAACTGGTAAACATTCTATGTTATCTTGTTTATCGTCTTTACCCTTTTCCTGTCTTAAGTCAATAGACGAAGAGGCTGATAAAATCTATATGCGTACAGATCCGTTAATTAATACTGCCTCACTTATACAAAGTTACACACAGCATGTTCTTCGTCCACGTATTGATAAAGAATCTGAACATAAAAGACATTTTCTGAAACTTCAGTTCCTAAATAAAGGTATCGATTTTATTGATATTCAAAGTATATTTCGTGATAAGAATGTAATCGAGGCTATTCCCAAATATTTCATCAACTCTGAATCACCTATCATCTGTTATAAATATAATAAACCTGTCAAGAAAACCTGTAGTATATCGCTAGGTAAGCGATTTGAGTTAACTGTAGTTTTGTATATACAGGATTATCTCCCTTTTTTTAATTGTTAGTTAGATTTCATTGATTTGTTGTTTATAAAAGTAAGTTCACTTTTAAACTTCATTTTGTTTGTTTTATACCTTATAAAAATTAGTACTTTGTATATATTCAAATGAGTGAGGCGGTTGGTCAATCGAAGTAATTAATATGAATAAAATGTTTATATGCTAGTTTTCTGAAGTACCTCAAACTAATGGAAGCTGTATACAAGTGCCGAGACTGGCGCAAGCTTAATCAACGATCACTGCTGGTTATTTTGTGATCAGGGCACTGAATATTCATAGAACTTTCAGTGACGGCTTTATATACTTATGTATTGAAGCTATATCGTTGGTTTTTGACTGATAGAGTATTGCACTCATTAAGGTTAAAGATTGGCGAATATATTGTCTGCTTGGGCTACGTAATTGTGCAGTTACCTGTTCTTTGAATGGGCTAAGTAACTGTCCTCTGAGTTCTCTCTTTGGGCATGAAAATTGCACGTTTAGACAGTCCAACCAGCCTAATACTATACTGCTATTTCATAGCGGTCTCAGATTAGCTGAGGCATTGAGATAGTGTTGCTCAGACTGATATAGCCTGGGGTTATATTCGGTTTGAAGCAGGTTTGCTGAAGACCGTGCTCAGGGTTCGGAGCGTTGCTAAACCGTCTGCCTGAGGCCGTCTTTTTGAGGCTATACTTTTGAAGCCGTCTTTTTGAGGCTATACTGTTGAGGCTGTCCTTTTGAAGTCGTCTTTTTGAGGCAGTGTTTTCGAGCCGGGCTCGGAACATACTGCAGGCAGGCTTCAAAGCGTTAGGTTTTTAAGCTTCTTGAAGCAGGTTTCATGCACTGCTCAAGATAGGTTTCAGAGCGTAGGGCTACATACATGCTTTGGGACATAGGGTCTGATACGTAGGTTTGAAGTCACAGTAGTGTTGAGATAGCTTCAAACCACAGGTTTCAACAGGGTTTGATGCTAAGGGTCTCAACTCGCATAGCCTAGGGTTATATAGCTCGCATTTATAGTTTCATGACATAGCTTGAGGATTGTGTTTCAAGCACCATTTTGAAGTTGAGGCATCGACCAGCCGTCTCGCTGGCTTGGGGCTGTAGTAGTTGTTCACAGTTATAGTTTATTGTTTAATTGTTGGCCCCAAAGCTGAGGTATTGTTGATCACCATAACATAGGTTTTTGTATATAATTTCATGTTTTCATAGTGTTCGTCTCAGGCAAAGTAGCCTCAGAACACCATATATTCATCTCCGGCTAGCATAGCCCAGCCACATCAATTTTATAGTTTTAAACCTTGTGCTGTGTTTGGCTCAAGACATTGTCACCTCACGGAACGCCCGAAATATTTAAAAAGGTCTGAAGCTGGGTCTTGTCATTGGGGCATCACCTAGCATCCTGACAAAACCTATTAGAAATGTTATTTTGAACTACAATAAAATTGTCTCTGACTTAAATATTGATGTTAATACCCCTATTTCTTGAGATTGTAGCATTTCTAGCTTTTGCTATAAACCAGTTGGTCATGTCATTACTGGTAATTTTGATATCATTAAGGATAAACGTCTCAGGACCCTCCTAACTAAAGGACCTAAATATAGATTACCTTCCCTTATTGATTTTGACGCTTGTCGAACTCATATTGCGGAAGCTATTCAAGAATTCTGCATCAAATGGTGTCGACGAGAACATGCTGATGTTAATGCCCTTTCGGATTGGAAGAAATGTATTTTCGATATTATTGATACACGAATAACTTTTTACAAATCAAATAACCATCTTTTACCACCTCGACCTAGAGTTACATTTCGCTACTTGAAGAAAAACATTTCTAATTTTCATTCAGATTATGTTCTTGTTCCTGCTGACAAGGCATCAAACAATGTAATCATTATTTGAAGATTGTATTATGTTGATGTTTTAAAGAAGGAGCTAACTGATTCAAAAACTTATATAACCGTTCAAACACCTGAAAAAGATATAGTCTCGGAACATGTAAAAATGTGCAATGATTTTAAGTCTGGTCCTAACATAAAACAACATAAACTTTCTACTTTGTACTGGATTCCGAAACTACATAAAAACCCTTATAAGTCGCGTTTTATTGCCAACTCTAGCTGTTGTACCACTACTAAATTATCTATACTTTTGACGTCCTGTCTTACTACGATCAAAGAACATGTTAAACGCTACTGTGATAAAATATATGAAAATTCTGGTATTAATGTTTTTTGGTCCATAAAAAATTCAAATGATGTTTTAACAATACTTGAAAATGAACAGTATAACATTTCTTTACTGAGCTCTTATGATTTCTCTACACTCTATACTACTCTACCTCACCATCTTATAAAGGATAGACTTATTAAATTAATAGAAAAAACCTTTGCCAGAGAAAACAAAATGTTCATTGCTTGTAATGTTCAACGTTCATTCTTTTCGAATTCAGAAGTTGAACATTACACAATGTGGACTTGCCTTGATGTTTGTAGATCTCTTACCTTTCTTTTAGATAATATATTTGTGTGTTATGGAGATACCATATATCGTCAAGTTGTTGGTATACCCATGGGTACAAATTGTGCCCCTCTTGTTGCAGATTTGTTTTTGTATTGCTACGAGAGGGATTTTATGCTTAGCTTAAAACCTGATACACAGACCGATATTGTGAATGCTTTTAATAAAACTTCAAGGTATTTAGACGATATTTTGAATTTAGATAATCCTTATTTTGATAATATGGTTTCTTCAATCTACCCAAAAGAACTGTCTTTAAACAAAGCTAATCAATCTGACATTAATGCTTCATTTTTAGATTTGAATCTTTCAATTACAAATGATAAAGTTTCGTCCAAAGTATACGATAAAAGAGAAGATTTTAATTTTAAAATTGTTAATTATCCTTTTCTAGATGGGGATGTGCCACGTTCTACATCTTATGGTGTTTATATTTCTCAACTTATTAGGTTTGCCCGAGCCTGTTCTTTGCTTGAAGATTTTAACATACGTAATTTAGTTATAACTGATAAACTTCTTAAGCAAGGTTACAGATATCACAAACTTCGGAAAACCTTTTCTAAATTTTATTATCGAAATTTACCTCTCATTAGTAAATATAATTGCAATCTACGGACGTTACTGCGACAAGGCATTTCTCAACCAGAATTTTATGGGGATGTTATCTACAAACTTAGGAAAATTCGGGGTCATATCCATTTTCATGATTTGTTTATAAAACGCATTAAAAAATTTAAAAAGAAAGGTTATGATCCTATTATATTGCAACACACTGCATGTTTGGTTATCGATCCTTTTACAGTCGGTAGCTACGCTTCCCTCTTTGCTTGCGCGATGACAGGCCGAGGGTAGTACTCTATGATGGTATACTCTTAAACTTGGATACAGGAGGAGCTTACCAGACTCATGTATTATTTTTTCCCTGTCGTGCCCTTAACGGCTTACCTGCAGGTGCTCTGACTTCAGCAAAGCCATTGAGTACATATTTGACGGATTGTCACAGTTATTATGCTATGTTTTACATGTTGTCCTGTGTTCACCGTCGTCTATGTTGTGGGTAAGTCCAGCGGGGATACCTTTATTTACAATATTTGTAAAGCTAGGGTGACTTTGAGAGAAGTGTGAGGTTAGGACGTCCGTAAACCGGTTTAAACCCCCAGTGGTGTTTTTGCTGCTGACCGTGCCAAGGCGGTACTCTCTTTGTCACCCTTCCTTTTGTTTGCCTTGCGTCTTTGTGCTTGTGGTTTGTTCATGTTGTGGAACGTTTGTCCCTGTTTCTTGTGTGTCTTTTGGTGTTTTCTGTGTTCATTTCGTATGTGTGTGTGCGTGTGCGTTTGGGTGTGTGTGTGTGTGTCATGCTGTCTATCGGTGTTTTGGTGGTGGTTGCGTCTTGCATGTGGCTTTGCCTGCTTGACTTTACTACTTTTCCATTTATACATATTCATGTTGTCATTATTTCTTACATGAATTTTCAACAGGTTGAGTTTCGACATCTGCCTTGTGTGGTTTCATGAAATACACATAAAAAACATATTAGGTTCCACCGAGATTTGAACTCGGATCGCAGGATTCAGAGTCCTGAGTGCTAACCATTACACCATGGAACCTGCTGGTTAAAGCGTCCTAATACAGGTGTGATACACACCTACCTGTATACAGTCTACCTACCGAGGGACTATGGCAGAACTACAGTTGAACTTCGATGTCTCGAACTCGGATAACTCAAACCAAGGTTAACTCGAACTAAACAATCGGTCATTACAAAATAGGATAGCTTTAAACTATTTCACTTCGGATATCTAGAAACATATGTGCCAGCTTAACATGGATCTAAAGTAATGATGAAAACTGCTATAGGAGCTTTCAGCATTACTTTAGAATGGAGGAAAAGGTTCAAACTAAGAATATTAATCATATACTTGATAGAAATACATTTGCAAACAGAGTAGTTTCAGATCAGACGGTTCCTATAGCAGCCTAATCAGGGTCTGCTCTGTTTACTTACTGAATTATAATAGATTTGATTAGAACTACAGTTTCTACTAATACCCAAAACATCCTATGTATGTATAAAAAGTCTGCTGATAAATATTCACTATTGTTTTCATGAATATTCAATAGGTCAAGTGTTCAATAAGCACATTTTGAGAATGGGTGAAATATATCGATGTCTGCCTTGTATGGTTTCATTTAATACACAAACCAATATATGAGGTTCCACCGAGATTTGAACTCGGATCGCAGGATTCAGAGTCCTGAGTGCTAACCATTACACCATGGAACCTGCTGGTTAAAGCGTCCTAATACAGGTGTGATACACACCTACCTGTATACAGTCTACCTACCGAGGGACTATGACAGAACTACAGTTGAACTTCGATGTCTCGAACTCGGATAACTCAAACCAAGGTTAACTCGAACTAAACATTCGATCCTTCCAAAACAGGATAGCTTTAAACTATTTCACTACGGATATCTAGAAACATATGTGCCAGCTTAACATGGATCTAAAGTAATGATGAAAACTGCTATAGGAGCTTTCAGCATTACTTTAGAATGGAGGAAAAGGTTCAAACTAGGAATATTAATCATATACTTGCTAGAAATACATTTGCAAACAGAGTAGTTTCAGATCAGACGGTTCCTATAGCAGCCTAATCAGGGTCTGCTCTGTTTACTTACTGAATTATAATAAATTTGGTTAGAACTACAGTTTCTACTAATACCCAAAACATCCTGTGTATGTATAAAAAGTATGCTGATAAATATTCACTATTGTTTTCATGAACATTCAATAGGTCAAGTGTTCAATAAGCACATTTTGAGAATGGGTGAAATATATCGACGTCTGCCTTGTATGGTTTCATGAAATACACAAAACAATATATTAGGTTCCACCGAGATTTGAACTCGGATCGCAGGATTCAGAGTCCTGAGTGCTAACCATTACACTATGGAACCAGGTATTTAGTCGACTCAATACAATTGTAATATACATGTATACATGCACCTATCTCTATACAGGCTTACTACTTTCCAACTGAGGAACTATGGCAAAACTGAAAATTAAGCCGTCTGCAATAAATTTCAGTCGGAGTCTTTAGCCATCTTCATGGTAAGTGTGGCCTGATTAGCATTAGCAACCAGGTTGGATCCAAGTCGGAAGTAAGGTCAATTTGTCTTTATGGGGTGAACAGTCAAGGTAAAACATTTAATTAATAGCGATTAATACTTCTATGGACAAAGAAAATATACAAAAATGTACAAACCATCTCATTTGTTACATATATTAGCCCTATATTTTATATAAACACCTTTACAAGCAGTCTCCTGTAGGAGATTTCTGATCTGGGTATGCTCTGTTAGCATACAGTATAAATAACAGATCTGACAACAGTTTCTACCAATACAAAAATATTCTACTGAGATGAATATTTCTAAACTAGAAAGATTCGACTTATACATATTCATGTTGTCATTATTTCTTACTATTTTCTTACATGAATATTCAACAGGCTGTGTATCGACGTCTGCCTTGTGTGGTTTCATGAAATACACTAAAAACATATTAGGTTCCACCGAGATTTGAACTCGGATCGCAGGATTCAGAGTCCTGAGTGCTAACCATTACACCATGGAACCAGGTGTTTACACTGGCCCAATTCAGGTGTGATATATACCTACCTACCGAGGGACTATGTCAAAACTATTATAATCCATTCAAAATGTTCAGTATGGGTGTTTATATCGCCGTCTACCTAGTGTGGTGTCACGAAAGACGCATAAAAAAGTATTAGGTTCCACCGAGATTTGAACTCGGATCGCAGGATTCAAAGTCCTGAGTGCTAACCATTACACCATGGAACCAGCTGTTTTGATTGCTCAATACAGGTGTAATCATACATGTATACAGACTTACTACTTGCCTACTAAGGGACTATGGCAAAACTATTCAGAATCAATTGCAAAAAAAGCCGTCTGCAATAAAATTCAGTTGGAGTCTTTAGCCACCATAATGCTAAGTGTGACATAATTAGCATTTGCAATCAGGTTGGATCCAACTCGGAAGTAAGGTCAATGTGTCTTTATGAGGTAAACGGTCAAGGTAAAACATTTAATTAATTACCATAATACTTCTATGAACAAAGAAAAAAACTCACAAAAATGTACAAACCATCTCATTCTTTTACATATATTAACACTACTTGATATAAACACATTTGCCAGCAGAGTAGATCCAGATCAGACGGCTCCCGTAGGAGTTACGGTATACATAATTAACAGATCTGACAACAGTTTCTACAAATACAGAAATATTCTACTAAGCCGAATTTTTTTACGTTACAAAGATTCGGCTTATACATGTTCATGTTGTCATTATTTCTTACATGAATATTCAACAGGTTGAGTTTCGACATCTGCCTTGTGTGGTTTAATGAAATACACATAAAAAAATATATTAGGTTCCACCGAGATTTGAACTCGGATCGCAGGATTCAGAGTCCTGAGTGCTAACCATTACACCATGGAACCTGCTGGTTAAAGCGTCCTAATACAGGTGTGATACACACCTACCTGTATACAGTCTACCTACCGAGGGACTATGACAGAACTACAGTTGAACTTCGATGTCTCGAACTCGGATAACTCAAACCAAGGTTAACTCGAACTAAACAATCGATCCTTCCAAAACAGGATAGCTTTAAACTATTTCACTACGGATATCTAGAAACATATGTGCCAGCTTAATGTGGGTCTAAAGTAATGATGAAAGCTGCTATATGAGCTTTCAGCATTACTTTAGAACTGCATTAAGAAATCGGATAACTCGAACTTGAGACATCTCGAACTAATTTGTATAGTCTATCTATCTTCCGTTAATGTCAAACCCCTATTGGGGATGTAGACATTTCATGCGCGTCTAACAACAAGGCTGTTAAAATAAAAGGAAAGTGAAAAGTATGAAAAAGGGATAAAAGCAGAAGACATGTTAAAATATTAAAACCACTAAGAGACAGTAGATGAGTTGCATTAAGGTGAAACATGATCTATGCGGGATAGTCCCTTGAAGTTCGAGATATCTAAGTTCAACTGTTTTATAACCCTCTGAGTGCTGAATAGTCAAGGTATCAGTATTAAACAATAGAATGCAATCAGTATGAAATTCTTAACCCTTTACTCCATGAATATTCATCTAAGAAACAATGACATCGTGCATATTAATTATCTTAATTTCTATATTGGTATACAAACAAATGAAATTTTGCCGTGACAAACTTCAGAATAAGATCTACCTTATTCCAAAAGCAAACAGAGCAGACCCAGACCAGAGGCTTCTACAGAGGCCGTCTGATCTGGGTCTAGACTCTGTTTGCAAATGCGTTATTTAAAATGCGTATTTATGGAGTAAAGGATTCAATTTGCTAGAGTATTTAATTGATTTAAATAACAGTGCAGACCCTGATAAGACGGTTCCTCTAGGAGTCCTCTGATCTGGGTCTATACTGCTGGCAAATGCAAGTACACTCGTTTTCCCTTAAACATGTCAGAATAGAAAATTGTCAGAATAGAAAATGCAAAACTTTCCGTCTCTGTAAAATTTCAGTTGAATTGATTTTCCATTCCATTCTTTAATCATCGTCATGCAGCCTAACAGAATTGATCCACATTAATATAAATAAAGAACTACATGTATAACAGAAAATACAGCATCTTTACTTTTGGACGCGATGCCTCGATTTACCAGTCATAATTGATTGATTGATAATTGACAGTTATGTAATATAGTATCAAAAGATCAATGCTAAATTAACATGAGTAATGCTCTAGATCAAACGCTATGTACAGTATCTTTACTTAACATTGTTCAACGTTACTCAAGATTCCTCATTTTAGGCACATCCTAAGTCGTGTTCCGAGATTATTATTATTTATTTATTTTGTAAATGGACTTTGTTTAATGTGGAGTCTCATGTCCGATCTCCATTCTCTATTTACCTTTTCATGACATGATTTACGGTCAGAAAAATAAGCCATTTACAATTCTTAGTAGATCCAGAATATGGCTATATTTAGAGAAAACGCTGAACTTAAGGAACTATGTTCCAGGCTGTTTAATCAAGCACACCGTAAAGAAAGAAACGTCCGCTGCCTGAAAAATTGGGTTTTAAGTCGAACTTGTGGCACAGGGACTGTTTGCAACGACAATGGTGAATATGTGGTCAGTGTGATCCGTTCTTATATTTAATACGTGTATGTAATTAACGAAGTACTGCATATGAATGAAACCCCAATCAGCGGTTATAATGCCTCGCTACCCAGCCTTTTCGCTACCATGCTATTCGCCCCAAAGTGTGGGGGCTGGAATGGTGTGAGGATAATCAGGATATAGCAGTGTAATTGACCTGAAATGAATAGCCAGAAGAAAAAAGAAGAAACAGTATATCATAATATATCTTTTATTAGAATTTTAAATGTAGATAAGCTCAGTATTCCTTTTATTGAATTGTTTTATAAATACTCGTATCATTGCGCAATCTACATGCAATAATATTCAGCATGTTGAAGGCAACCACTTGTTATGCAGTTTTTCTATTTTTTCACTAAAGCTGCTTATATAACCTATGACGGGTATGCCTCCAAGATGGCCGACAAGCCGGTGTTGGGGTAAATATCACCGGTCCGTGAAAAGGGTCTATTATGAAATAGAAGTAAAAAAAACAACAACCCTGATCATACACAAAGGATAACCCATTGTATGAAATATAATCTTATTTGGTTAATTCTGCCTTAAAGTTGTGACATAACAGTGGTTTTTTTTCACTGAAATATATGGAGAAATTGGGCCCCATTCACCCCTCTGAAAAGTATGTCCCCCCCCCCCCCCCTCCCCATCTTGAAAAAAAATCCCCTCTTGCTGGAAGATAGTTAGTAAGAATTAGTTAAAATCAAATCTGGAATAAGTAAACGGTTGTATTTGTGCTACTTATTGATAAATTGGCCATATAAACCTGATAAACTAAGATTTTAACACGAATAGATTGTACACCATTTTAGTCCACATTACAATTTCCCCCTGGCTATGGGCCCGGACCCCTTTCCCCCAGAACTGGGAAAAAACCCTGCATGATGCTAATTTGTGTTACATAAAAGAAGTGAGGAGCCTTCAGCAGCAGTTTGCACAGACAGAAATACAAGGGACTTACAGTGAAAGTTACTCGGAGTGATAGATCGTTTGGCACGACTCAAACACAAGACCACTATATCATGAACGGTTAGACAGAACCGGTACTTACAATACCACTTCTCATAGCAACAGCTATAGCTGTCTTTACCCCAGATTTTCTGCCAAGACTGCTGAATTGTTTATCCGATAATGGTTTTCACATAATTATGTTGTATGTACATTGGACCAGTTTTGACGCTCGATCTGTCATCGTGATAGCACAGTAATGCACATTGGGCGAATGGTACAAGGCAGTGTTGGTAGATGATTCTTTTTACTGATGAATCAAGGTTTACATGATCTTGGGGTGATGGCCGAGTAAGAGTGTACAGGATGTAGGACTGAGTGTTAAGCATACTATTGCATATTATTATACCTCATGTGACAGTCCTATACAAATTTCCCATATACCTGCCATGGGACGATTTGTACTGTTTCATGCAACATTATCTCGTGCGGGCAACATTACATCTAGATCAGTAAGTGCTTATTAACCCTTTCCCAGTTCTATGTTTATTACAAATTTCAGTACGTACTGAATATTCATTAACAAAATAGTTATAAAGAAATATGGAAGGTGGAACATTGTAGACATTTTAAAAAGCAGAGAAACAGATCTATCAAATTCTATTAGCAAACAGAGCTCCTCTAGGAGCCATCTGATCTGGGTCTACTCTGTTTGCAAATGCGTGAAAACACGTTTATATGAGGGAAAGGGTTAAGTTGTGTGCATGATGTCATCTGACTGACATCATCTGATGCTTGCAATTTGATCACCAAACGTAATTTTGACAGTTTGTTTTTGTTTAATAATTTGAGAAATAAGCAACTGTTTCGAAGGAGGGTCTGTCAAGATTGGACAGTGAAAAGGACTCCGCCAGTACCAAGCATGTAATGAATAGAAGTGTGAAGCTGTTCTGTGATTTTTAAGCACTGAGTATAACTTTTGTTTCAAACTGTTTATTGCTGTCATTGAATAAATCTTTTTGCTGATGAAAGTGATTTTGATGTTTGATATAATAAAATAAATATTATATCCCATGCACGTATTTTCAACCCTCGGTATGGTAATGTCCACCTTGGCTAACGCCTCAGTGGACATTACCAACCTTGGGTTGACAATACATGCTGGTGTCCTCCATGGGATCTTGTGACCACGCAAAAGATTTGCCTCGATAAGGCGATTCTTTTAAATGGTTGCAACAAAAGGTATGGTGGAGAAACAAAGAAAATATACACCACATAACTCGGTTTTTATACCTCTTATCTAGAGCACTGCATTTGTCTTTCGATTAGCTGCTTTAGCAGATAATAAAATTGTTATTTTGATTCTATCAATTCAACAATTTATGTTTTTGTATTATTGTGTGTCTTTCAGGTGATGTTTTTCTTCCTTTCATGACCTAGAAACTTCATAATGCCAACAGATTTAAAAGCAAGCCTTCTGGATGAAATTGCACTTGAAGGACTAGATGGTAAGATAATTATAGCCTATAAAATGTCTTTTTATACACCTATCGAAAGACTTGTCATGCTATCTGAAGTAACATAGCTAGCGGTGTCCAAAACGTGTCCTCTCTCGAAGTTGAGCAGTTTCTATCTGATTGTCATCAGACTTTTTTGTGAAAATGTGGTAATAACATCTCGGTCAAGCTGATAACCAGCCAAATAGCCTTTTAGGATCCTTCTGATCTGAGTCTACACTGTTTGCAAATGACAGTGCATGGGTCTCCCAGGTCATATTTAGCTTGTCTGTTTTTTGAGAAAAAAATACGCCTGCATTGTTGTCGTTGTCATCATTGTATTTTGGAACCTTTAAACATTGGCTATTACTTCTTTACTATTCATGCAAATCTTAGGAAACCCCACACACTTGTTCACCATCACAAGGGCACACTTGTTCACTGTCACAATGATTAAATGCTTGTGTTTCGTAAATTAGCCTCTGCTTTGTTCTTTAGGTATCACAGTGAACTCACTATGGATCAGACTGAAGGGGAGGTCAGGATTTAGTTTAAACCTGGATGAAAAGTCAAAGGCTTACTTATGGAGATGTGTGTTAGGACTGGAGGACCTTGCTTTCTATGAACTAAGTAAACCACGGGCAGACTTGATTCCTTACGACAGGTTTCACTATGTAGATCCAGAAACCAAGCATTTTCTAGAAACTGTAAGTAATGGGTTTGATGCAGGAAGGTTATGTTATTGAGCAATAGTTGTCATGTGAGCGATGTTGTGCCATGACTTGCGCTCACTTTAGCTCACCTGTTATAGTGCCAATTTTAGTGAGCTGTTTGGATTGCCACGTGTTCATCACCAACAGTTTCTTAAAAAAACATCTCCTAAACTTTTGACTGGATTTTCTCCAAATTTCACAATAATGACCCTTTATCAGACATATAAATCATTCTAGTTGACTGCAATAACTTTCCTGTCCTAGGTTTATTCCAAATTTCAATACCTACTGAATATTCATGACCACAATAGTAAAAATGAAATATGGAATGTGCTACATTGTAGCCATTTTAGAAAGTAAAGAAAAAAATCTTTCAAATTCCATAAGCAAACAGAGCAGATCCTTATCAGACGGCTCCTATAGGAGCATCTGATCTGGGTCTACTCTGTTTGCAGATGGGTGAAAACATGTTTATATAAGGGAAAGGGTTTGGTAGGTCACATGAGCTAAAAGTAGACTTTATCTCTTTACTACTGTAGTATTCATGAAAGAAATAATGAAATCATGAATAGTGATTAGATTAACTGTTTTAGTAGCACATGGACACCAGGGTTTCTGGTTGTGGCAGAAACTGTAGAATCATATCTATATTATATCATAGGGAAAAAGCATATGTGACAAACATAGTGTAAAACCCTGATAAGGCCTTTTACTGTTTGCTAACCAGATGTAGCAGATACGCACTGAACTCCTTGAAGCAGTAATCTCCTATACCACAGTGCTCCAGATAAGATGCGTAAATTCAAACATTTCCAAGAATAACTCCATTATTTCTCCACCAAACCCTATTCTGTGACCACTCTCTAGAATCGTCTTGAAGAGATGATTTGTCTCGAAGAGACGATAAGAGATGATTCTAAAGAATGGTCACAGTATAAGGTAAGAGACTATCCTAAAGAATGGTCACAGTATAGGGTTTGGTGGAGAAATAACGATTTTAGTATTTGGGTATGCACTCTTATCTGTAGCTCAGGTACCAGTTGTGAGGAGTTAAGGTCATTCAAAATCATTTTACAACTCTCAAATTTCAGTGAGAACAAGTGAAATATATGTATAGACCACGGAAAGCTTTTTAAGTTTGGAAACTTTGTTCTTTTAACAAATTTTGTTTGATCGCCTGATAAACAATGGTTAAATTTTAAAATTATATTGATTAATGACATTAATAATATGTTTACATAAAAATCATCTGTTTACACTCGTCAAAATCGTAGCACTCACTTTCCAATTTGTTTTCTTCTGGGTTCAAATCATCAAAAACTGAAAATGACAAGCATGAAAATCAGAATCCTTAAGGGTGCAAAGAAACAAATATTCTTGCAAAAAGATTTCCGCTTGATGTTTTCAGCTAATGCATGGAACCAGGATGTTTTTGGCCTTAGTTTTAAATAATATCCTTGGTCTATAACATACATATACTTACTTTAACCAAACATAGCAGATCCAGAGCAGAGAACTCCTGCAGTAACTATCTGATCTGGGTCTGCTGGTGTAAAAAGGCATGTTTTGGGGTAAGTGCAGAGGTGTAGATAAGATGCATAAATTTAAACATTTTCAAGAATAACTCCTTTTTTTCTCTACCAAATCCTATGCTATGACCACTCTTTAGAATCATTTCTTTGAGACGATTCTAAAGAGTGGTCACAGTATAGGGTTTGGTGGAGAAATGACGATTTAAGTATTTGGGTACGCACTCTTATCTGTAGCTCTGTTAAAGAGTTAGTAAAGTGACACATACTATTCAGGTTTGGTGCAAGGAAAGGATATCAGATTTGCTAGTAATAACTTTGGGAGTAAGAAGTTAAGTGACAGATTGTTCAGGTTTGGTGCAGGGCATATAGATATCAGATTTGTTAGACATTTATTCCTTGGGATATTTCATGTATGTCATGTTTTGATAGTGTTGAGGACAATTCGTCAAGGATTTAAATATAGATGTCCATTTTGTGATTCTTATTTAACCCTTTCACCGCCGCAGTTGCATAAATGCACCACGACAAATAGTGCAATCCCAGATCAAACACCACCTTTTCAAGGCGGCTTCTGATCAGGGACTTCACTATTTGTCTCAATCTCTATTTCTATATATGTGCTTTATTCCTTTGAAAGTTGCATTTATTTATCTCATTTCCTTATTTTACTGAATGATTTAACAAACTTGGATTGCAGACGACAATTAGAAATTTGGCGCCAAAAGAGTTAATAAAAACTATGCCATGTTTCATTTATTGCAAAAACACATGTAATTGTCCTTATGACCAGGACAAGAGCATGTTTAGGTGAGGACAAGTAACTTTTTTGTCACATTGTCTGACTAGACAAGTGGATATAAAAGTAGATTTGTGACCATAGAAACTTGTTTGTCATTTCAGGAGGACATACCTGAAGATATCTACCCTGTAAATGTGATCATAGAACAGCCGGTGAAAGGTTCTTGTGTGGAATACTCAACACGCAAAGAGATCACAGAAGATATTCTAACAGACAAGCCAATGTTGTCTACTGTAATAGATAGGTATGAAAGATTGTTGTTTCTTTTGTATAAGTGTTCTTAAAAGTAATCTCTTTACTTTTTGAATATTCAAGTAAGAAATAATGACATCATGAATATTAATTGATTGGTTGACTTAGGAAAGAATACTGACATCAAACCGGGGATTGTTTGTGTTTACCTTTTACATTTGTTTAAGAAATAATGATTATAAATAAGGGGAATTTTTATAATGGTATTACAAATTTGCAAGGTTTTAACTATTGCTCAAACTAGAATCAGATCTATATTGTATCATTAGCAAACAGAGCAGACCCTGATTAGATGTCTCCTACAGGAACTGTCTGATCTGAGTCTACTCTGTTTGCGAATGTGTTAAAAGGCATATCTATGAGGTAAAGGGTTAAAAGTTGAGAACATAGACTTATCGAAACAGGAAATACAGAATCTTGAGCCTGGGCAACCAACAGGAACAAGTACTTGATGGCTGCTACACAAGAATGTTAAGGAAAGCACTAAACATCAATTGGAAGAAACATATTACAAATGAGCTACCCAAGATCAGCCATGATTTGGTGGCAGGTCACTGTGCCAGATGCCCAGAAGAAGATGCTTGCAACTTTGTTCTATGGGTACTGGACAGCGGAAGCAGAGTAAGGGGATGTCTGACTGACACTTTTCATGGACACCCTGAAGATTGACACAGAACCAGAACTGGAGGAACTGCATGCCTGCACACAAGACAAAACGCACTGGCTAACTGTTGTGGCTTGAGCTGGAATGAGCTCGAAATAGTTTTAGTAGTAATTAGATGAATTTTATAATGGCATATGAACTCCAGAAATTTTGGCCATGTCAGTGACTAAAATCAAATCTATATTATTCCATTAGCAAACAGAGCAGGCCCAGATAAAAAGGCTCCTACAGGATCCATCTGATCAGGGTGTACTCTGTTTGAAAACATGGAAATGTGTCCATAGGACACTGATGCCCCCACTTCAGACTTTAAAGTCATTTTTGCAAATAAAGAGCAGCAACTCCTAAATGACTGAAGCAATTTACATGGCAATCAAACTTGACAAAGATATAATGGCCACAAACATGTGTGTAAAGTTTGGTGTGAATTGGACAAATACTTTCCAAGAAGAAGTCCAGACAAATGTGAGGGCATAAAAAAGTGAACAGGTAAAGGATTAAAAAAACCATGAAGAAAGTTTGTATGCTGTAGGATTTTCAGTAGAGTTCTGATCTTTCTTTGATGAAGGCCGTGTTGGTTTGTATGAATGCAGTTGGCAATTATAGAATTCATCTTTTTTTTTCAGGTATGGCAACAAGCTTGTGATAGTAGCCTCCCCTACAGACAGACTTAGGTCTCTGATTGGCCCAGAAAATGACCCTGATTTCCAACTCTCCGATTTGAGTTACTGCATTTTAGAAAGGATTGGGAGGTACATAAAAAATCATCATTTGTAAATCATTGTCAATCCATACAGTTACATTTGCTGCATTTTCATGAAACTTGACAGAAATGAGCAGTTTTGTACAGTATTACTGTTTTATGATTACATTAAAGATTTTTTATGATTACATGATTATGATTCATGATCAACTGGCGGCCATGATGGATTTTGCAATTTGAGGAGCTACCTACAATGTAGCTCTACAGCTTTCTCTGCATTTTCACAAAAGTGATCTACATGGTGAGGATTCTATCATGTCAGTTTTGGATTCGTACTGGATTTTCCAGCTTTCCCCTCTTGATCAGAATCATGAAGGCCAACCAGATTTTGTTCAGTTTAACCCATTCCCTCATACTGACGCCTTTTGACGCCTTTGTTAAAGTCACTTTCTGAAACCACTGTGATAAATAGAGCATTTTCTTTTGTGAAGCGAATGCTCTATTTATCACAATGGTTTCAAAACTACAAATTTCTAAAATGTTCCTTTTCTCTAGTAAATGCTCCTTTTCGGTAGATTTAATAAAAGATGTAGGATCTAAAAATAGCCTATGAGGGAATGGGTTAAACAAAGCGTTTCAGGGTATTCTTGACTTTTGGTGACATCTCTTAGAAGTTTCCATAATAATCTCATTTTACATGGCTCATGAAAGAGCTATAGGAGAAATGGATAATTTTCCTACATAGGGTATATGTAATAAGAATTCTTTTGCATAGTTTTTGCAAAATATTTAATATGTTTCCACACAAATGTATTGTACCTTTATCAAGTTATGTAATGCATTATCAAGTTATTAATTCTTTCTTTGTTCATTATTCATGTATGAAATAATGACATCATGAATATTTATTAGTTGAAATATTTCAAGTTTTTTTTGCTTTGGAAAAAACTTTAGAATCAGATATATAAAAAGCAAACAGAGCAGAGCCTGATCTGATGGCTCCTATAGGAGCCATCTGATCTGGGTCTACTCTGTTTGCAAATGCTTGGAAAAAACTTTATATGAGGGAAGGGTTATTCGATACACTTGTCAACAATTTATGAGACTTTATCTGGACATGATCTAAATGTACATGATCAAAATATTTATCAGACTGGATAATGTCCTATAATGAATACATGTATGTATTAACCCCTATCATTTGATGGTTTCTAGGAAATTAGTCTTACAACATTCATTTTAAATAGGAATGTTTAACCCTTTTCTGCAGGAACATTCATATAAGAAGTAATGATATTAGGAAGATTAATAAGTTTATTTTTATAATGAGACATGAATACAGAAACTTTTTGGCCATGGCAGAAACTGTAGAATCATATCTATATTATTTTGTAAGCAAACAGAGCAGATCCTGATAGATGGCTCCTGTAGGAGCCATCTTATCTGGGTCTACTCTTTTTTCAAAAGCATAGGAATGTGTATTTATGGAGTAAAGTGTTAAGTAATGATCTAACAGCAATAATAGGCCACGATATTGCTTCGACTTAATGTCAAGGATGTATGTTGTCAATAAACCTGGTAATGTTAATGTTTGTCTCCAGATCCAGGTACTGTGGAGAAGTAGCAGCTGGCAAACACAGCCTTCACCTGCTTGTTGAGAACAGCAAAACCCTGTTCTATCAGATGAAGAAACTGAACTCTCTTGCTGTTATCAAAAAACAGGTAAGTCTGTACACAGATGTGTACAGTAGACAGGTTATAAACCATTGGCTTGATGATTGTGTCGTTTTACATCTTTGCAAACAGAGTAGACACTGTTTGCTTATATTGTTGCAGGTCATCACTGTTACCTTTCATATTTGTAGCTTTGAGTATAAAGGCAATGCAGTAAAAACTAGTATCAATGTCGGTCTTAACCCTTTCCTCCATAAATACGCCTTTCTACACCTCTGTAATAGTCACTTCTTGAAACCATTGTGATAGATAGAGCATTTGCTCATATAGAGCAAATGCTCTATTTATCACAATGGTTTCAAATTACAGAATTCTAAAAATGTCCTTTTCTCTAGTTAATGCTCCTTTTCGGTAGATGCATCCAAAGAGGTTGGATCTAAAAATGGCCTATGGAGGAAAGGGTTAAGGTTGGTGGTAGCTAAATGCCAAAGGAGCTTTCTGCATGACTTTCACTTGCATTTAGCAGCCACCTACACATGTACCTAAAAGTATACAAAATCTTCTCTAATAAAATTCCGGTTTAGAGAGGTTTTATTGTACTTGACAACTGGTGTAGTGAATCTATTCTTATCTAAGGGATTAGGTCATTGGTTTTCACAGATTTATAGACCCACAAATGTTAGAGTGTATTTAACACTTTAGTTTCAAAGCTTTGCAGAGTGGAACCAGATCAGACAGCTCCAGTATGAGATGTCTGATGAGGCTCAGTGTCTACTCTGGTTGCTTATGGAATTATAAAATTCTGATCCTACAATTTTATCTATAAACCAAAAAACTCCCTTGAAAAAATTATATTATAAAGAAGTTTAAAAATTGTATAGCATGGTGGACTTGGGGATAATATTAAAGTGGTTTTTTTATTTCAGCGGATGTGTACAATTCGGAAGCCACAAAACGTGAAAGTTACAGTTTCTCTCTTCCATTTGACACGATTTTCTCAGCCAGTTATAAGCAAGACCAAGACAGAGATTGTATCCCTGGCCAAACTTCTATCTTCTAAACCAGAACAGATGGAAGTGGTGGCTACAGCCAAACAAACATTGGTACTGTATTTCTCCTAATCGTTTTGATGCTTATCAGCCCATTCTGCTGGTTGTAAAGTTTAATAAATCAATTTGGCACCAGTTTAACCCTTTAATTAATAAATACCGTACTTTGGGAATATTTGGCTTCGTGATATTTTCGCCACTTTGTCTCTAAATACCAGTGTTTTATTTTGGTCAGTTTAATTTTCGCCATTCCGGGATTAAAGGGGCCAAAAATAAACACATGTATGAATCCAACGTGGAAAAGATAATTCTACCTTTGGTTGATTTCGAGTCTTCCAAGTTTTTATTGTTAAAACGGAAATACAATGAGAACTTAGGAGATGTTGTTTCTGGTCATGCCTAATTCCAGGGATTAAATGGTGAGTATCGGTATACGGTATATCAGTTAAGCTGATAATTTGTTTGTTTCTGAGTCATGTGTGATTAAAATGTATTAATGTAAACTATTTGAATAAAATTAGAAAACTTAGAAACAATCAATTTGATTTTCTAGGTCTTAAAAACCAGTATTAAAAGAAAGAGAGACGAGAGTTGTGTACATATTTTATATTATACAAACAAAATGGGGTCCCGTTTTCCGCCGCATATTTTCAAACTTTTGCCATTACGTCCGGTGACAATGTTTAGAAGTTGATTTGTTAGAGTACACTTTGTCAAGTTCCTCGTTGCAGAATGCCTCCAAATGGCAATCACTGTCACCAGAATTATAAATAAAATGAAACATCATTTTCTTTCGGTTTAAATAAGATAAAATAGATTTGTTTTGGTTCGTCAGCATGCTTCTGTGGTGTGTCGACGTGTGTGAGCAAATGATTGAATTACACACTAAATATACACTAAGTATACAAGAAAACCGTGATAAAGCGTGATAAACGCTCAAGCACATAATCCCTGTTGGTGTATGCCACGCATTACGGTAGTGTTTGGGGTAGGTGTTAATCTGTGTGTATACAATAGAGAAGTTACATATCGCCGACGATAAAGTGTTATTTGTTTGTCACGGATATATTTTGGTATGTTAAATTTTCGCCCTTTCACACCTGGTGGCGAATTAGGCCAATTATTAACCACGGCCAATTATTCCCAAAGTACGGTATGCCTTTCTACACCTTTGCAAACAGGGAAGACCCAGATCAGATGGCTCCTGATCAGGGTCTGCTCTGTTTGCTATTATGATATAATATAGATATGATTCTACAGTTTCTGCCATGGTCCTTATATTTCTGAAAATGTCACCTTTAGTACTACAGTAAAGATTGTTTATAACGTTTCGCAAGGGACCGTGGTAAAGAAAACATTATAACAGAGGAACATTATAAGTATTGTATCTTTCATTATGAGCAAGAAGCCACCAGCGTCCACTGAGTCTTTCATATCACTTTTGTCATTGTTTTTAGGAACTCTGTGTCTGCGTTTCCCATGATTGCATTTTAAAAAGAAGATTTCAGACCCTATAAACACTTATTCTCCATTGTAAACATCTTCTTTTCAAGTTGCAAATGGCAGAAGAATGATGTAGAGTGGAACTTTCGATTTTTTCCGAGGGTTAATACAGCTCTTAGAATTTGACTTTATGTTATAAAATTGGATTGAGGTCAGGTTCCAAACAGTCATAGTTTTTACAGGATGGAGATTAAAAAAAGCATGAAAGTAACTACAAATCAGACTTGAGTTTTTACAGAACAGATTCAGCGGTGCGGTAATAATACAATCTCAACAGAAATTGAATGGTTTAAATTGAAACAGAAATTCATGGCTATTAATTCTTTATTTGAATTGATCCTGTACAAACGTATTTATTCAGTGTTAAACGAAAGATGCCATTACAATTGGGTGTCAAGTAATGACTCCAAGTTTGTGTATTCGCTAATGTGTTTGCAAACACGCCTTTTGAGCAATTTTCACAGTTAATCAATTCCAACGCATGACTGTTGTCATCGCTACACTATGGGAAAATGTTATAATTACAGCTATTAGTGGTTTGGGACAAACTCTCTCGAACATTTAAAACAGGAAAAACATTAAAAACAAGAACATTGTATCTGATCTTTTTCAATATAGATAAAGATGGCATTTGGCAGGTACTCACCAATCTAAACATTTTATCAGAGGAAATGTATTGACCAAGAACGTTCTATCAAATCTTTACTGTACTTAGTATACAGTAAAATATAATCATATGTTTACATGTAAAGATTGCCCTATGTATATTTCTTTATAGATGCAATAATATATGCCATATTCATTACAGAGGTCTTTTGACAAGGTTTTCAAAAAAGTGGCGCAGGCGACCAATGCTGCAGGAGAAAGGTTTTTCGAGTTCATAGACATTCCCTATCGAGAGCTCCACCCAGATGCCACTCCAAAGGAATACTTGTGGAAGTAAGATGTCTGTTTAACCCTTTACCTAATAAATGTGCATGTAAAAAATAATTCATTTCACTTTTTCCATAACCTAGTTCGTCATAGGAGCATCATAGCTGACTTTGTGACAATCTCTTTCCACTTTGATCTGTCTTCCTCTACTCTCTGAGTTTTCGCAAAGCTCAAACCTTTCCACTCCTTGATGATACCTTCCCATCTCTTTGACTTCTTGTTCTATTAACCCTTTCCCTCATATAAACGTGTTTTCACGCATTTGCAAACAGAGAAGACCCAGATCAGACGGCTCCTAGAGGAGCCGTCTGATCAGGGTCTACTCTGTTTGCTAATAGAATTTGATAGATCTGTTTCTTTGCTTTCTAAACTGCCTACAATGTTCCACTGTCCATATTTCTTTATAACTATTTTGTTAATGAATATTCAGTAGGTACTGATAATTGGCCTAAATACAGAACAGGGAAAGGGTTAACTGTTCCCTGGAGACCTGTTGAGTAGGAGACATGACCATACCATCTCTACTTCATTTTCTTAACTATAGCGAGGAGCTCTTCATAGAGGCCAATCAGTGCTCGAACTTGACCGTTGACCTCTTCATTCATGATGTGGTCATTGTAAGATCATGTTTAGGATCCTTTTGTAGCATCTTATCTCTAGAACTGGAGTCTTCTCTCCTGTTCCGCTGTCAGTGTCCATGTCTCACAAACGGACAGGAATATTGAGACAAGAGAGCGCATCTTGGGTATCAAGTCTCATCTTGGTGTAAAGTGAAATGTTCTTGTTCTTCCGAATTGGCTATAGCTTTGCAAGAGCGACTACTGCTTGTGCAATTCGAACTAAAACTTCAGGTTCAGAGCCTTCGCCGAGTCTAAACTTAAAAAAATAATTACTGTATGAATATTAATTAAATGAATTTTTATAATGGCATTTGAACAAGGGACTTTATTGCCAGGTAAAAACTGAATAATTAGATCTATTATCAGTATTACACCTTTTGAACCTTTGCAAACAGAGAAGACCCACACCCTGTCGGAGTCATCTGATGAGGTAATAATATGCATTATGTCATTTATATTCTTACATGAATGTTCTTGAAGTAAAGGATTATCCCATTCCCTCATATTGACACCATTTGACGCCTCTGTAGAAGTCACTTTTTGAAACCATTGTGATAAAAAGAGCATTTGCTCCATATGAGCAAATGCTCTATTTATCAGAATGGTTTCAAAACTACTCAATTCTAAAAGTTTCCATTCTGCTAGTAAATGCTCCTTTTTGGTAGATTTATTTAAAAAAGGTCTATCTAAAAATAGCCTATGAGGGAAAGGGGTAATTGTGGGAAACAAGTGCATTATAGCATTTGCAAACAGTGTAGACCCTGATCAAAGGCATCTTAGATGAGCTCAGTGATCAGGGTCTGCACTGTTTGTCATTCATTTAAAATCCTCACGCAAATTATCCCCTTTCATACTAAATGGACTCTTTTGTTAAACAGTGATGGACCATTTATCATTCAAAGGGTCGACCCTTACTGTGCTGAAAAAATTATGTCTGTCAAAACTCTGATTTGTTGCATTTTTATGCCCCCGCCTTTAGGCGACGGGGGCATTAAGTTTTACCCTTGTCCGTCCCGTCCATAAGTCCGTCCTTACGTACGTCCGTATGAAATTTTCGTAAAGGATTTCTTGGCTTGTGTAAGGTGGAATGATTTGATTTTTGGTCTGAAGCATTATCATAGTGAGTTGTACCGTGTCTCCCCTTTTCAGGTCTGTCGTCCATCTACTTTCTGTTTGCCGACACTTGAATTTTGATTGAATTTTGATTGAATTTTGGTGATTGTTTAATGACAAAAAATTTCGTCAAAGATTTCTTCGCCCATGTAAGCTGCAATTATTTGATATTTGGTCTGAAGCATAAACATAGTGAGTTGTACCGGGTCTGTCGTCCATCTACTTTCTGTTTGCTCGCGGGGGCATCCGTGTCCCATGGACACATTTTCTTTTATTTTTTACTTTAATACCACAGCATTTGAGAAACTATTGAACGAGTGTCAAACAGCTTGGATCCTGATGAGATACTATGTAAATCGGCGTTTCATCTGGATCCAAGCTAGTTGCAAAGTCGAGTCAGGTTGCGCTTGGCATTATAAAGATCATGTGTGTATTTCAGAAACGGTAAGGGAGAGAGGACTATAAGGCATGTAAGATTACTAAAGCCATTGAAAGAAGTGGAAACTAAAACAGAAATAGTAGACTCCAGTGATGATGAGGAGGACGAGACTGTGGATGACAATGGTATAGTAAAAACTGTTTAACCCTTTACTCCATAAATATGTCTTTCTATGCCTTTGCAAACAGAGTAGACCCAGATCAGACGGCTCCAACAGGAGCCGTCTGATCAGGGTCTGCTCTGTTTGCTTATGATATAATATAGTTATAATTCTACAGTTTCTGCTATGGCTAAAAGTTCCTGTGTCCATGTGCTATTATAACAATTTAATCTAATAAATATTCATGACGTCAATATTTTTTACATGCATTTTCATGGAGGAAAGGGTTAAACCCTTACCTTGACCCTTTATGCCATGAATATTCATATCAGAAATAATGACAGCATGTATATCAATTAGATATTTTTTTTATAATGTCACATGAGCACAGGACATTTTGGTCATGGTGGAAACTGAAACAAGATCTACAGTTGAACGTCAATATCTCGAACTTCAAGAGACCATACAAAATACTTCGAGATAACCATAGTTCGAGTTATCTGATTTCTTATCTGGACAGTTTCTCAAGTTCACAGCTTAATGCAGGTCTAAAGTAATGCTGAAGTCTCCTACAGGAGCTTTCAGCATTACTTTAGACCTGCATTAAGCTGTAACATGTGTTTCTAGATATGGGTAACGATACATTTTAGAGGAATTCTGTATTGTAAATTTTTGAAGGACTGAATTTTTTGTTCGAGTTAACCCGAATTTCGAGTTATCCAAGTTTTAGATATTGAAGTTCAACTGTATATCATATTGTAATCAAACAGAGCAGACCCTGTTGTATAGGAGCCGTCTGGTATGGTTCTACTCAGTTTTCAAAGGTGTAGAAAGGCATATATGGAGTAAAGGGTTAAAGATCTTTTTGAAGTAATTTGTGAAGCATACAGTGCAAACCCTAATCAAATGATTGCTACAAGAACCCTCTGGTCTGGGTGTATACAGCTTGCCTATGTCCCTGTTAAAGCCTTTGGGGAAAACCAGTGTAGTGGCATATTCAAATAGTGCTGACCCAGAGCAGGAGACTCCTCTAGGAGCCTTCTGATAATGGTCTGCACTATTTGTCATTCAGAATCCTTTTTTATACGCCCACCTAATAAAGGTGGTCGTATATTGTCGTGGCCCTGTCCGTCCGTCCGTCCGTTCGTTCGTTTTCTGGGAAAACTATTTGAGAGATATTAATGAAACTTCACACAAATGTTAAATGCATCAAGATCTGAAGCTGAGTTGATTCTGAGGTTCATTTGATTTTTCATTTCAGAGTTATGGCCCTTGTCCTTAAAAAATATGCAAATAGTTTGTCCGCTGTTTTCTGGGAAAACTGTTTGAGAGATATTAATGAAACTTCACACAAATGTTTAATGCATCAAGATCTGAAGCTGAGTCGATTCTGAGGTTCATTTGATTTGTCGTTTCGGAGTTATGGCCCTTTTACTTAAAAAATAATGCAAATGCATGCAAATAGTTTGTCCGCTGTTTTCTGGGAAAACTATTTGACAGATATTAATGAAACTTCACACAAATGTTTAATGCATCAAGATCTGAAGCTGAGTTGATTCTGAGGTTCATTTGATTTTTCATTTCAGAGTTATGGCCCTTGTCCTTAAAAAATATGCAAATAGTTTGTCCGCTGTTTTCTGGAAAAACTATTTGAGAGGTATTAATGAAACTTCACACAACTGTTTAATGCATCAAGATCTGAAGCTGAGTTGATTCTGAGGTTCATTTGATTTTTCATTTCAGAGTTATGGCCCTTGTCCTTAAAAATATGTAAATAGTTTGTCCGCTGTTTTCTGGGAAAACTATTTGAGAGATATTAATGAAACTTCACACAAATGTTTAATGCATCAAGATCTGATGCTGAGTCGATTTTGAGGATCATTTGATTTTTCGTTTCAGAGTTATGGCCCTTGTCCTTAAAAAAAATGCAAATATATGCAAATAGTTTGCCCGATGTTTTCTGGCAAAACTGTTTGACAGATATGAAACTTCATACACAAGACCTGAAGCTAAGTCGATTCTGAGGATCATTTGATTTGTTGTTTCAGAGTTATGGCCCTTGCACTTAAAAAAATAATGCAAATCTATGCAAATATGAGGATGGCCATAACCTTTTCATTTGAAATGATATTTACTTCAATTTTTTTATATGGTTAAACCTTAATGTGAATTTTCACATATATTGCGGGGGTTTTGATATGTCATTTTATTCTAAAGTTATGGTCCTTGAACTTCGTGTGTTCGTTGCTTTGTTTGTCAGTCAACTTTTAGTTTGTCTGTTGTTTTCTGGGAAAACTATTAAAATTATATAAATGAAACTTAACACAAATGTTTTAAGCAACAAAATTTGAAGCTGAGTTTATTTTGAGGTTCATTCAGTTTGTCTTTACAGAGTTATGACCGTTGCACTTTACAAAAATCTGCAAAAATGAGGATTAGCTGTAACTTTTTTATTTAATAAGATATTCACTTCATTTTTTAAAAAAAATAGTATCACCTTAATATGGAAATCAAGATCTTGAAGCACAGATTAGAAATGTCAACACTTATAAGGCATGTTGAATCAGAGAAAGTTTGCAAGTGGGCGTATTATGTACCGTATGCGGTACTCTTGTTACATTATACCATTTTTATACCCCCCACAACGAAGTTTGGGGGGTATACTGGAATCAGGTTGTCCGTCCGTCCGTCCGTCCGTGGACACAATTTTGTCCGGCCTTCTTCTTCTACAGTTTTGCTTCAATTTTGTTGAAAGTTCATGTATAGCCATATGACCATATAAACCTGTGCACCGCATATTTCCATTATGATCGAACCACTACTTCAGGAGTTATCTCCCCTTTTAGTCCCCTACCAATGTTTTTCGGTTTTCTGGACTTTTTATGGCTGTGACTCGAGATATCAACTCTATATTTAGTACAAAGCTAAATCTAGATCAGTTACAGCTTATGTTGCAATCTCAGTCAGGTTGAATAATTATTTCCAGATTTATTGCCCTTGAACTTTAATTTTTTTCTTCAAATTTGGGATTTTCCAGACTTGTTTTGGAAGTGGTTGCAGATATTAACTTTATATTTGGCATAAAGCTAACTCTAGATGAATTACAGCTTAATTCCCAATCTCAGTCTGGTTGAATAATTTTTGACAGAGTTATGGCCCTTGAACTTTAATTTTTTGTCAAATTTTCACTTTTCCGGTCTTTCTTTGGAAGTGGTTAGAGATATTAACTTCATATTTGACATAGAGCTAAATCTAGATGAGGTACAGCTTAAGTTCAAATATGGGTCTGGTTGAATAATTTTTGTCAGAGTTACTGTCCTTGAACTTAATGTTTTTCTGAAAAGGTACCTAGCTTTAGAACTTTGAATTTGACAAAAAAACTCATGAAAGGGTCTTGTTTCTCTGAATTATTCTTCATTTTTATTACATAAATTAGGTTGGGGCATGTATTGTTTTTAAATCTCTTCATGTTTCTGTATGTACATATGTTCAGCTTGATGATAGGTGTTCTGACAAGCAGACAGGTGGGGGGTATTCATTAGCCTTTGGCTTACAGTTCTAGTTTGTACTGAATGCATCAGGGTCTGATCTGATCAGGGTCTGCTCTGTTTGCTTATTGAATTATATAGTTCTGTTCCATTATAAAAATTAATCTAATTAATATTCATGATGTCATTATTTCTTACATGAATATTCATACGGTAAAGGGTTAAGGAACACAAGGAATAAATGGATGAGAGAGTAGTGATATGCGTATTTTCATCAGCAAGCTTTTCGTGATGAATATTCTTGTAAGAAATAACCAATCCATTTGGATATGCTCGGGGTGGGGGTGGGGGGATACTGTTTTTGCTCCGTCTGTTGGTTTGTGTCCAACTTTAATGTTGGTGATAATGTTGTAACCATTGCACATACATGAATGTGCGACTTATGGAGAAAAACATTTTTAAGGGTGACTTATTAAGGTCAAGGTCAAACATCAAGGTCAAACGTCAAATCAGGGGGCATAGTGTTTCATATTGTTGTATCTTTCCTCAGCACCAAAGGTAGTGTTGAGACGAGAGTTTGACAAACCTTACATGTACCAGGCCATGGAGGTGATCAGAGAAACAGGACCAAGAGGGCTGTCCCAGAATGAGCTGAAAAGAATCCTAGGCACCACCAAACTAGGGGTCAGGCGTATCTGTAAATTTTTACATCGCCTTAAGTACCTCACAACAGTACTCATGAATAAAGGAAGGCAAAAGGAAGTCATGTAAGTTTTGATAACTTTCAAAGACCTTAATAAGTTAACCCTTTACTCCATGAATACGCCTTTCTATGCCTTTGCAAACAGGGTAGACCTAGATCAGAAGGCTCCTATAGGAGCCATCTGATCTGGGTCTGCTCTGTTTGCATACGAAATAACATAGATCTGATTCTTCAGTTTCTGCCTGAGCCATCATGCCATTTTAAAAATTAAACTAATGATGTCATCATTTCTTTCATGCATATTCATGGAGTAGAGAGTTAACTTTTGAATAAGGAAAACAAGGTAGCAGGTAATTGCAAACTGTGTTGATCCTAATCAGAGGGATGGTAGATTTTTGACCAGGCTTTACTCGGTTGCTTGGGGCAACCCACTACTACATGAATATTCATGTACAAAAAAATGACATGAATATTAATTAGATTAATTTTTATAACGGCACATGAACGCTGGCATATTTGGTAATGGCAGAAACTGTAGTCCTTGTCTATATTGTTTCATAAGTAAACAGAGCAGACCTGCAGGACCTGATCTGAGTCTACTCTATTTGTGTATGTGTTGAAAGGTATATTTATGGGGTAAAGGGTTAACTATTATGCAGCATAATATTTCTGATTGGCTGTAATCAGTGATGGATTATTCCACTTTGAAAATTCATCAGTCAAAGGATGTAACCCTTTCCTTGTTCTATATTTATTCCAAATTTTAATACCTTCTGAATATTCATGGACAAAATAATTAGAATGAAATATGGAAAGTGGAACATTGTAGCCATTTTAGAAAGTTAATTTCATTAGCAAACAGAGCAGACCCTGATCAGACGGCTCCTATAGGAGCTGTCTGATCTGTGTCTACTCTGTTTGCAAGTGCCTGAAAACATGTTTATATGAGGGAAATGGTTAACACCAGGAAATGTTGAATGAAAATTTTGCAGATGAAACCAAATGGTCATATTTTTACTAAAAAATCTTCCTATCATAGTTTTCCCTTTTCATTTACTGTTTACCTCATGATATTAACTGATTATTTGGTAATGGCGAAGGAACAGGGGAATTTTTAGCCATTCCAGAAACTGTAGGATCAGATCTTTATTATGCCATGAGCAAACAGAGCCGACCCTTATCAGACGGCTCCTGCAGGAGTCATTGATCTGGATCGAATCAAATAGAATGTTTCACCTTATTTTAAGAATGTTGCACCTTATTTTAAGGAAGTTTGTATCAATTGATTATTAATACATATTCTGTTGTTGATGCTTTTATTATGTCTCCCCCAGTATACTGGTGAGACATTGTTTTTGTGGGCAGCATCAGTCCGTCCGTCCATCCATCCGTCCGATTTTAATTTGTCTGCAAGGTTTCTCGAAAACCTTTGGTCAGATTTTCCTGAAACTTCATAAGACATCATTTTTTGTATCAAAGACAACTCTAGTTTTATAGTTTGTCTTTACTTCAGATAAAATTCAGTTATTGTGCAAAGCTTAGCAAATAATAGGAAGGAAAGATCTCCATGATCCTTTGCATTTTAAACAACTAGATTAAGCTTTGTTTGATGTTCCTCTGCATTTTAAACAACTAGTATTCTTTGATGTTCCTCTGCATTTGAAACAACTGGTAGTGTTTGATGTTCTCTTCATTTTAAACAGCTAGTACATGTATTCTTTGATGTTCCTCTGTATTTGAAACAACTAGTATTCTTTGATGTTCCCCTGAATTTGGAACAGCTATACAATATTGACTATTGTGTGTTATGTGCAGGTATGTTGCTGTAGAAAATCTCAAAGATAACAAGATTCACAAGAGTGTGGAGGTAGAAAGACAGAAGTTTGGAGATATCATAGTGGAGGAGTATGAAACAGGTTCTCACCGCGCCAGACGGGTGAAAAAAAAAGAAAAGGACAATACTGGTCATGAAATTGACAGCCCAGTGGCAGAAAGCTCAAATAGTGGCAGGAAAGAAGAAGAGGATAAATTTAAACTTAATGATGGTAAGGAGAGAAATAGTACAAATTCATTGAGAGTATATACAGTAGAACCTGTCTTAAGCGACCATATATTGATTTGACACGGAACTCTTAAAAAGCAGGTGAGTGCTTAATGCAGGGCAACAGTAATGCAGAAAGCTCCTATAGGAGCTTTCTGCATTACTTTTGACCTGCATTAAGCTACCATCTGCCCATCACTCCAAAAATATTCCTCTTTTTGATGGTCGCTTAAGACAGGTTCTGCTGTAAATTAATACCTCTTGACAATGGCCAGTCAAATTGGACTAATATTTTATCTTTTAGGCAGGTATCTGTAGGAGTTTTCATTACATTTGTTCTTGATTAACCCATTCCCTCATATTGATGCCTTTTGACGCCTCTGTAAAAATCACTTTTTGAAACCATTGTGATTAATAGAGCATTTGCTCCATAGGAGCAAATGCTCTATTTATCACAATGGTTTCAGAACTATACAATTCTAAAAATTTTCCTTTTTCTCTAGTTAATGCTCCTTTTCGGTAGGTTTATTCAAAGAGGTTAGGTCTAAAATAGCCCATGAGGTAAAGGGTAAACCCGTTCTCTCATACTGACACCTTTTGCAGACGCCTCTGTAAAAGTTACTTTTTAGCTCACCAGAGCACTTTTGTGCTCAGGGTGAGCTTTTGTGATCACTTGATGTCCGTCGTCCGTCGTCGTGCGTCGTCCGTCGTCCGTCGTGCGTCGTGCGTCGTCGGGCGTCAACAATTTGAACCTTTAAAAATCTTCTCCTCTGAATCTACAGGGTTCTCAGCTTTCATCTTTGGTACATAGCATCACCTTTAGGTCCTCTACAAAAGTTATATAAATTTTGCCCCTGGGGTCAAAATTGGCCCCGCCCCAGGGGTGCCTTGTTTTCTATTGAAATATATAGTAAAACTTTGAAAATCTTCTCCTCTGAATCTACAGGGTTCTCAGCTTTCATATTTGGCACAAAGCATCATGTTCAGGTCCTCTACAAAAGTTATATAAATTATGCCCCTGGGGTCAAAATTGGCCCCGCCCCAGGGGTAGCCAGTTTTGAATAGAAACATATAGTGACAACTTTGAAAATCTTCTCCTCTGAATCTACAGGGTTCTCAGCTTTCATATTTGGCACATAGCATCATGTTCAGGTCCTCTACAAAAGTTATATAAATTATGGCCCTGGGGTCAAAATTGGCCCCGCCCCAGGGGTAGCCAGTTTTGAAAAGAAACATATAGTGACAACTTTGAAAATCTTCTCCTCTAAATCTACAGGGTTCTCAGCTTTCATATTTGGCACATAGCATCATGTTCAGGTCCTCTACAAAAGTTATATAAATTATGCCCCTGGGGTCAAAATTGGCCCCGCCCCAGGGGTAGCCAGATTTCATTAGAAACATATAGTGACAACTTTGAAAATCTTCTCCTCTGAATCTACAGGGTTCTCAGCTTTCATATTTGGCACATAGCATCATGTTTAGATCCTCTACAAAAGTTATATAAATTATGCCCCTGGGGTCAAAATTGGCCCCGCCCCAGGGGTAGCCAGTTTTGAATAGAAACATATAGTGACAACTTTGAAAATCTTCTCCTCTGAATCTACAGGGTTCTCAGCGTTCATATTTGGCACATAGCATCATGTTCAGGTCCTCTACAAAAGTTATATAAATTATGGCCCTGGGATCAAAATTGGCCCCGCGCAAGGGGTAGCCAGATTTCATTAGAAACATATAGTGACAACTTTGAAAATCTTCTCCTCTGAATCTACAGGGTTCTCAGCTTTCATATTTGGCACATATCATCATGTTCAGATCCTCTACAAAAGTTATATAAATTATGCCCCTGGGGTCAAAATTGGCCCCGCCCCAGGGGAGGTCAGTTTTGAATAGAAACATATAGTGAAACTTTGAAAATCTTCTCCTCTGAAACTGGAAGGTTCTAAGCTTTCATATTTGGCACATAGCATCATGTTCAGGTCCTCTACAAAATTTATATAAATTATGCCCCTGGGGTCAAAATTGGCCCCGCCCCAGGGGTAGCCAGTTTTCAATAGAAATATATTGTAAAACTTTGAATATATTCTTCTCTGAAACTGAACGGTTCTCAGCTTTCATATCTTGCACATAGCATCATGTTCAGGTCCTCTACACAAGTTATATACATTATGCCCCTGGGGTCAAAATTGACCCCGCCCCAGGGGTGCCAGTTTTCTCTAGAAACATATAGTGAAAACTTTGAACATCTTCTCCTCTGATTGGCTGGTGAGCGATGTCAGGGCCATTCTGGCCCTCTTGTTTAAACCATTGTGATAAATAGAGCATTTGCTCCATATCACTGGTTTCCAACTACACAATTCAAAAATTTTCCTTTTCTCTAGTACAGTATATTGGCGATATTTCGAGCACCATCGGGGATCAGCAAAAACCTCGGATTATCGCGATGCTCGAAAGAACCGAGACCATTTTATATCATTTCCTAAGAGCATTGTTTGACGACGACAGGAAGCGTATTTCTTCACATTAAACTTAAAATTTTAACATTATCCTAAACTTCAATGCATATTTAATTCATCGATTCTTTCCTTATATAAGTGATAAAAGAAAACACCATTCACATCGGCGACCGAAGTTTCAGTATAATTTGTATGGGTCCGTTCAACAGACCCTTCACAATAAACTCAAAACTTGTTTCAAACCATTTAGACATATCCCTAGAACAGTCGTAGGGTATAGCGTTATGTCGTTTATTTTGCATATGTTCCATTTGTCGACATTAATTTATTTGTTGGTGCTGAGTTGGGTGCACAAACAAACATTTTCGTTTCGTTCCCGTGCTGTTTCGTAGTAAGGAAAATCAGGGCGAGTGACCAAATTAATTAATAATCGGAACACTCGACTGTTTTCGTCTAACGTAGTTATTCTCGTTCATCTCTCGTAGCAAGAGTCTGCATGAACGAGACTGTCTAAAAGTAACAAAAATATTGCGAATTTCAAAGCACTACACGAAAAGCACTGCACTATTTCAAAATTTAAAGCAGAAAGAATTTATATGACACACTTTCAACGGTATCGAAAAATCACTACACGTTTGCGAACGTATGCAAATTATGAGTGTGATGTGACTCTTTGTTTATTAAGACTTCAGTCAATAAATTCTCATCATTATTTACACCAAAGTAAAGTCTGCATTCAATGAATGTGTTATTCACACATTTGGAAGATCTAATGTCCCATAGACGGATCTTTCGAAAGGTCACAACAATGTATCGAGAAGGTGTGAATAATTACCTCGGAGGTGGGAAAACACTATGCTCGAATTAAACAATCAATAAAGGGAACCAGAATGATTCGCGGGACCAGCACACATGCTCGAACTTTCGGATTATCGCTATTCGGATTAATGCAGGTATTTTCAATGAGATTTGATAGAATTTGAGCCGGGACCTCAACATTCCCTCGGAATAAGCGGGTATCTCGGAAAAACGAGAGTCGAAATAACGCCGTTATACTGTAAATGCTCCTTTTCGGTTGATTTATTGAAAGAGGTTGGATCTAAAAATAGCATATGAGGTAATGGGTTAAGCAATCCTTCACTTTTGTATTGAATTAATTGCTCACCTGTCTTAACCCTTTACTCCATAAATATGCCTTTCTACACCTTTGCAAACAGAGTACACCCAGATCACATGGCTCCTATAGGACCCTTCTGATTAAGGTCTGCTCTGTTTGCTTTTGATATATTATAGATCTCATTCTACAGTTAATGTCTTACCATATCAAACAGCTCCTGCCTGTCTGTATGTCTGCCTGTCCGCTTTGTAAACGTTATCCTTTCCTAAACCACTGACTTGAATTTGACCAATCATCACAGTATTGATCCTTAACCCATTCTCTCATAGGCTATTTTTAGATCCAACCTCTTTGAACAAAACTACTGAAAAGGAGCATTAACTAGAAAAAAGGAAAAAAATAGAATTGTGTAGCTTAGAAACCATTGTGATAAATACAGCATTTGCTCCTGTGGAGCAAATGCTCTATTAATCACAATGGTTTCAAAAAGTGACTATTCCAGAGGCGTCAAAAGGCATCAGTATCAGGGAATGGGTTAAGTGATCTTCTATCAAAGTTATATTCATGATTTTAACCCTTTCCCTATTCAGTACTTATGTAAGAAATTATGACATCATGAATATTTATTAGCTGAATTTTTATAATATCAGGATTTTTGAAAAACAGTAAGATTAGATTTATATTATGTCAGAAGAAAACAGAGTAGACCCAGATCATGCAGCTCCTATAGGAGCTGTCTGATCAGGGTCTGCTCTGTTTGCAAATGCGTGAAATGGGTGTTTATGTGAAAGGAAAGGGTTAATCTGCTGTAATAGTAGGAGCCAAAAATGTAAACCTGCAGCCTGTAGTTTCAGTGAAATACAGAGTCCAGATTAATTTTGGTAGATGTACATAGTAGATCACTTGGTTTATAAGCCATGTGAGCGATACAGGGCTACCATTGCTCTCTTGTCTGGAGGTTATAAATGAGCTCCTTTGAACATGATTTTCATGAATTCTTTTCACTGTATAGTCAAATTCAGACCAGCTCCAAAATATTAAAACAGTTCAGCTAGTATTTATCAATGAAAAATAAATCCTATCCAATAAAAACTGTTTTCAAATTTTTATGTATACAGTAAAACCCCGCTAATGCGACCACCTAAAAGAGGTATAATTCTGGGTGCTAGATGCAGGTGGTAGCTTAATGCAGGACAAAAATAAAGCAGGAAGCTCCTAGAGGAACTTTCTGCATTAGTTTTGTCCTGCATTAAGCAACCACCTGCTTATAAAGATAGCCATGTTTATTCATTAAGTGGTCGCATTAGAGGGGTTCAGACCATTCTACTGTATACATTTACCATTCAATCTAGTGGCAAACAGCTTGAATTCTGATTTGCAAAGTAGGAGATCCTTCGAAAGCATAAGAAGCAACATGAAAAGAGAAAATTGCAGACTTGGTTTTATTGAGTCTTCATGAGCAGTTATTTAAAGTGCAACACTACTCACGCTCCCTAGTATCGGCGTAAGTGATATTCAATTTTAATTAACTAAAACCATTGAAACTGATAATCTTGAAGGACCAGATAATATGACAACACTGAGAATGACGTAAGGGGCGACTTTTTATGGCAGGCACATGAGAGCATCATAAATATTAATTAGATTCATTTTTAGCTTGTCTGTTTTGAAGAAATCACGAGCTATTGTCATAACTCTGGCGTCCGTGTCGTCATTGTCTTCGTCGTTGTCGTTGTCCAAAATCTTAACATTGACCTTAACTTCTTCAATTTTTCATTTACAACCTTCATTTTTGGTATGCATGTTCATCTTGACAATGACGACAGATGAGCATTGGCCCTAGCTTGAGGTTCTCTTGTTATAATAACACATGGACATGGGAATATTTGGCCATGGCAGAAACTGTAGAATCATATCTAGACTATCATCAATAACAATCAGAGCAGACCCTCCTACAGGAACCATCTGATCTGGGTCTACTCTGTTTGTAAAGGCATAGAAAGGCGTATTTATGGATGAAACATTGTAAGGATTAATTTGTAAACAATATAAGTACACTCTAGAAGTTTTGTGTTGATGTGTTTTCAGAAAAGCCAACAGAACAGAAGATCTCAGCAATCAAAGAGGAGTTAAACAGACTGGAAGAAATGAGCCAACAACTGATAAAGCCTCCTTCCCAGGCAAAAATAGAAGTGATAAGAGAAATGACAGGTAGGCTTTGAATGCTTACATTCAGAGTGATCAGTTTAATGACCAACAGTGCAGGCACTGATCGAAGGACTCTTGTATGAGCCCTCTCACCTGGGTCTACACTGTTTGCAATTGCAAGTACACTCATTTAACCCATTACCTCATAGGCTATTTTTAGCCCCAACCTCCATTTCTTGAATATTCATGAAGTAAAGGTTTAATTTTTATGTTAACCCTTTACTTCATGGATATTTTTGAAAGAAATAATGACATCATGAACATCAATTAAATTCATTTTTTATAAAGGCACATGGTCACATAGCAGAAACTGTAGAATCATATCTATATTAATTCATAAGCAAACGGAGCAGACCCTGGTCAGATGGCTCCTGCAAGAGTCATCTGATCTGGGTCTCCTCTGTTTTCAAAGGCATGGAAAGGTGTGTTAATGGAGTTTAGATAAAACTTTAAGATATGATCAGACAGATTTCTGGATCTACTCTGTTCAACCCTTTACTCCATAAATATGCTTTTCTACACTTTTGCAAACGGAGCAGACCCTGATCAGGAGCGATCTGATCAGGGTCTACTCTGTTTGCTCATGGCATAATAAGCTCTGATTTTATAGTTTCTACATGCAGAGTCAAAATGTACTTTCATATGCCATTATAAAAATTTAATTAATATTCGTGATGTCATTCTTTCTTTTATAAATATTCCTGGGGTGGGTTATAGTAGTTTACAGAGCCGTAGATACTGCTATCAATTTTTTTGTTCCTCCAACCTCTATCTTGCTGGTACATGGATATGTGATTCTAACGTTATGAGTTCCAGCAAGATACGGCTTTCTTAATTAGTGTATTATAGAAACTGTAACAATGATGGTAGTCACATGCTAAGTGATATTTTTCCAGAGGACGGGACTTTGGTTAAGGTTCGGATAGAGGAGATGACAATGATGGGACCAGAGCATGTCAAAGCTGGCACAGAAGACTCACTTGGCCTGAAGAGGTTCAGAAGTAGGTTACATTTTACTCGAGTCTTGCTACTCCCGATTTGACTGACAATCCCAAACAGGTTAACCCATTACCTCATAGGCTAGTTTTAGATACAAATAATATGAATAAATCTACCGAAAAGGAGCATTAATTAGAGAAAAGGAATTTTTTAGAAATTTTCAGTTTGAAACAATTGTGATAAATAGAGCATTTGCTCCTATAGGAGCAAATGCTCTGTTTATCACAATGGTTTCTCAATGTGACTTTTACAGAGTCGTCAATATGAGGGAATGAGTTAAATCCAAATGAGACACTGAGTAACTCATAGTCTCATCTAAATCCATGTGGATTGCTAACTTGTTAGAAAGAAGGTCAGACAGTTAATATGTTTAAACTGCAGCAGTTAAAAGTTTGAACTGATAATAATTTTCTCAAGAGGATATATTGAACAGGGTTCATGTCTGAATGAGAATCACCTTGAACATTAATAACTTTTCTTTTTCTTTCCAAGGAAAGCAAAACTTTGACATGATGTTTCAATTTTTATATCGGTACAGCTAGCCCTGTCAGACATCACACAGTTGTTTACCTTGAAAAGGGGTCACAGTCTGGTAACTCTATCAGGCATATTTAAAAAGTTCAATTTCCACTGAGACAAGCATTTGGCATCTGCATGCATTGTACCATGTTGTATTCATTTGAACATTGCCTATCAAAATTCAAGAAAAAAATACAAGCTATTGTTGTAACTCTGGTGTCCGCGTTGTTGTCTGGAAACTTTAACATTGGCTATTACTTCTTTACTATTCATGCAAATCTTATGAAACTTCGCACACTTGTTCACCGTCACAAGGGCTACAATTGAATAGATGAGCTCTGGCACCGACATGCAGTGCTCTTGTTATGCTTCATCATCACTCATTTTAGCAGTATATGGCAGCAAGTCTGGGTTTACGCAACACAGGAACAAATAAAGTGCTTTTTATCATGAACTGATATGTTAGTATGTTTGCCCACTTAGTGTAAACCAGTCATATTGAGAAGGTATTGAGTTGTAGAGTCTGTTGGAGCTTGGGGGTTATCCCTTCGCTTGCTATTCACGTCAATATACCTACCTGTAAATAGTGAACACCCAGATGAGACAGCTCCTGCAGGAGCTGTCTCATCAGGGTCTGCACTATTTACAAGTTGATTGTGCAACCAGTGCACTCCACAGCAGTGATTGCACAGCGAAATACTTGTATACAGTGAATATATATGTAATTATACAACAGGGCATGGGTAAAGAAGGAGAAATGTATTTTAAAATTCAGCAAGCGAAGGGTTAACCTTTTATTTGATAATACCACCTTGTTACTCCTTTGCAAAAAGAGTAGACCCAGATCAAACAGCTACAGTAGTAGCCATCTGCTTATGAAACAATCCCTGTGTTTATATCATAAACATTCAACTCCATTTACTTCATAAATACGCCTTTCTATGCCTTTGCAAACAGAGAAGACCCTGATCAGTCAGCTCCTGTATGAGCCGTCTGATCAGGGTCTGCTCTGTTTGCTTATGATATAATATAGATCTGATTCTAGTTTCTGCCATGGCCAAAAATGCATGTGTTCATGTGCTATTATAACAAATTAATCTAATTAATATTCATGACGTCATGAATATTCATGAAGGAAAGGGTTAAATGGAATGCTTTGCTCTTTTCTGTTGGTTTTTTTATCAACATTTTCATTTCCACAGAATTGCTGACTGACGTCCATATAAGGCGTGCCAACTGGATTACTGAGGTGGTGACTGCCGTGAAGGTGTTGGAGAACTTCAAACTCCTCAGAGTAAGAGAACATTTGTATAAAAGACAACAAATATAGAATTATTTAGTCATTAACTTTATAGAAACGCCTTTTCATGGCTTTGCATACAGAGCGAACCCAGATCAGATGGCTCCTGTAGAATTCGTCTTTCAGGGTCTGTTCTGTTTGCCTATGAAATTATATAGATCTAATTCTACAGTTTCTGCCATGGCCAAAATATTTGCTTGTTTATGATCTCTGACTCTTATCTGCTTGAAGTTTGACTTTCTTATTTGGTCAAGCTTGTGAGAAATGATTGAGTTTTTATCCTTTACTCTATGAATATTCATGTAAGAAATAACGATATCGTGGTTATTAATTTTGTAATGGCATAAGAACACAGGCATTTATGGCTATACCAGAAATGGTAGAATCTATTATACCAGTTGGTAAGCAGACTGAACAGACACTGATCAGACAGCTCTAACAAGAGCCATCTGATCTTGGTCTACTCTGTTGGCAAAGGTGTAAAAAGGCGTATTTATGGAGTAAAGGGTTAACTCTTTCCCTTGTATAAGTGTGTTATACAAACATAGTCTTAGAAGATCCAGATCAGATAGCTCTTATAGGAGCCGTCTAATCAGGGTCTGCTCTGTTTGCTAATAGAATTTGATATATCTGTTTCTTTAGTTTCTAAAATGGCTACAATGTTCCACCTTCCATATTTCATTAAAACTATTTTGTCCATGAGTATTCAGTAGGTATTGAAATTGGGAATAAACACAGTACAGGGAAAGGGTTAATTAGCATGCATCTGATCAGAATCTATATCAGAAGTTCAGACAAGATGTGTAAATTTAAACATGTTCAAGGATAGCTCCATTATTTCTCCACCAAACCCTATACTGTGACCACTCTTTTGAATGAAAGAGTGGTCACAGTATAGGGCTTGGTGGAGAAATAAGGATTTTAGTATTTGGTATGCACCTTTAATCTGTAGCTCTGTAAATACATTTTTATGTGATAAATTTTCAGCTGTTGAGGACTCGAGAGGAAGCACTGAGCCTTCCCTACATGATGGATGCCAGATCTTTGAAACGACTTATAACAGCACTGGTACAAGAGAAAAAGATCCGATGCTATGCTGTCTGGATAACAATGGGAGACAGAGAGAAACGGGTAATCTCTATACAATGTTGAATTAATGCACTTGAATAAATGCACAGTTGAATCTCTTTATGATGTCTACTTAAACAATTACTCCTTGAATATTCATGACATCATGTACATTAATTAGATTAATTGTTAAAATGTCATGTTAACACATGACATTAAGCAGAAACTGCAGAACGTGATCTACAACATTCCACAGTCAAACAGAGCAGACCCTGATCTAGAGCTTCTGCATAACTTTCCTCCTACATTGAGTAACCAGCTGCATTAACCCTTTTCCTCATATAAACATGTTTTTTATGCATTTGCAAACAGAGTAGACCCAGATCAGACAGCTCCTATAGGAGCCTTCTGCTCTGTCTGCTAATGGAATTTGATTGATCTGTTTCTTTACTTTCTAAAATGGCTACGGCTACAGTGTTCTATCTTCTATATTTGATGGTAATTATTATTTCCATGAATATTCAACAGGTTTTGAAATTTCGAATGAACGTAGAACAGGGAAATGGTTAAACACATAGAATTTAACTGATCATTTAAGAGAAGTTTTACTATAATTATCTACTGTGAAATTTCTCTCCTCCATTCAATTTTAGCTCACCTGGTACAAAGTCTGCCTTTCTACGTCTTTGCAAATAAAAGAGTAGACTCAGATCAGATTGCTCCAGTTTGCTTATGATATAATATTGACATGATTCTACAGTTTCTGCCATGGACAAAAATTCATGTGTTCATGGGCTGTTATAAAAAATGCTCTATTTATCACAATGGTTTCAAATTACAAAATTCTATATTTTTCCTTTTCTCTAGCTAATGCTCCTTTTCGGTAGATTTATTGAAAGAGGTTGGATCTAAAAATAGCCTATCACAATGGTTTCATGAAGAAAGAGGCATCAAAAGGCATCAATATGAGGGAATGGGTTAAGAACATCAATATGGGATTTAGTTCAACTACCTATTCTCATTTGAATGGATGCAATTGAAAAAAGAAATGTGTTAATATTCTTGTTTCTCTGTACTGTGAAATAAAGTGATTAAATGAATTTGAGACAAGCTCTAAGTGAACCAGCGTTTAGTTGTTGCAAACAGTGTAGGACTGGATCATCTGCTGTATTTACTGATCATGTTTTGCACTGTTTGCCACACAAATCACAAAAAACAGAACATTTTCTGACTTGTGCCTAATGATGCAGAACCTGATCAATTGCTGCATTTTAAACACTGTGACTAATCTGATTCTACACTGTTTGCAAAGCTTAACCTTGGCTCTGTTGCATATTCATGTTAGAAGTAATAAAGAAATAGTGACATCATGAATATTTATTAGCTGAATATTTATAATGGTATATGTACACAGGATTTCTGGGTATTGGTAGAAGCTATAGAATTATCTATTATAAGTTCATAAGCAAACAGCTGGAGCAGACCCTGATCAGATGGCTCCTACAGGAGCTATCTGATCTTGGTCTACTCTGTTCGCAAAGACACGAAAATGCCTATATATGAAGGAACAGGTTACATGTTGGTGTTTATATATCAAGCCTCATTGATCATTTCTGTTGATACATGCTTTTCAGTTCCAATACTTGTGTGATCCATCGGTTAACCGACAAGACCAGGAAATGATGCGTTCCATTGAGCAGGCAAAACTTAGGTATTTCAGTGTATCCAAGGAAGAGCTGAAAAAGAAAAGCAAAATGTTGGCTCCACCTCCAGCTTCTCCTATTAAGCACGTAAGTGTGATTGGTAATCTTCTACTATATGAATATTTATGTAAGAAATAATGACATCATGAATATTTATGTATGGCATTATGAATGATAATGGCTTTATGAATAAGTGGATTTTTAGCTTGTCTGTTTTTTGTAACTCTTGCATTTGCGTTGGCATCATCATTGTTGTTGTTGTCGTCGGGAAACTTTAAGGTTGGCTATTATTTCTTTCCTATACATGCAAATCTTATGAAAATTCACACATTTGTTCACTGCCATAAGGGCAATAATTGAACAGACGAGCATTGGCACCCACATGCGGCGCTCTTTTTTACCATGGCACAAACTGTAGAATTATATAATAAAACGGAGCAGATCCTGATCAGACAAATCTGGAATGAGGTTGTTTGTCTATACATATCTAACCCTTTTCCTGTCTATATTTTTTTCCAAATTTAAATACCTGGACAAAATAGTTATGTTGCAATATGGGAGGTGGAACATTGTAGCAATTTTAGAAATTAAAGCAACGGGTCTACTAAATTTCATTAGCAAAGAGAGCAGACCTTGATCAGAAGGCTCCTATAGGCGCCATCTGATCTGGGTCTACTCTGCAAATTGAAATTTGGAATAAATATAGAACAGGGAAAGGGTTAGCTTAATTTTTATAATGTCCAATTCAGAATTTGTAGAATCTCATCTATATAATTTCATAAGCAAACAGAGCAGACCCTGATCAGATGGACGACTCGTAGCTACAGGAGCCATCCAATCTTGGTCCACTCCATTTGTAAAGGCATGAACAGGCATTTATATGAAGTAAAGGGTTAACCCATTCCCTTTTATTGACGACTTTTGAAGACTCTGTAAAAGTCACTTTGTGAAATCATTGTTATAAATAAAGCATTTGCTCCTAACTCTATTTATCACAATGGTTTCAAACTACAAAATTCTAAAATTTTCCTTTTCTATAGTTAATGCTACACTTCGGTAGCTTTATTCAAAGATGTTGTATCTAAAAATAGCCTATGAGGGAATGGGTTAAAACAGATGTAGAATTGTGAATCCTTGATCTGAACTTATCAAACAATTTTTGCACAGGTCCAACTAACAGATTTGAATATTCCTGAGACAGCCAAGGCCAGCATACTGAAACATCAGCAGTACCGGCAGAAATTACGCACAAAGAGTTCTAACATGAAATATGACAGGGTAATTGTTGTTACTTTGTAAATTGATCCTAATATAAACAATTGCTGTTACTTTGTAAATTGATAATGATGATTCTAATAAAACAAAATGGGCTTGGAATGTTTAACCCATTCCCTCATATTGACGACTTTTGACGACTCTGTAAAAGTCACTTTGTGAAACCATTGTGATAAATAGAGCATTTGCTCCTATAGGAGCAAATGTTCTATTTATCACAATGGTTTCAAACTACAAAATTCTAACGTTTTCCTTTTCTCTAGATAATGCTCCTTTTCAGTAGATTTATTCAAAGAGGTTGTATCTAAAAATAGCTTATGAGGTAATAGGTTAATATCATTTCCTTTATGCCAAGCCAGCTTGCAAACTGCTTAATTATGTGTGGAAGTTGGTAGGGGTGGGTTGGAGTGGGATGCTCTAATTTTTTCTGGGCCATAACTTCATTTTCAATAAATAAAAACGGTATAATTTGAAAGACACCTTAATCATTAAGTAGACATTATGTCCTGTTCAGGAACCATCACTCTAGTGGCTGTGCATTCCATCTTTGAATTAATCAAATGTTTCCTTTCAAACTTTGTTGTATATTTGAATTGTATTCCTGATTTACAGAAAGCTGGTCTGAGATATGGTCTTTTGCCTAAAATGTTACGTATAAATACGACACACCAGCTCCTGTGGCATGTGTGTTATGAGACCTACGGCCATGAGTTGATGGAGGATAAAGACAAAGAAAGAACACATACTACAGAGGCTGCAGAGATGGATACAGGCACTGGGACCAGTGGTGAACTTCAGTCAGACCTGGATAATTCTAGTGGTACCACAAAGAGGAAAGTGCAAGAACTTGATGATGAGGAAACGGAGAGGAACTCAAAAAGAGTGAAACTTCAAAGCTCTCAGCATGAGAAACCAAAAGAAAAGCTTGAACAAGATGTGGACAGAGATGAAATAGTGATGTCAGAGAAATCAGTCGCTGCAATACAAGACAATCCAGATGATACAGAAAATAGTGGAGGCAATGACAAGAAAGCAGATTCTAATGTGGATGCCACACCAGAAAAGGAGAATCAAAAGGTATGACAGTGTTATTAGGATAAATTCAAGCTGTTCTGTAGAACTTCTCTACAGCAACCGCTCAAAAGACTTTAGGATTTTCAGACTGGTGGTAGGTTAACCCTTTCCTCCATAGACTATTTTTTAGACCCAGCCTCTTTGAATAAATCTACCGAAAAGGTGCATTAATTAGAGAAAAGGAAAATTTTAGAATTTTATAGTTGTGAAACCATTGTGATAGATAGAGCATTTGCTCCTAAGGAGCAAATGCTCTATTTATCACAATGGTTTCAATAATTGGTTTTTACAGAGGCGTCAAAAGGCTTATTTATGGAGGAAAGGGTTAACCCTTTACTCGATGAATATTCATGTAAGAAATAACATCATGAATATTAACTAAATATATATGTTTAAATATTCATAAATCAAAACATGTAGATATTTATCAGGTAACATACTAAAAAGATGCCACTCTTTAACACTTTCCCTGTTCTATATTTATTCCAAATTTCAATACCTACTGAATATTCATAGACAAAATGGTTATGATGAAATATAAAAAGTGGAACATTATAGCTATTTTAGGAAATAAAGAAACATCTATCAATCTATTAGCAAACAGAGCAGATCCTGATCAATCAGACAGTATAGGAGTTTTCTGATCTGGGTCTACTCTGTTTGCAAATGCATGAAAAGGTGTTTATTTTATGCCTTCAACCAATATACAGACTACCGTATATACAGTAAAACCTCAAAACCGGATGTTTAATTTAGTATAAATATCGGTCTTCGAGACAGGTGGCAGCTTAATGCAGGATGAAAGTCTAGGAGCTTTCTGCATTACTTTCACCCTGCATTTAACAGCCACCTGCCTAAAAATATCTAACTTCTTCTCTACTAGGATTCCAGTTTAAAGGGGTTTTACTGTACATTTATTAAATTGGGAGGATAAACTCGTTTAGTAGAGCGCCTCATAACTCTACTATAAACACATACTATAAACACATATTTTCAATGAAATCATTAAACATGGTCCTGGTTATGACCAATTTTTTGTTATGAAGATTGTTAATTTGAACTTATATATTGAAAAACACTGCTGTGATACAAAGCAAACTATTTTAGTCAATACTTACCGATATAATTTTTTGTTGTGAAGCAAAATATTATCCGCTTATTCTTAACAGTTACAAAAGTTAAATACAACTCGAATGAATACAATGTACTTATACAACGGCAAATCGATCAGAGTCTTCGTTTAACAAACACATGAGTAATGTCTTGAGGAGTTTTTTGATCAGTTTTCTTTGGATATACTTCTTTACAGCTTACAAACAAATGATTTATGTAATTTTTAGGCATTTTGAAAATGTGTTGCCAGTAGATACTAGCTATCCCTTTAGCCCGTTCCCTCATATTGATGTCTCTGAAACCATTGTGATAAATGGCTATGGAGAAAATGCTCTATTTGTCACTATGGTTTCAAAACTACACAATTCTAAACGTTTCATTGTCACTAAATTGTGCTGCTTTTCTTTAGATTTATTCAAAGTGGTAGGATCTAAAAATAGCCTATGAGGTAATGGGTTAACAAAATGATGTCAGATGATGAAGAAAGTAGTCTGAATCTGTGACAGTGTTGAGTGTTGTGAGCTGCAGTCTACAAATGTGTAATGAAGATTGTTATCTTTAACCCTTTACTCCATGAATATTCATGTAAGAAATAGTGACACATTGAATATTAATTTGATTATTTTTTATAATGTCATATGCACACATTTTGGCTCAGGCAGATCCTATAGAATTAGGTCTATAGTATATTATATGATAAGCAAACAGAGCAGACCCTGATCAGATGGCTCTTATAAGAACCATCTGATCTGGGTCTCCTCAGTTTGCAAAGGTGTGAAAATGTGTTTGTATAAGGGAAAGGCTTATTCAGGAAGACAATTTTATCCTACGAATACCGTATAACTTTTTTGTGAACACCTAATATTCGCTGTATTTCTCAGGTCCCTTAATTCTGACTGCAAAAATTAGAATTCGGAAATTATTAAAGATACTCTCACCTGTGCAAATGAAGGTCTATACTATATCAATTGGTTGTATGCACTGTACATGTATATACCCGTAACCAATTTCAGCGATAGCGGGAGAGTCAGTAGCAGAATAAAAATTGTTACAATATTTATAAACACTATCAACTGTGTATTGTTAGTTAAATTAGTTAAGTATAAGTTTAGATAAATTCAGATTTTATTATTCCATAAGCAAAAAGAATAGGAGCCGTCTGACCAATGTCTGCTCCATTTGCTTTATATGAAGTAATATAGATCTGAGCTAATTAATAATTATACATTCATTATTTCTTACATAAATATTTCTGAGGAAAGGGGTAAGCTACAGTAAAACCTCTCTATAATGACCACTAAATCACATCAAGTATTTTGTGTTAAAGGCAGGTGGCTGCTTAAAGCAAGGTGAAAGTAAAACAGAACGCTCCTATAGGAGCGTTCTGTTTTACTTTCACCTTGCTTTAAGTGGCCACCTGCCCTAAATACCAACTAATAAACTCAATTAGTGGCCATTATAGAGAGGTTTTACTGTAGATCTGAGCTAATTAATATTCATACATGAATATTTCTGTGGAAAGGGGTAAGCTATTAATATTATTTCTATGTCAGAGTGGCCCAGATGAGCCAGTTAATCTGTGGCCCCAGAAGGAGCCACATGTCTATGTTGATGACTTCACTTGGCAAAGATATATGCCACCAGTGCCGCTACACATAGGTAGGTAACTCATCTCATTACCTTAACACATGACCCCCTAGTGACACATTTTTGCGCCTCTATAAAAGTCACATTTTGAAACCATTTTGATAAAAAGAGCATTTGCTCCATAGGAGCAAATGCTCTATTTATCACAATGGTTTAAAAACTACACAATTCTAAATCTCTCATTTTCAATAGTTAATGCTCCTTTTTGGTAGATTTATTCAAAGAGGTTGGATCTAAAAATAACCTAGGAGAGAATGGGTTAATTGAACTCTTTGCACTCTTAGTAATTATAAAGTACTTTGAATTGAATAAAATTAAATATTTCTGTAAAACCTTATTTTGTTGGTACTCATTAACCCTTTCGGTACCAGATATCTAATTGTCATCTGCAATCCAATATTGTTATATCGTTCAGTAAAATAAGGAACTAAGATAAATAAATGCAAATTTCGAAGGAATAAAGCACAGATAAAGAAATAGAGTTTGACACAAAAAGAGAAGTCCCTGATCAGACACCGCCTTGAAAAGGCGACATCTGATCTGGGACTACACTATTTTTTGTGGTGCATTTTTGCGACATTGGCAGTGAAAGGGTTAAAATTGCCTCTTAGTGGCTGCTTCTAATTAACCCTTTACTCAATGAATATTCATGTACGAAATAATGACATCATGAATATTAAGTAGAATGATTTGTTATATAATGGCACACAGACAAAGGAATATTTGGCCATGGCAGAAACTGTAGAATCATATCTATTATATATCATGAACAAACAGAGCAGAACTTGATCAGACGGCTCCTACAGGAGCTGTCTGATGTGGGTCTACCCTTTTTGGAAAGGCATAGAACGGCATATTTATGGAGTAAAGGGTTAATACCAACAAAATAGGGTTTGGCTAAGATATAAAGGATGGATATACAGCAGAACCTATCTTAACCCTTTCCCTCATATAAACGTGTTTTCACACATCTGCAAACAGAGTAGACCCAGATCAGACGGCTCCTAGAGGAGCCATCTGATCAGGGTCTGCTCTGTTTGCTAATGGAATTTGACAGATCTGTTTCTTTTCTTCCTAAAATGGCTAAAATGGTCCACCTTCCATGTTTAATTAACTATTTTCTCCATGAATATTCAATAGGTATTGAAATCTGTAATAAACATAGAACAGGGAAAGGGTTAAGCAGCCACTCATTTATTGAATATAGGTTTCTTAAAAAGCAGGTGGTTGCTTAATCCTTTCCCTGTTCTGTGTTTAAGTCAAATTTCAATACCTACTGAATATCCATTAACAAAATATTTATAATGAAATATGGAAGATGGAACATTGTAGACATTTTAGAAAGCAAAGAAACAGATCTATCAATTTCTATTAGCAAACAGAGCAGACTCTGATCAGACAGCTCCTAAAGGATGTCTGATCTGGGTCTACTCTGTTTGCAAATGAGTGAAAACACGTTTATATGAGGGAAAGGGTTAATACAGGTCAAAAGTAATTAAAAAAAGCTTTTTACATTACTTTTGCCCCGTATTAAGCAACCAGTTGCCTTACAGACCCATAGATAGACCTCTTTTTGATGACCACTTAAGACAGGTTCTACTGTACAGGTATGTTTGAATGTCGTTTCAGGTTATCCCAGGGGCTGGTGCCTAATCAGTGACATTCTGCTGAACCTACCGGTCTGCCTCTTCTGTCAGCTGGTCAACGTCTGCTACGATGTAAGAAAGCAACTTTCATATTATTGCTTTGTTTCTAAGTCTGTAATGATTTTGTCATTAAAAAGATGATTGAGATGTGTTTCATTTATTCTAGATCAACTGACGATGACGGTTAAATCTTTTCTTCATGTATATAAATGCTTTTTCACACCTTGGTCATGATGAGTAGATGTGACCCCTTTAGATTTTGATGTCAGTAGTTGAAAGGTCGGTTTCAATATAACCCCGCAAACAAAGTTTGAAGGGGTGTACTGGAATCACCCTGGTGGCAGGTTAGTTGGTTGTTTGGGCAGGTTAGTTGGTTGTTCGGGCAGGCAGTCAGTTCGTCGGGCAGTAGATCAAGGGGTTGGTCGGTCTGTCCACATTTAAACATAGGGTCGCAAACTCAATTTGAAAGTTGGTTTTGTGATCATGGCTGCCATTGGTGGCTTTAGGGCAAATTTCGTGTCCCTTCTATAACTTTTTTTTATCCATGAATGGATTTCAAAATAACCTGGCACAAATGTTCTCCACACAAAGACGATGTGTCATGCTCAACTCCCTGGTCCATGGGTCAAAGGTCAAGGTCACAGGGTACAATTACTTTGGGGGGCATTTGTCACTTGACTGTAACAGCTCTTGTTTGTTTCTTTCGATTCTAAAAAGGTTCAATTTTCCCCATTCCATATTTCATTATAACTATTTTCTCTTGAATATTCAGTAGGTATTGAAATTCGGACTAAATATAGAATAAGGAAAGGGTTAAAATTGTGGAAGAATATAGGTACTAGGGCTGACTATTGGAGCCAGTTTTGACTATTGCATTACTATTGCTATTGCTAAAAGTGCTATTGCGATACTATTGTTATTGCTGGAAACTATTGCAATACTATTGCAATAGTTATTGCCAAGATTTGAAAACTTGTAGAAATGCAAATTTGCACAGTGTAAGATATAACTTTGCTGTAAATACTTACTAAAATGTTTGTGGAAATGATTTAAAATGAATTGGGCAGAAATAGATTAATAAAATAAAAGTCTGAAGTACTAGTATTTCCAAATACTCGCTTTGCCACATGTGTTTTACCGCTTTTGTTTTTAACAAATTGATCTCCGCGATGGTCGACGCCATTTTGAAAACACAACGGTTTGACTAAAACATGAGCAGAAAGTAGCCTAATACCACAAATTTGACAAAATCATTTTTGTAACATACTCGTTGGAAAACTTATCTTTAGGTGATTTGTAATGAATTTGATATTCTTAAAAAAACGCAGTAGATATACTTTTTGCCGCTTTAACATATATGTAAGTAATGGCCCTGCATTGACCGCAGTCACCTGCACTCTGGCTAGGGGTTGAGTCTACCCGAGCTCTAGTTTTATACATAATCTCAGGGGATTATATACAGGGGAAAGTCCTCTTTTACAACGTTTACATTTTCGGAATAGAATGCTACGATAAAGACTCATTGCTGGTTTATTACTATGAAAGAACTATCGAAACTATCGATAGTCAGAGCAACTATCGCAATACTCTATTGTCAATTTGAAATAACTATCGATAGAGTAACTGGGATAAAGAACTATTGCAATACATCGATAGTTCGATGTATTGTTACACCCCTAATAGGTACATATGTAGATGTGTTTTAGTTTGGATTTTATATATATAGAAAAATGATTCAGTAGTCCAAAGAAAAACTGCATTTGTAACTGCCTTAGAGACATGACCCACCGGGAGGATAAACTCGTTTAGTAGAGCGCCTCATAACTTACTCCATGAATATTCATGTAAGTAATAATGACATGATTATTGATAAGATTAACCCTTCTCTTGCTGAATTGTTAAGTACATTTCTTCTTCTTTACCCATGCCCTGTTGTGTAATTACATATATCTCCACTGCCTACAATTATTTCTCTGTACAATCACTGCTGTGGAGTGCACTGGTTGCACAATCAATTTGTAAATAGTGCAGACCCAGATGAGACAGCTCCTGCAGGAGCTGTCTCATCTGGGTCTTCACTATTTACAGGTAGGTATATTGACGTGAATAGCAAGCGAAGGGTTAATTGTTATAAGAATACATGAGCACAGTAGTTTATGTCCAGACACTGTAGAATCATGTCTCTGTTATATTATAAGCAAACGGAGCAGACCATGATCCAGCGACTCCTGTAGGAACCATCTGATCTGGGTCTACTCTGCAAGGGTGCAGAAAGGTTATAGTCCTCCTTTTGTCTTCAGTTAGTGGGTACCTACACATTTTCTTGCAGGTAAAAGGTCTTGTCGAAATCCTGGATGATCCAGACAAGAGATTATACCCGCTGAACAAGCTGCCTTTCTCAATAGCCCAACAGCTTCTGCATTCCAAGAAGTATGTTCAGTGCTTCTTTGATACATGTGTCTACTTGTGTGAGATGGGGCTACTCTCCTTTGGCCAGGAGATGTTGAAAGACAAAGACCAGGTGAGTTCACATAGCCTTGCCATACATAGATGTATTCAGCTAGACATAGTCACCTTTTACTGGTAGACATTTTATTGGAGCCTGCTGAACTGAATAACACTTTCCCCTCATATAAACACCTTTTCATGTCTTTGCAAGCAGAATATACATGTACTTCAAAGTTGGCATGCATGTGCAACTTATGGAGAGGAACATTTATTAATTTAGCAGTGGTGTTGCTAAAAGCTTTTATCCTTTATGGCAGGCAAACTTTTTAATTGATCTTCCATGATTCTTTTCATTCTCATTAACCCTTTACTCCACAAATACACTTTTCTACGCCATTTGCAAACATAGAAGATCCAGATCAGGGGCCATCTGTTCAGGGTCAGCTGTTTGCTTATGATAAAATATATTTATAATTCTACAGCTTCTGACATGGCCAAAACATCCTGTGCCCATGTGCTATTATAACAATCTAATTAATATTCATGATGTCATTATTTCTTACATGAATATTCAGGGAGTAAAGGGTTAATTGACTTCTGCAAAAATTGTTGTTTGGTACATGGTACAATTTTCAGAATTGTTTAATAGTTCTATTTCTTTTCAGCCAATAATGTCAGAGCATCAAATAGGTTGGATTCTGATGAGAGGTCTAGTTCGATGTCTCACCTGGATCCAAACTGTTTCCTTCAGGAGTCGTGTGATCTGGGTCTGCACTATTTGTCTATGTTTGCTTGTACCAATACTTGGGGTACAGTAAAATCCCTTAAAAGCAGAATTCTAGCAGAGATGAATTTAGATACTTTGAGGCAGGTGACTGCTTAATGCAGGGTGAAAGTCATGCAGAAAGCTCCTAGAAGAGCTTTCTGCATGACTTTAACCTGCATTAAGCTGCTGTCTGTTTCTAAGATCAATATTTATGTAGAATATTACATCCGGTTTAGAGTTGTTTTACTGTACTTATCAATTGGGGTACTTTATAATTGCAGACGTTTGTCTACCTTCATCGCAAAGCCAGTTTGTTGGATACTAGGGAGTCTCAACATGGGTACAACAAGACGAAGCCACCAGAGGGCATGGAGTTTCCATCGAAAACGTACCGGATTGACTGCATGTCTGACGTTCTTGCATACTGGGAAGACTTTCAGATTATTGCTTTGGGCAGCAATCTGGGATATAAGTCATGTAGGTATTGCTACTAACACTCAGTCTTTACCTGATAAATATTCATGAAAGAAATAATGAACATTAATTAGTTGAGTATATGTCAATATGGAGAAGGGAAATTTTGACCATGAGTTTGACACAATGAGCATAATCCTATCTATATGATCTCAGAGCAAACAAAGCAGATGTTGATCAGACTTCTACACGAGCTGTCTGTTTGCAACCAGAGTAGACCCAGATCAGACAGCTCCTATATGAGCCATCTAATCTTGGTCTGCTCTGTTTGCTTAAGGTATAACATAGATCTGATTCTACAGTTTCTGCTTTAATAGCCAAAACATCCTGTGTATTTATGCCATCATAAAAATTCTGCTTATAAATATTCATGATGTCATTATTATGTATGTAAATATTAACCTATTCCCTTATATTGACACCTCTGTGAAAGTTACTTTTTGAAAGCATTGTGATAAATAGAGCATTTGCTCCTATGGAGCAAATGCTCTATTTATCACAATGCTCTCAAAACTGCATAATTCTAAAAAACTTCCTTTTCTGTAACAAATGTTCCTTTTCGGTAGATTTATTCAAAGAGGATGGATCTAAAAATAGAGGTAATGGGTTAAACAGATTAAATAGTGGAAAAGGTTTAAGTAATTGTCACTGTTATCTGCTAGGACTCTGAAAGTATATGTATGTATATGTCTTACGTTTACGCATATCTTTCAGTTGTGACTGCAAATCAGGAGGACACTGACGATTTCTGTGTTCGGTCATTGAAAGAAGCTGCCGACGCAGTGACTCCAAACACTATTAAAGATGATGGTGTTGTCCCTGGGGACAGACGAGGCGCAGCTGGTATAGACTCGGGGATGTTTGTGTAAGTAAATATGAGAGCTTAGATTTAACACTTTCCCTGTTGAGTATTCATGTCAGAAATAATGACATCAGGAATATTGATGGAAACTGTAGAGCTAGATTATAATTTCACAGGCAAACAGAGCAGACCCAGGAAACAGAGTGGACTCAGATCAGACGGCTCCTGTAGGGAAGACTGATCTGGGTGTACTCTGTTAGCAAATAAGTGAAAAACTTAGTAACAGCAAGCATCTGTAGCAACCAATTAAATCTTTACCTGATATCTCTGAGACGCCTTTTCAAACCTTTCGTGAATATTCATTGACTGTAGTATTATAATATAAAACTGCTAAAGGGAACTTTTGATCATGACAGAAATATTACAGTTTATAGTTTAACCATTTCCCTGTTCTTTGTTTATTTCCAAATTTCATTACCTACTTAATATTCATGGACAAAAAAGTTTTAATAAATTATGGAATGTGTAACATTTTAGCCATTTTAGAAAGTAAAGAATCAAGTTCAATAGCAAACATGGCAGACACAGATCAGACGGCTCCTACAGGAGCTATCTGATCTGGTTCTACTCTGTTTGCAAATGCGTGAAAAAGCGTTTGTATGAAGGAAAAGATTTAAGCATTTGTCATAGGCCATTCTATTGCCAAAGAAACACATCCATGTCCTACAGACACATTTCTAGTTATACCCCAGCAAACAAAGTTTGAGAGGGAGGTATATAGGAGTGATTGTGTTGGTCTGTTGGTTGGTCAGTCTGTCCGTGGCACAAATCTTGTTTGATTTGCGATCAAGGCAGCTGAGCGGGAGTATTCCATCACCTTTAGTGATAGTTCTGGTTTGTATTTAATGTCATGATCTCTTTTTTCAGGTACACAATGAAGAACTGGTCCTTCTCCAGTATTTCAAACACTTCCATTTCTGACAAGCAGTACAACAAGATCAAGATTCCAACCCATAGTAAGCATTTAGTTAATGACCATTTACTTGATGAATATGGACCCTTTCTTCCATATATACACCTTTCAATGAAACGCCCCATGAACATTGCTGGTTATGTGTAGATGTGCATCCAACTTTTGATTTTTTAAAAAATTGCCATAGTAACCAAATGGTGAGCTCTGATTGGTTGAAAATTAGATATTGTTTGACAAAGTCAGATATCGTTCGATTTTACTGAAAATTTGTATCACGGGATAATTTAGTACTCCAAATTGATCTGTAGGTGTTTCGACAGTATTGGTTGCCATAGTAAATGAATGGTTGAAATTTAGATGTTTTTAGATGAAATTTAGATATTGTTAGATTTTTTGCTCAAAATTGGTATTTAGGGGTATTTGGGTACCCCAAACTCAATCAAAGGTGTTTTGAAAGACTTGTTTCCCATGGTAACAGTATGGTTGCTTCTGATTGGTCACATTGAAGTTATTATTTTATTTTGCTGAAAAATGGTAAGTAGGTGGACATGGATGCCCTAAACTTCATGGCAGGTGTTTCAAAAGTGTATGTTGCCATGGTGACCCAGTGTTAGCCAGTGATTGGTTGAAATTTAGATATTTTTCTCATTAATTATTGTTGTCCATTTCATTCGGGGAACATTCTGTCACGGATTACTCTATGTATATTCTTGTAAGAAATAATTACTATGAATATTTATTAGCAGAATTTGTATAATGGCGTTATTAACAATGGAATTTTTACTATGGCAGAAACCCTGGTTTCTTAACCCTTTTACTGTTCTATATTTATTCCAAATTTCAATATCTACTGAATATTCATTGACAAAATAGTTATAATGAAATATGGAATGTGGAACATTGTAGCCATTTTAGAACTAAAGAAACATATCTATCAAATGCCATTAGCAAACAGAGCAGATCCTGATCAGACGGCTCCTGTAGGCCCTGGGTCTACTGTTTGCAAATGTTGGAAAACATGTTTATATGAAGGAAAGGGTTAAGCAAACAGAGAAGACTTTGATCAGATGACTCCTACAGGAGCTTTTTGATCTGGGTTTACTCTGTTCGCAAAGATGCCAAAAGGTACCTCTGTTCGGTAAAGGGTTAAAATGTTTAAGCCTGTTTCATGAAATATGTTTGTTATGATCCATTGCAGGTGACATTGTTGGGAAGAGAAAGATTTACACACCTCGCCTCAAGGGAAGGGAAAGGCTGTTGTTGTCTGAAAATCCAGGTAACTGTTTCATGAGAAACAAATATTTCTGTATAATTTGTAGTAGAGTACTCATAGTAATATTGTTATAAAGTAAAACACCAAAATGGTGCTTGATTCTGATGCTTAACCCTGTCTGTCATATAAATACTTTTTAACACCTTGGCACACAGGGTAGACCCAGATCCGACGGCTCCCTTTGGAGCCATCTGATCAGGGTCTGCTCTGTTTGCTTATGACATTATGAAGATTAATTTTGCCATAGCTATCTTCCATTTTCAACTACATATTTACCATAGTTATGGCTTCCACTACACTATCCAACACTGAAAAAAATGGAGTGCACTGTCTGTGGACAGCGCTTGTTTATTTCTGTGTGTAATTTCTTTGCAGACACACCCATTCAGATAAAGAAAGTTATTCGTGAGGGTGGAAAGGGCAACAGAGGAGGAAAAGGGATCAAGAAAACGACTGGTAGGTTCAAGCAAAATGCAAAACCCTGTACTTCATTAACCCTTTACTCCATGAATATTCGTGTAAGAAAAAATGACACCATGAATATTTATGAGCTGAATTTTTATATTATAAAATTTTCATGTAAATTTTTTGCTTTGATAAAATCTGTAGGATCAGATCTGTAATCAGAGCTACAGATAAAAGTGCATACCAAAATACTAAAATCATCATTTCTCCACCAAACCCTATACTGTGATCACTCTTTAGAATCGTCTCTTTGAGACGATTCTAAAGAGTGATCACATTATAGTGTTGGTGGAAAAATAAAGACGTTATTCTTGAAAATGTTTTAATTTACGCATCTTATTTGGAGCTCTGTATAATATATCCTAAGCAAACGGAGCAGGAGCCATCTGATCTGGGCCTACTCTGTAAAGGAGTGAAAAGGCATTTATATGAAGGAAAGGATTAATCTGTTACCTGATGAATATTCATGTAAGATATAATGATATCATGAATATTTATTAGTAGATTTTTTTATAATAGAATATGTTCACAGAAGATATTTTTTGTATTGATAGAAACTATTAAGTCATATTTGTTGTAATTTTGTAAGCAAACAGAGAAGGCCCTGATCAGATGGCTTCTCTTGGAACCATGTGATCTTGGTCTACTCAGTTTACAAAGGCATGAAAAAGTTTTTTTATAAAGGAAAGTGTTTAATAGACTAACATGTGGGGAGAAGCAATTTTGTGGACAAATATTGATTGTAAATAACATCTGATGAATATTCATATAAGATATAATGACGTCATGAATACTAATTTGTAGAATTTTTATAATAGACAGAAGATACTGGTAATTGTAGAAACTGTAGTCATATTTGTTGTAATTTTGTAAGCAAACAGAGCAGACCCTGATCAGACGGCTCCTACAGGAGCCATGTGATCTTGGTCTACTCAGTTTCAAAGGCATGAAAAATTGTTTATATAAAGGGAAGAATTTGATAGACTGACATGTGGGGAGGGGAGATTTGGTGCCCAAGTATTGAGGATAAATAACACTTATTGTTTGTTTTTTAACCTTACAGGACAGATTCCAAGCCTGACAGGAAGGATGAAACAGAAGCACAGGAAAGGAATCAAGATGGGTGCACTATCCAAGGCTGAGAGGAAAAGTAAGGAGAATTTACGACAGAACTCCGCACAAAGGGAGAATGTCAGATGAACCAAACCATAACCCTTTCCATTCTGAACATTTTTGCATAAATTGATCACTTTATGAATATTCATTAACTTACATTTTATAAGGTAAACATTTAACCCTTTCCTTCATATAAACGTATTTTGATGTATCTGCAAACAGAGTACACCCAGATCAGACGGCTTCTGTAGGAGCTGTCTTATCAGGGTCTGCTCTGTTTGCTATTGGAATTTGATACATGTATATCTATTTCTCTACTTTCTAAAATGGCTACAGTGTTCCACCTTCCATATTTCATTATAACTATTTTGTCCATGAATATTCAGTAGGTATTGAAATTTGGACTAAATATAGAGCAGGGAAAGGGTTAATTCTTTCCTCCATAAGTACGCCTTTCTACGCCTCTGTAAAAATTACCTGTTGAAACCATTGTGATAAATAGAGCATTTACTCCTATAGAAGCAAATGCTCTATTTATCACAATGGTTTCAAATTACAAAAAAAATTAAAATGTTCCTTTTCTCAAGTTAATGCTCCTTTTGGGTAGATTCATTCAAAGAGGTTGGGTCTAAAAATAGCCTATGGAGGAAAGGGTTAAAGAGAGTTGTTGGCTTAGACAAAAATTGTAGGATCAGTCCTAAGCAAACAGAGCAGACTCTTACAGGGGCCACCTGATCTGGGTCTACTCTCTTTGCAAAGGCATGAAAAGGCATTTTATGAAGGTTTGAAGAAATTTACCCATGTCTGTCTGGTTCCAATCAGTCTATCACAAACATGATACCTAGGCAGTTGTATGATAACGGGGGCATCCATAACTTACAGACTTATTTTAAGTTTCACCTTGAAACTTGATATAATGATTCAGAACTGAAAAGTATCTCAATTAGCTGTCTAAGATTACCAGTAATTTGACAGGGTAATAACCGTAATGTTTTGCTAGTGGCAGACTTGTGATTACTTTTGCTTACAGTTAAGATCAAAATAAGACTTGGAGTAACTTGACATTTCATCAACAACAGTTGAACTTCTATATCTCGAACTTCAATGGACCATACAGATAACAGAGGTTTGAGTCATCCGATTTCTAATCTGAGCAATTTCTCATGTTCACAACTTAATACAGGTCCAAAGTAATACTGAAAGCTCCTGTAGGAGCTTTCAGCATTACTTTCGACCTGCATTTAGCTGTCACATGTTTTTCTAGATATATGCAATGACACACTTTAGAACAATTCTGTATTGTAAATTTTGAATGGACTAAACTTTTAATTCGAGTTATCCCGAAGTTGGAGTTATCGGAGTTTGAGATATTGAAGTTCAACTGTGTCTGATAATTTGACTGCATTTTGAAAACATATAGAGAATTATGACAGACAACAAATTTGGCAAAGTAGACAGAGGTCCAGATAAGATTCATAAATTAAAACATTTTGAAAAATTAAAACATTTTTAAGAATAACTTCTTTATTTCTTCACCAAACCTTATGTTGTGACCTCTCTTCAGAATTGTCTCCCTGAAACGATTCTAAAAAGTGGTCACAACATAGGGTTTGGTGGAAAATGATGTGAGTATGCACCTTTCTCTGTTGCTCTGTTACAATTACAAAGAGTGCAAAGAGTTAGCCCATTCCCTCATAGGCTATTTTTAGACCCAATCTCGTTGAATAAATCTACCGAAAAGGAGCATTTACTAGACAAAAGGACAATTTTAGAATTGTGTAGTTTTTAAACCATTGTGATAAATAGAGCATTTGCTCCATAGGTTTCATAAAGTGACTTTACAGAGGCTTAGAAAGGCGTATTTATGGAGGAAAGGGCCAACCCTTTCCCTCATAGAATAAATCTTTGAATAAATCTGCAGAACCTCTTTGAATAAATCTACTGAAAGAGTATTACTAGACAAAAGGAAACTTTTAGAATTGTGTAGTTTTGAAACCGTTGTGATAAATAGAGCATTTGCTCCTATGGAGTAAATGCTCTATTTATCACAATGGTTTCAAATACGTGTAGTGACTTTTACAAAAGCTCAAAAGGTGTCAATATGAGAGGATGGTTTAATTAATGGGGGCAATTTGAAACCATGCATTTGATGAAAAATATCTGAAAATGAATTAGGCTTAAAAGATTATATGAAGGCCTTATTCACTCAAATTGCATTTTACTTAGCAGAATCTGTTAAGAAAATAAGCTGCATCTAAGATTACAGAAGAGCTAGGATGGAGTTCGTTAACCCTTTCCCAGTTCTATATTTGTTCCAAATTTCAATACAGAATATTCATGGACAAACTAGTTACAGTAAAACCTCTCTATAACGGCCACTGAATTGTGTTAATTAGATGATATTAAGGGCAGGTGGCTGCTTAAAGCAAGGTGAAAGTAAAACAGAACGCTTCTATAGGAGCATTCTGTTTTACTTTCACCTTGCTTTCAGCAGCCACCTGCCTTTTACACAAAATACTTGATGTAATTTAGTGGCCGTTATAGAGAGGTTTTACTGTATAATGAAATATGGAATGTGGAACTTTATAAGTATTTTGTCCATGAGTATTCAGTAGGTATTGATACTTGAAAACTGGGAAAGGGGTAGTCAAACAGCTTGGAAAAGACATGGAGTTATCTGATGCTGATCTGGATCCAAACTGTTTGCAAATGTCAGTCTGGCATCTTTAGCTTGTTTGAGCTATTGTGATACTTCTGTGTCCCTGATCGTCTGGCGTCAGTATGCATATGTCATCAGCTTACTTCAAACAACATCTCTGAAACGACCTGTCCAGTTGTGACCAAACATCACAGGAATGGTCCTGGAGAGGTCTTCCTTCATTTTTGTGCAAAGAATTGAAATACATATAGAACTGGTTGCCATGGCAACCAAATAAACAAGAACAATTATATTTGGTAGAAATGATCCTCAGGTTTATTTTTAACGAAATTGTTCAGATCATTATAACTTGTTAAAAAAAACATCATCACCGGGGACAGGGCTAACTTTTGCAATATTGTGAATACTGAAAAAAATCTGCTGAAACCTCAAGTTGGATTGTTTATTTTGCAAGAAAGTTGCTTAGATGACACTCTACTAAATTTGTTAAATCTATTGTGATTGGGTTAAAAACAGGACTGTCACTGGCAAGACTAAGTTTCCTTTTATATATATAGTAAAGAATGAAAAAAATCTTCTAGTCTTAACTCTTTCCTCCATAAATACGCCTTTCTACGCCTCTGTGAAAGTCACTTTATGAAACCATTGTGATAAATAGAGCATTTGCTACTATAGGAGCAAATGCTCTATCACAATGGTTTCAAACTAAAAAATTCTAAAATTTTCCTTTTCTCTAGTTAATGCTCCTTTTCGGTAGATTTATTTTATAATTCCATAACCAAGGAGAGCAGACCCTGATCAGACATCTCTGCAGGAGTCGTCTAATCTGGGTCTTCTCTGTTTGCAAAGGCGTGAAAAGGCGTTTATTTGAAGGAAAGGGTTATATATAATTTTGCAAGGCTGTTGCTTATGGAACACCAAGAGTGTTCAAACCATTGTGACTCCTAGTAAAACATGTCCACCAGGGACTGAGCTAGATTTCCTATTATGATTGGTGAAAATTAAATAAAGTCTTCTCCTGAAACCAGTGTCTGGATGACAAAAACATTGTTTTAGGAGTGGTCCTTAGGTAATCCTCAATCATAATTGTTCAAGCGCTTATTAATGGTCGGTAAAACTTGGGTCGTCACAAAGGGGCTAAACATTCTGGTAGGCTATTAAAAAAATATATACTGCCTTCTCTAAAACCATTTACCGGATTTCTGTGTACACAGGACCTTTTGGCACAGACAGAAACTGTAGAACCAGATCTATATTATACCATAAGCAAACAGAGCAGACCTTGATCGTAGCCATCTGGTCTGGGTCTACTGATTTTCAATTACTGGAAAATGCATATATATGAGGGAAAGGGTTAGCTCCATAAACTACAGGCAACTTTATGATAAAATGGTTTGGATCCAGATGAGATAGTCATGTGACTTAGGATCCAGATGAGATAGTCATGTGACATAGGATCCAAACTGCTTGACACTCTGATCATGGTTTTTGAAATAAAATGTGCTGGAAAAAATCCACTTTAACCCTTTCCTCCATAGGCTATTTTTAGATCCATCCACTTTGAATAAATCTGCCGAAAAGGAGCATTAAATAGAGAAAAGGAAATTTTTTTTAATTTTGTAGTTTGAAACCATTGTGATAAATAGAGTATTTGCTCCTATAGGAGCAAAATAATGCTCTATTTATCACAATGGTTTCATAAAGTGACTTTTACAGAGGCGTAGAAAATTGTATTTATGGAGGAATGGGTTAACTTTGAATGCAGGAGATGCATGCACTGTCTATTGCAAGCAGTGTAGACCCAGATCAGTGGACCCTCTGATCAGGGCCTGCATTGTTTGTTATTCTAATTCTTATGGGTTTATTCCAAGCTGATAATTCAGTGTCAAAATCAAAACGGAAAAATTCACAGAAAAATGAATCAAATGATTGTTACTGGAGGCTCTGGAGCACACCTCAATGCTTGAATACATTGTCATAACTCTTCAGAGATCTACTACACAAAGTGGCCGTTCCTAACCTGATTGGTTGGAGAGTAATGGAAATATAATTCTTGACAGGAATAGATCGCAATCTGACGAAAGGCATACTCGGTTTTTATGCTAGTCATTTTAAAATGAAATTAGATATTTACTTCCATTTCAAAACCTTCAAAATTACCAACCATGATGATATAAAATTGCATTACTATTTGCGATGTTTCTATGCTAAAAATCTGGCTGGACCAGTTTCCAAAATTTCTAGATCCTTGAATGAAAGGTTTAACCCTTTCCTCCATAAATACGCTTTTCTACGCCTCTGTAAAAGTCACTTTATGAAACCATTGTGATAAATAGAGCATTTGCTCCTATAGGAGCAAATGCTCTATTTATCACAATGGTTTCAAACCACAAATTCTAAATTTTTTATTTTCTCTAGTTAATGCTCCTTTTCGGTAGATTTATTCAAAGTGGTTAGATCTAAAAATAGCCTATGGAGGAAAGGATTAACCCTGTACTCCTTGAATATTTTCATGTAAGAAATTAGATATTTGCTTCCATTTCAAATCCTTCAAAATTACCAACCACGTTAATCTTTATGAAACCATTGTGATAAATAGAGCATTTGCTCCTATAGGAGCAAATGCTCTATTTATCACAATGGTTTCAAACCACAAAATCCTAATTTTTTTATTTTCTCTAGTTAATGCTCCTTTTCGGTAGATTTATTCAAAGTGGTTGGATCTAAAAATAGTCTATGGAGGAAAGGATTAACCCTGTACTCCTTGAATATTCATGTAAAAAATAATGACATCATGAATATTAATTAGATTGTTATAATAGCACATGGATACAGGAATGTTTGGCCTTGGCAGAAACTGTAGAAAAATATCTATATTATATCATCAGCAAACAGAGCAGACCCAGATCAGACGGCTCCAGCAGGAGCCGTCTGATCTGGGTCTACTCTGTTTGCAAAGGGGTAGAAAGGCGTATTTATGGAGTAAAGGGTTAAGAATTTTGTTGCAGATGACAAAATCTTCAGACAATTACTACCGTAATTAGGTGTTCTAAATGTGGATCTTACTTTTCTTTGTTGATAGCTGGGCTTGCAAAGAGGACAGACATAGAAGTCTTTATGTTATATTTTAGGGATAATTTTGTTATTGTTTTGGAAATTTAAAGCAGACAGATAGATGTTTCCTTTCAGCTTGGTTTCCTTAGTTTGATGTTCAGACCTGTTTTCTTTTTGTAAATATTTGTCTGAATGCCAAAACAACATTTTTTTGTCAATTTTCTTTTTAATGTCTATGTCTGAATAATTTTATTATGACATATGCTTTTCCTGGAGATAAAAGCTTTTCTAGACCCATAGGATATTGTGAAACTCAAATTTCAAAGATGTTAGTTCATTGGATTCTTATCTTGTTAATCCTTTACCTATTCAATATTCATGCGAGGCAAAATGACATCATCTTGACATGAATAATTATTAGCTGACCTTTATAATGGTAAACACACTTTTTATTTATCAAATCTTTATTATTCTATAAGCAAACAGAGCAGACCCTGATCAGATTGCTCCTATAGGAAGCATCTGATCTGGGTCTACTCTGTTTGCAAAGGCATGAAAAAGTGTTTGTATGAAGGGAAGGGTTAACCCTTTCCCTGTTCTATTTTTAGCCAATATTTCAATACCTACTGAATATTCATTGACAAAATAGTTATAAACAAATATGGAAAGAGGAACATTGTAGACATTTTAGAAAGCAAAGAAACATGTCTTTCAAATTATATTAGCAAACAGAGTAGACCATGATCAGACGGCTCCTCTAGGAGGCCAATGCGTGAAAACACGTTTATGAGGGAAAGGGTTACTCTATGAATAATCATGTAAGAGAAATAACCTCATGAATATTTATTAGATTCATTTTTAGCTGATCTGTTTTGAAGAAAAGTCGAGCTATTGTGATCACTGGGTCGTAGTCTTCGTTGTTGTTGTCGGCATGCACAAACTTTAATGTAGCTCATTACTCGAAAAGTATAAGAGGTATCAACATGAAACTTCATAGGTTAGTAGATCTCATTAAAGGGAAGGCCCCTACATAAGAACCATAACTCTTGATTTCCAAATTTTGGCCCTTTATCGTTTTCAATTTTATTTTTAGCTGGACAAGTCCCAAATCAGACGAGCGTTGGCGGAGCACACGGCTCTTGTTATTATAATGGCACATTAACACAGGAAAGTTGACCATGGCAGAAACTGTAGAGTCATATCTATATTATTTCATAAAAAACAGAGCAGACTCTGACCAGACAGCTCCCACAGGAGCCGTCTGATCCGGAGCTACTTTTTCTGCAAAGGTCTGAATGTACAGTTTCTACCATGGTAAAAAATTGTTTAGTTCATGAATGCTACTTTAAAATAAACCCTTTCCTCCATGAAAAATCATTAATGAAATAATGACATCATGAATATTAACTACATGCATTTTCTTAACCGTATCCCTGTTCAAAGTTTACTTCAAATTTCAATACCTACTGAATGTTCATGGACAAAATACTTATAATGAAATATGGAAGGTGGAATATTGTAGCCATTTTAGAAACTAAAGAAACATATCTTTCAAATTAAATTAGCAAACAGACTAGACCCTGATCAGATGGCTCCTATAGGAGCCATCAGGTCTGGGTCTACTCTGTTTGCAAATGTGTGAAAACACGTTTGTATGAGGGAAAGGGTTAAATTATTTCAGAAAATGCATGTAGTTAATATTCATGATGTCATTATTTCATTAATGAGTTTTCATGGAGGAAACAATTTAACAGTATATGAATACATCAAATTTTGGCCAAGACAGAAACTGTAGAATTAGACCTATATTATTTCATTAAGCAAACAGAGCAGACCCTGATCAGATGGCCCCTATAGGAGCCGTCTGATCTGGGTCTACTCTGTTTGCAAAGGCATATTGATGGAGGAAAGGGTTAAGATAATCAGTGTTCATGATCTTATTTTATTTCTCACCATGAATGTTCATTGAGTACTGGGTTAGTACTTTGTTTTGTATGTATGATCGTTGTTTTTGACAGAACCATGGGAGAAGGGAGATGAGAAGGACAAGGCAATCTACGCAGAGCGCAGGAAGCAGAGGGTGATATGGACGGCCAAGGAGGACTCAGTGGTAGGTTTGGGTTCAGTTTGTTTCACTTTTCATTTGTCTGTAACCCCTTCCCACATAGGCTATATGTAGACCCAACCTGTTTGAATAAATCCCTGGAAAATGAGCATATATTGGAGAAAACTAAAAGGAAAGTTTTAGAATTAGGCAGATGTGAAACCCTTGTGATAAATAGAGCATTTACTGCTATTGAGTCAATGCTCTTATCATAATGGCTTCGAAAATTACATTTAGGGAGGCGTCAAAAAGCGTAAATATGAGGGAATGGTTTAATAGACATCCCAGCAGGGAACCTGGATGCAAAAAAAATCCCTTATAGGGTTTACTGGCTTCAACTCTTACTTAACCCTTTCCCTGTTCTGTGTTTATTACAAATTTCAATACCTGATGAATATTCATGGACAAAATAGTTATAATGAACTATGGCAGGTAGAACACTGTAACCATTTCAGAAGGTATAGAAACAAATCTGTCAATTTCCTTTAGCAAACAGAGCAGACCCTGATCAGACGGCTCCTACAGGAGCCTTCTGATCTGGGTCTACTCTGTTTGCAAATGCGTGAAAAGGCGTTTATATGAGGGAAAGGGTTAATAGAGGTGACTTTTGATGATTTTGGAAATAGAGGATGCTTATTGGAGTCATCTGATCAGGGTCTGCTCTGGTTGTTTATGAAATAATATAGACTATCAGATGAAGATATGATTCTATCTGCCTCAGAAACTTCCTGTGTTCATATGCCATTGTAAATATGTATTTAGTAAATACTTATGACATCAATTCTTGATGTAAATGGTTAATTGAACCCAGTGTAAAGAACCTAAACTTGGCCCACAGTCGTAGACTGATATTTCAAGAGTCTTTATCGTGAATTATAACAAAATGCAGGCTGAAAATGAATTCATTTACCAGTATAACCAAGTTTTTACTTTAATTACAAAATAAGGTTGATTCTTATGTATGTAATCAGCATGCTGAGTTGACGTTTTGCCTGCTAGAAACATGATCTGTTTGGTTTTTTTATATAGTAACCCTTTACACCATAGATGCACCTTTTCTAGCAGTAGACACAGATTGTATGACTCCTGCTGGAGTCGTCCGATCAGGGTCTGCTCTGTTTGCTTATGGAATGATATAGATCTGATTTACAGTGTGTTCCATGGCCTAACTTTCCTGTGTTCATGGGCCATTAGAAAAAAAATAAAGCTGTCTGATCAGGGTCTGCTCTGTTTGCTTATGAAATTATAATAGATCTGACTACAGTTTTTACTAATATAAAAACCTCCTGTGTACATATGGTATTATAAAAAATAAGCTAATTAATATTCAAGATGTTATTATTTCTAACATGAATATGGAACAGGGAAAGGGTTAATTAATATTCATGATGTCATTATTTCTTGCATGAATATTCATGTGGTGAAGGGATAGAATCTACCCAGTGTATAGAACTAAATTAGCCTATAGTGGAGACTTTGTCATGAATTATAACAAAATGCAGGCTGAAAATAAATTTATATACCTTACCCTTTCCTCCATAGGCTATTTTCAGACCCAACCTCTTTGAATTAATCTATCAAAAAGGAGCATTAGCTTAGAGAAAAGGAAAATATTATAATTGTGTAGTATAGAAACCATTGTGATGAATAGAGCATTTGCTCCTATGGAGCAAATGCTCTATTTATCACAATGGTTTCATAAAGAAGCTTTTACAGAGGTGTAGAAAGGCATATTCATGGAGGAAAGGGTTAAACCAAGCTATTATTTGAACTATGCAATATTAAAATTAACAAAACTGCTGAGTCAGTTGTTTGCCTGCTTGGGACTTTGCCAGCATTGTATATTGAAACATAAAGCAAATTGTGTGTTTCTTTGTACATGCAACGGAATGAGATGCAGGTTGGATTCTGATGTAACTCCAAGTTTCTCAACATCTCGTCTGTAAAGATAATTAGGAATTGGCCAATAGCTTGTTAACCCTCTACTCCATAAATACGCCTTTCTATGCCTTTGCAAACAGAGTAGACCCTGATTAGACGGCTCCTGTAGAAGCCGTCTGATCAGGGTCTGCTCAGTTTGCTTATGATACAAAATAGATTCTGCCATGGTCAAAAATTCCTGTGTCTATTTGCTATTGTAAAAATTAATCTAATTAATATTAATGATGTTGTTATTTCTTAACCCTTTCCTCCCATAAATACCCCTTTCTACGCCTCTGTAATAGCCACTTCTTGAAACCATTGTGATAAATAGAGCATTTGCTCGTTTAGGAGGAAATACTCTATTTATCACAATGGTTTCAATACTACACAATTCTAACATTTTCCTTTTCTCTAGTGAATGCTCCTTTTTGGTAGATTCATTCAAAGAGGTTGGGTCTAAAAATAGCCTATGGGGGAAAGGGTTAATTGAATATTCATGGAGTCAAGGGTTTAAGGTTTGCAGGGTATGTATGTTTGGAAATATGTTTGGTTTGGTTGGAAGAGCACATGTAGAAGTGTTGGTGTGTTTATTTTCGGACAAAATAACCCTTTACCTGTTGAATATTCATTTGAGGAATAATGGCATCATGAATATTCCTTAACCCTTTCCTCCATAAATACGCCTTTCTACGCCTCTGTAAAAGTCACTTTTTGAAACCATTGTGATAAATGGGGCATTTGCTCCACAGGCATTTGCTAGAGCAAATGCTCTATTTATCACAATGGTTTCTAAACTACATACATGTAATTCTAAAATGTTCCTTCTCTCTAGTAAATGCTCCTTTCCAGTAGATTTATTCAGAGAGGTTGGGTCTAAAAATAGCACATGGAGGAATGGGTTAACTGGATTTTTATAATGGCATATGTATTTAGGATTTTTTTTTAGTGATAGAAAGTGTAGAGTCAGATGATTTCAGATATATTATAATTATACCCCCCCCCCCCCCCCCCAGATGAAGTTTGAGAGAGGGTATATAGGAGTCAGTGTGATTGTCAGGTGGTTCGACTGTTGGTCAGTCTGTCTTTCTGTCCGTGGCACAGCCTGGCACAAATCTTGTGACGCTAACTACTTCTATATTTCTTTACCGATTTAGATCAAACTTTGCATGTTCATTAATTATGTAGTGTAGATGTTCATGACACAATTTCACTTGTTTAACTATGGGTACTGAAGAATTATCTCCCCTTGAACTTTGAGTATTTTTTGTCATTTTGGCATGAAACATGGGGAGTTGGTGTAGCAAAATCCTCCGTCAGTTTACACGAATGGTACATGTGCCCAACGCAATTTTCATGTGTTTAGCACAGGGCATTGCAGAATTATTTCCCCCTGAACTTAGAGTATTTTTCCTTTGTTTTGTCATGAAACATGGGAATTTGGTGTCGTGAACTCCTCATTCAATTTTAAAGTTATTGAATTGATACTTGACATACATAATAACCATGAATAGTACATGTGCAAGGCACAATTTTCCTGTGTTTAGTGGCAGGCATTACAGAATTATCTCCACTTGAACTTTTGAGTATTTTTGTCATCTGGTCCTGTTACATGGGTAGTTAGTGTCACAAACTTGGATTTGCAATCAAGGCTGCTGTGCGGGGGTATTCATCATCTTTAGTGATAGTTCTAGTTTCATAAGCACACAGAGCAGACTCAGATCATATGGCTCCTATAGGAGCCATCTGATCTGGGTCTACTCTGTTTGCAGATGTGTGAAAATTTGTTTTATATGAAGGAAAGGTTTAAAGGATAAAACACGATGGAACATTCTGCTTTGAGAAATTCCAATTTGAACAGTATTGAGCATGTTAACACACTTTAATGACTGATTGAACATGCAAAACACAAAAATGATTTATTGACAGAGAGGTTTTGGCTTCAACCTTGCAATGTCTGAAGAAAATATTGCTCATTTCCTGTCAATGGACCACTGTTTTGCATATTTTCATTACTTTAATGAAAATATATCATTCTCATGTCTTATAAATTATCATTTTTACATTTTGATGATTAAGGCTTTGCATTTTGATTACTCCGACTCAAATTCATCATTCTCATATCTTATAAATTAATATTTTTTACATTTTGTTGATTAAAGCTTTGCATGTGAAATAATTTCTGTCAGTTACGAAATGTCTGCTGCAAATGTTAAACTTAATTTTCTTCGATATTTCTTCAGAGTGTCACACAGTTCAGATCCTGATGAGATGCTTAGTTACTTGATGTTTCATCTGGATCCAGGCTTTTTACCTAGATTATCACAAATTAGCCTCTAGAGTACATTGAATTACAGTTGTACTTCCATATCGGGAACTAGGATAATTGGAACTTTGGGATAACTCCATGTAAAATTTCGGTCCTTCAAAGCTTTTCAATACAGAATTGTTCTAAAAATGTATCAATAAGCATATCTAGAAACACATGTGCAAGCTTAATGCATGTCAAAAGTAATTTCTTACAATGATATTGAACATATACTTCAATATCATGAACTGGGATAGTTCGAACTTTGGGATAACTCCAAGTAAAAGTTACAATAATATTGAATAAAAGTTACAGTAATATTAAACAGGTAAAGGGTTACCCCTTTCCCTCATATAAACGCCTTTTTATGCATTTGCAAACAGAGAAGACCCAGATCAGGCGGCTTCTATAGGAGACGTCTGATCAGGGTCTGCTCTGTTTGCTAATGGACTTTGATAGATCTGTTTCTGTAGTTTCTAAAATGGCTACAATGATCCACCTTCCATATTTATTTATAATTCTTTTGTCACAGAATATTCAGTAGGTGTTGAAAGTTGGAATAAACATAGAACAGGAAAAGGGTTAGCCACTATTTTCCAAACAATGATGGCCTTTTGCAAATGGTTTGGATCCTGATGTCAAGTAACTCTGTATGCTATCAAGATCAGAAACTAAAATTCATACAAATGTCCTTTCATAAACTAAAACACAGCGGGTTTTTTTTACAGATGATAGTCATAGTGGAAATTGTTAAAGAAAATTACTGTTCTGTTTTAGCTACTGATGTGTTGGCTAGCTTGCTTGCTGATGGACAAGAATAGAAGAGTGACCATAGTGAACTACAAAGTTCTGAGAGACTTCATGCACGACACTGTTGGGGTATCTAAAATATTCTCAGACATGTTGATAATACAATCATGACATCCAGACGTCCAGACAAGATGAATAAATTAAAACATTTTCAATTATGACGATTCTAAAGAGTGGTCACAACATAAGTTTGGTGGAGAAATGACGATATTAGTGGTTGAATATGCACGTTTATCAGTGGCTCTTGACAGTGTTCAGTTTTTGAGAGATTTTAAGATTTTGCTATATTCAAATTTCCAAATGAGGTATTAAGAGGTATTAGTTGCTTATAAGTGACAGTTCTTGTTATATGTACATGTATGTATAAATGTTTGAATCTTACTTTCTGTTTTGGCTAAAAATTTAAGGTTGGAAAATTCCCTGTTCAATATTCAATGCAAACAAAATGACATGTTGAATATTTATTAGCTGATTTTTTAAAACATGAAATTTTCAAGGAAATATTTGGTTTTGACAAAAGTCATAGAGTGATCTATATCATGTGATAAGCAAACAGAGCAAACCCTGATCAGACGGCTCCAATAGGAGTCATCTGATCTGGGTCTACTCTGTTTGCAAATGTGTGAAAAAGGCATTTACATATAGGAAAGGGTTAGTTTTTGAAGAATATTTTAGAATATTTATTTGAGAATTTTCATTGACAGTGAAAATGTTTTATCCTTATTATTCAGTGAAATCTTCAATTTCTTGTTTCTATATTTAGAAAGTGGCTCTTGACAAGACCTCGATAGCTTGTGCTAGAAGATTAAAGTTTGTGCTGAAGAACCCCCAGACGGAGGCAAATCTACTCCTCTTCTACAGAGAGGGTAGCCAGGACCCTGTATGTATATCTGGGTCCATGCTTATAAAACTTTTAGTTGAGTCTGAGTTCGTTCTCAAGTTTTTGATTGGTCAGATTTGAGCCTCTGGCTCAAATCTGACCAATCATAAGCTTGAGAACTCAAATCTGACCAATCAAAAGCTTGAGAACGAAACTCAGACTCAACTAAAAGCTATATAAGCATGGACCCAGCTTTTCATAGCGATGTAATTTAACCCTTTACTCCATAAATACACCTTTCTGCACCTTTGCAAACAGAGTAGACCCAGATTAGACAGCTCTTATAGGAACCGTCTGATCAGGGTTGTCTCTGTTTGCATACGGAATAATATAGATATGAAATTTCAAGTGATAATATGCCATTTTAAAAAATTAGTCTAATTAATATTCATGATGTCATAAAATCTTTCATGAATATTCATGGAGTAAAGGGTTAAGATGAGGTAGCCATCAACTCTGGGCTATGGTCACGTTTTACAGCTTTTGTCTGCAAAAACTTTTATCTGCTACTGTTTTGAAATATTTTGTGTGTCACCTGCTTTAGGTCTCAATTCACCTGTCCAATGTCATTTCTTTTTTCATCTCACATGTTAATGGAACTTCTGCGGGCAGATGATACAGAGATGTGTTCTAATACGCCTGTCTTTTATATCTCTTCAAAAAGTGCAGTTTTGAGTGTCAAACATTCTGGGATCCTGGTGAGACGGCCTCTGATTATTATCTCTACTTCAGAAGATATCACACATATTCACCAGACCTCACGGTTTTAAAACTTTTGAGACTCTAATCATTCTCTAGTATCATTCTCAAGAGATCACTCTCAAGTATCATTCTCAAGAAACAGAGATGTGTTCCAATACGCCTGTCTTTTATATCTCTTCAAAAAGTGCAGTTTTGAGTGTCAAACATTTTGGGATCCTGGTGAGACGGCCTCTGATTATTATCTTTACTTCAGAAGATATCACACATATTCACCAGACCTCACGGTTTTAAAACTTTTGAGACTGAAATCATTCTCTAGTATCATTCTCAAGAGATCACTCTCAAGTATCATTCTCAAGAAATCATTCTCAAGAAATCATTCTCAAGTATCATTCTCATGAAATCATTCTCAAGTATCTGATTGGTCAGATTCTGAGCAAGCTCAGAATCTGTCCAATCAGATGCTTGAGAATGATCTCAGACTCAAGCAAAAAGTTATATAATATCAAGTGTTTGATTGAGTCTACCTATAGCATGCTTAGCAAGTTTTGTTTTCATCCACTTCATTTTCAATATTAACCCTTTACTCCATGAATGTTTATGTAAGAGATAATGGCATCATGAATATTCATTAGCTAAATGTTTACAGTGGCATATTAATATTGTTTAGTATTGGCAGAAACAGAAAAGTCAGATCTATTATACCTTCATATGCAAACAGAGCAGATCCTGATCAGACTGCTTCTACAGGATCCATCTGATCTGGGTCTACGCTGTTTGCAAAGGGCATATAAAAGCATATTTATGGAGTATTGGGTTGATTATCATAAGAGGAATAACATTGTTTTTCAGTATATCAAGAAAGAGTTTGTGGAGAAGGTTTTTGTCAACACTGACAAAGATGTGGTTCCAAAGTTTAAAGAACTCACAGGTCTTCTGTTGAACAAGTTTCAGTAAGTATACAGAGGCACAGATTAGATGTGTAAAGTAAAACATGGTCAAGAATAACTCTCTCCACCAAACTCGATGTTGTGACTACTCACGGATCATGGCTTTGACAGTGGTCAAAACATAGGGTTTGATGGAGAAATGACGATTTTAGTTTTTGAATACGCACATTCATCTGTGAAAATACGAGCCATTGTCATAAGTCTAGTGTTCGGCTGTTGTCTTTGTTGTGGTTGTCGTCATCCGGAAACTATAATGTTGGTTATTACTTCTTTACTATTCATGCAAATTTTATGAAACTTCACACACATGCTCACCATCACCAGATCTACAATTAACCCATTCCCGCATAGGCTATTTTGAGATCCAACCTCTTTCATTAAATGTACCAAAAAGGAGCATTTACTAGCGAAAAGGACATTATCAGAATTGTGTAGTTTTGAAAATGGAATAATAGTCAAACAGGGAGAGCCACACACAAAATGACACCGCACCAAATACCATCAGACAAGAAACGGTAAAGCCACAAGACAAAACGTAACATGACGCATATCAAGACGAAAAACATTAAACATTAAGCATATTAAATAACAAAATTGACCGTAGGCTGAAAGCAGGAGTACTGCCTTGGAATGGGTGGAGCAAATGCTCTGTTTATCACAATTGCTTCAACACTACACACTTCTAAAATTCTCCTTTTCTGTAGTTAATGCTCCTTTTCAGTAGATTAATTCAAAGAGATTGGGTCTAAAAATAGTCTGGAGAATGAGTTAATGGGTTGAAAAAAGTTCATTGCACTGAATACATCCTCCTTTACATTCCAACTACAGTAGAACCTGCATATAGTGGCCATATAGTGAATAAATATGGAGATCGATAAGAGCAGGTGGCTGCTTAATGCAGGACAACTGTATAGAAGAGCTCCTCTAATGATTGCTTAACCCTTTCCTCCATAAATACGCCTTTCTACGCCTCTGTAATAGTCACTTACTGAAACCATTGTGGTAAATAGAGCATTTGCTCCTAAAGGAGCAAATGCTCTATTAACCACAATGGTTTCAAACTACAAAATTCTAAAATTTTACTTTTCTCTAGTAAATGCTCCTTTTTGGTAGATTCATTCAAAGAGGTTGGGTCTAAAAAAGCCTATGGAGGAAATGCAGGATTAATGCAGGATGATTGTAATACAAAAAGCTCCTAGAGGAGCTTTAGGCATGTAACTTTCATCCTACATCAATCTACCACCTATCTTAAAACCCCAGATTGTCACATAATTTTAAACATTTACTCCATGCATATTCATGTAAGAAATAATAGCTCATGAATATAGGATGTTTTAGCCAATTATAGAGACTGTAGGATCATATCTACATTATATCATAAGCAAACAGAGAAGACCCTGGTCCAACAGCTCCTATAGGATCTGATCTGGGTTTACTCTGTTTTCAAAGGCATAGAAATGCATAATTATGGAGTAAAGGGTTAATTGGTTATTGATGACAGTTTTCACAGTACATGTTCTTCTGTTGACAGGTCATTGAATTTGCAGAAGTCTGCTTTGCCAGAGACCCTGAGTGAGTTGCCTCACTACAGAATAGATCTGATTAACAATCTACACTCTGCCAAAGATTACAGGGACGTGACATGCAAGGAGCATGTTTGTCATGATGTACTGAGGAACATCCTGCATGTGAGTCTTATGCCATAGGCCAGAGGCCCAGATAAAATGTGTAAATTAACCCTTCACTTGCTGAATTTTAAAACACAATCCCCTTCTTTACCCATGCCCTGTTGTATAATTACATATATCTTCACTGTGTACAAGTATTTCGCTGTGCAATCACTGCTGTGGAGTGCAATGGTTGCACAATCAACTTGTAAATAGTGCAGACCATGATGAGACAGCTCCTGCAGGAGCTGTCTCATCTGGGTCTTCACTATTTACATGTAGGTATATTGACATGAATAGCAAGCGAAGGGTTAAAATATTTTCAAGAATAACTTCTTTATTTGTCCACCATTAATATTTCATGAATATTCATGAGAGTTAAAAGATGTTTCTATCAAGTATTGTCTTCTACAAAACATTTTGATCTGCTACACTTTTCAAATATTTAGGTGGGGTTTTTTTAAGTTGCATTTTGGAAAGACTGTTTGGGTGTCAAATGGTTTTGATCCTGGTTCCTCACCGTCTCGTCTGGGTCCCAATTGTTTGCGAAGGTTATCATGAATTCTCTGCAAGCATGATTGTTTGTTTTATATGGTTCATACAGTTGTAGAGATTTTTGTAAAGCTGACGTTGAGTATTCATACCTTTAATGACGTTAAGGTCACAATTCAAGGTCGAATGGTGAAGGCCTGGATTTTCTCGCCTCTTCAGTGTTTTCCTGAACTTTTTATTATGCCCCCCAGATCTGATCTGGGGGGCATATTGTTTTTGCCCTGTCTGTCTGTTTGCTTGTCAGCAACTTTAACTTCGGTCATCACTTTTGAGATAGAGACTCGATATTTAGCTTGCATACGATCTCATAAAGCCACACATTTTGAGGTCAGTGGTCAAATATATAGGTCAAATGGTCGACCTTAACATTGGCCATAACTTTTGAACCGCTAAAGATAGAGACTTGATATTTGGCATACATATGTATCTCATGAAGCTGCACATTTTGAGGGGTGACATGTCAAGGTCATCCTTCAGGGTCAAAGGTCAAATTGGGTGGGGACATAGTGTTTCACAAACAGTTATAATGAAAAATTGAAGGTGGAACACTGTAACCATTTTAGAAAGTAAAGAAACAGATCTATCAGATTACATTAGCAAACAGAGCAGACCCTGATCAGACTGCTTCTCTGATTGCAAATGCATGAAAGCGTATTTATATGAAGGAAAGGGTTAAAGTTATAGTCTCTACAATGAATGCATATTTTCAATTATATTTATGAATATTAATACATGTATTGTCTATTGGAACCTATATCTATAAACGCCCCCTGTGATACAAAATTAACCATTTTGAATGTCAAACTGTTCGACATTTTGATTGAAGTGTTTGGAAGACAGAAATAGAAGAAATTAATTAGAGAATAATTGCAGAAGACAATATTAGAACAATTACTTAGGTAGCAATCAACCATTTCAGTGCAGGGAACAAGTCATAGCAATTAATCAGTTCAGTGCAGGGAACAAGTCACTAATCTCCTTAACAAACAATGTATATAAAGATTAGAGAGACTCCCAGAGGAACTGTCTCATGAGGTTCAGCACTGTTTGTCATGATACACTATATATGAAAAAAATTCCCTTAATATTCATTGTAATGAAAAAAAATCCCTTAATATTCATATTAAGCTTGACCTGTTTGAATTTTGGAATAGTCGATTTGAAACTTCAGCATTGTAAGGGTTCAAAGTTGATTTTTCATCAGGTTCTACACTGTTTGTCATGTTACACTTTCTATAAAAGAAATTGCTTAACCCTTTCCTCCATAGGCTATTTTTAGACCCAACCTCTTTGAATGAATCTACCGAAAAGGAGCATTTTCTAGAGAAAAGGAATTTTTTAGAAATTGTAGTATTGAAACCATTGTAATAAATAGAGCATTTGCTCAATAGGAGCAATTGCTCTATTTATCACAATGGTTTCGAGAAGTGACTATTACAGAGGCATAGAAAGGCGTATTTATGGAGGAAAGGGTTAATATTCATGGTAAGCTTGACCTGTTTGAACTTTGAAATAGTTGATTTGAAACTTCAACATTGTAAAGGTTAAGAGATTAATTTTTATATATAACATTTTAAGGGATGCAATCTTTGGTCTGGTTATAACCAAGTTATAGACATTGTCAAAGTTATATCCCTTTGGAACAATGACCATTAAGTGATAGCTTACATCTGCTTTTGGTTGTCTTGGGACACTTCATGTCTTTGTGCAAGTTTTCATGTACAACAATTTCATCCATTTTATCCTTTCACCTTTTGATTAACCCTTTCCCTCAAAGAAACGCCTTTTCACACCTTTTGTGCAGAGTGAAGACCCAGGCGAAGGAGCTGTCTGATCAGAGTCTGCTCTGTTTATAGATCTGATTTTAGTTTCCACCATGCTGGATATTCAAATGTGAATCCATTCACTATGAATATTAATTAGCTGAATGCTGACTGTACGACAGTTTATTTGAAGTAAATTGCTTCGAGTTAACTCTTTACCTTGTAGATACACACTTTAAACATTTGCAAACAGAGTAGACCCAGATGAGACAGCTCTTGTATAGGAGTTGTATAATTAGAATCTGCTCTGTAGGTTTATGTCAGAATTTACAGTAGAACCTGTCTTAAGTGGCCGTCAAACAGTAGGTCTAATTATGGGTCAGTAAGGCAGTTGTAGCTTAATGCATTGCTTTTGTGTCATGCATTAACCCTTTCCTCCATAAATACACCTTTCTACGCCTCTGTAAAAGTCACCTGTTGAAACCATTGTGATTAATAGAGCATTTGCTCCTATAGGAGCAAAATGCTCTATTTATCACAATGGTTTCAAACGACAAAATTCTAAAAAAAAATCCTTTTCTCTAGTTAATGCTCCTTTCCGGCAGATTCATTCAAAGTGGTTGGGTCTAAAAATAGCCTATGGAGGAAAGGGTTAAGCAACGTCCTGCTTGTTAATGCACCTATAGTCAATAAATGCTTAGGACAAGTTCTGCTGTACACATTCTACAGTTTTTAATTTGTTCAAATTGTCCTTTATTCATGTGTCATTATAAAAAAATCATCTAATTAATGTTCATGTCATGATTTCTTACATGAATATTCACAAGGTAAATGGTTAACACTTTCCCTCATGAATATTGATGTAAGAAAGAATGACATCATCAGTATTTAATAGAGGATTTTTTATAATGTATGAACATGGGATTTTTTTTACAATGGCAGAAACTACTGAATCAGATCTATATAAGCAGACAGAGTAAACCCTTATCAGAGAGCTCCTACAGGAGCCATCTTATCTGGGTCTACTCTGTTTGCAAAGTAAATGGTTCAAAGAAGAGTTAGAATTAACTGTCTGGCTACATTTGCAGAGTGCAGTGTTACTACAAGACAAACAAGGACGTACGCACGAGATGTTCAAGCTCCTGACGCAGTATCCAGACCCATTACTGAACAGTGTGATCAAGGAACTCCGCAAAGATGGCCTCTTTGTGATACAGAAAAAGGTACACATTCCTTTAACCCTTTCTCTGTTTTATGATTATTCGAAATTTCAGTACCTACTGAATAATTATAGACAAATACATGTAGTTATAACGAAATCTGGAAGATATAACATTGAAGCCATTTTAGACCCTGATCAGATGGATCCTATAGAACTCGGCCTCTGATCTGGATCCAGACTGGTTGAAACTCTGTTTATCTTTTTTATAAAGAAACTGAAGAAATACTCTTTAAACTAGAAACAGGCAAAATGTGTCCAGCAGACACAATTCTGCCTCTGAAAGAGTTAAAGACTGATGATGATATGTATTTGAGTGTTTGGATTAGCAAGGTTTTATTGCAGAGGTTCAGATAAGATGCATAAATTAAAACATTTTTAAGAATAATTTCTCATTTCTCCATCAACCCTTATGTTGTGGCCATTCCTTAGAATCGTCTCTTTTGAGACAATTCTGAAGAAGGTTTGGTGGAGATATGACAATTTTAGTATTTTAGTACGCATCTGTTGCTTTGTTTTACTTTCAATAAAAACTTGCAGTAAATCAGTTTTGGGAGACGGCAATATTCTGTTAACAGTTGTCTTGAAGGTTCTTTCCCATTGTATTACAGAATTACACCAAGACGTCCATAAACCAACTTCACTCTGGTGTAGGACTGAGAAACTTCAAGGTGTCCCAAAGGTATGTCTCATGAATCTTTGATTTACCTCAGCTTTAAATTGTATTTCCATTTTTAGGCTTTTTTGGCTAGTGTTTTCTAGGACACCCCACAAGTGCAGTCTTAGAGACAGATTCTTGTCCATCAACAGTTGCTTTATACAACATCTCTGAAAGTATGAGGCAGGATATAAACAAACTTTACATAAATTATTTTTAGTATCATGCTCTATCAAAATATCCAAAAGAATCTGGATCTATTTAGGACTCTGGTTGCCATGACAACCAACAGTTAAACCTTTAAAGATCTTCTTCCCCCAAAGCAGTGGTCAGAATTGAATAATATGGATAGTCTTCTCTTTTACTATTGCTAAATGTTGAACTGTAAATGTTGCAGTAATCATTTGTGTAAGATTTTTTTTCTGTCCATTATTTCATCAGCAAGCAGAGCAGACTGTGATTAGATGGCTCTTACAGGAGCCACCTGATCTGTGTCTGCTCTGTTTGCAAGTGTGTAGAAAGGTGTATCTATGAGGTAAAGGGTTAAGATCAAGGTCACAACAAAAGCTGATATCACTTTATTATCTGGTTGGTAGCAATTTTATTTCCGCTCCATAACTCTTCTATTCTTTATAGAGGATCTTACATGAGTGTTCATTACAAACCATTTACTAAAATAATATTACATGAGCTTTAGCGAGTGTCATATTCATTATAGTAATTGTGTTTCATAAACATAATTTGTAATGAGCATATATGTAAGATGTTTTTATCACATAAGTAAAACAGGCTATAGATGACGGCTGTTGTTGTCGGCCATTGTTTACAAACAGCGTATTTAGATGACGCAAATGGAGTGACTAACAATTAACCCTTTCCCCCATAAATACACCTTTCTATGCCTCTGTAATAGTCACTTTTTGAAACAATTGTGATAAATAGAGCATTTGCTCCTAAAAGCAAAATAATGCTCTATTTATCATAATGGTTTCTAAACTACAAAATTCTAAAAACTTTCCTTTTAAGCTTTTCTAGTTAATGTTCCTCCTCGGTAGGTTTATTCAAAGAGGTTGGATCTAAAAATAGCATATGAGGAAATGGGTTTAAGTCAGTCACAGCAATAATGGATAAATCTGCAAGGTCATTTCTGCTCTACTGCTTTACCATGATTTCTCAGAATTTCAATTAATTTCCTGCTAATGTTCATCATAACCTGGTAGTGTATTGCACATATGGTCCCTGTCAATATCTTTAACCCTCTACATCATTCAACACTTTTTCATACTTTGCAAACAGAGTAGATCCAGATCAAATGGCTCCATAGAAGTCTTCTGATCTTGGTCTGCTCTGTTTGCTTAAGGAATTATATAGAACTGAGCCTGCAGCTTTTTAAGCCAAGAATACCTTTGAACATTTTAAATTATAAAAAATAAGTTAATGCATGTTCATGAAGTGGTCAGTTCACACATACATGTTCATTAGGGTAAGGTGAGGGTTGTGGCAGGGGTTGATAGGTATACTACTACAATTGGGTATTGCACATTAACTCTTCCATGTTTTTATACATTTGAAGGTGAGATTATTTTGTTGCCTCTGTCAGTTCATATAGGTCCTATATAGGAGCCGTTTGATCTGGGTCTGCTCTGTTTGCTTATGGTATAATAAAGATCGGATTTTACAATTTTTGCCTGAGTCAAAACATCCTGCATACATAGGCCTTCAGAAAAATTGACGTTATACATATTCATGATGTCATTATTCCTTGCATGAGTATTAAACAGGGACAGGGTTAAGGTGTGTTGTATGGAGAACCCTGATAAAAGTCTTCCAAGATGAAAATCACTGTAAGGTTGATATTAAATGTGATGCTGTTTCATACGCTCCAAAATGTTACTATGATCAGTCAGATAAAGGACCCAGACTGGTATTTTCACACCTCCGCCCTTCTTGCCGTTGCACCCCTGTATTAAAGGCGATATTTGGTGAATTATCATTACATGCAAGAGCCCAGTGAGTACCATTAGTATCAGTATCTTTAACAGTTTTTTCATAACATCCACAGCAGAATACATTGCATTATATAGCCCTTTACTCCATAAATATGCCTTTCCGTGCCTTTGCAAACAGAGTAGAACCAGATCCTACAGGAGCCGTCCGATCATGGTCTGCTCTGTTTGCTTATACTATAATATTGTAATGGTTCTACAGTTTCTACTTCAGCAAACATTTAATACGTTAATACACCATTTTAAAAAAAATAATATACATGTAATTAATATTCATGATGACATCATTTCTTTCATGAATATTCATGGAGTGAAGGGATAGGTAATGGACAGGGATTGTATGATAGGTATAACTACAAGCGGTACTTGATGAATTATCACGTATCACTACACTACATATCACTACAAGCGGTACTTGGTGAATTATCGTTACATGCAGAAGTCCAGAGAGTACCAGTGATATCATTGCTTCAATATTTTTACAAGCCTTATCATAACATTCACATCAGAATACATTGAATCATATAGACAATGGACAGGGAATGCATGATAAGTATCGCTACAAGGGGTATATCGTTACATGTAATATTACTACAAATGGACTAAACTTTACATCCGTTTTGACAGATAACCCTTTCAATGCTACATTGTGAAGTGGACTACATGTATTCCAAAATTCCAAAACAAGTCAAACCATGAAAATTCAGCAATTTTTTTATAGAAAAGTGAAACATGACAAACAGTGAAGACCCTGATGAGAGGGCTCCTGTAGGAGCCCTTTCATCTGGGTCTTCACAGTTTGCAAAGGACATTGATATCTGGTTTCCAACATGATAAGGATTAATATATTTCAGTACAAAACACATTTGAAGAGAGTATATTAGGTATGAGTATTTCTGATCCTGTCTAATCCCTCCTGATACTAGAATCAGTAATAGCTAAGGGAGTCTGGAAAATGATATACTGTCAATGATAATAAAAATACAAGTCCGAACAACCAGTTTAATCAAGTTTGGCTTTCTTTCAGACAAGCAATGATTTAAAACCTTTACTTGAATATTGAACAGGGAATGGGTTAATCCATTCCCTCATATTGACGCCTTTTGACACCTCTGCAAAAGTCACCTGTTGAATCCATTGTGATAAATAGAGCATTTGCTCCTATAGGAGCAAATGCTTTATTTATCAAAATGATTTCAAACTACAAAATTTTAAAAAAAAATCCTTTTCTCTAGTTAATGCTTCTTTTCAGTAGATTTATTCAAAGAGGCTGGATCTAAAAATAGCCTATGAGGGAATGGATTAAACACAATTTCTCATCTTTCATGCAAAAAGCAAAACAGAATTTGCTCTGATTGGTTGGAAACAGTGCAGAGACACAATCCTTTGAATGCAACAGCCGACTGGTTCTACATTGTTTGCCACGCCTAAAGGGCAGTTTTCATTAGCCTTGATGAGCCTTTAATCTTTTATAACAGGTACATGTACAATTACAAGCATCGGAATCTAAGTACCCTGTTTGAGGACAGCGCAGATTTCTTGGACATGCTGTGCAACAAGTATGTTGAGAATGATGGTGAAGACCAAAGTGTAGTCCTCGACTTCCAGCCTAAAGGAGGCCAAGCGGCCATCATGATACCATTGGTTCTGAGAAATAAGGTAAAATATATACAGTACTACACTGGTAAACTGATCACTTTATAAATAAACATGAGTGTCTTTCAAAGCAGGGGGATGTTTAACCCATTACTCCTTGAATATTCATGTAATAAATAATGACACCATGTATAGTAATTAGATTAACCCTTTCCTCTAAATATACAAAATTCTACGCCTCTGTAATAACCACTTCTTGAAACCATTGTGATGAATAGAGCATTTGCTCCTATAGGAGCAAATGCTCTATTTATCACAATGGAACTACAAAATTCTAAAATTTTACTTTTCCTAGAGGAGCAATCTGATCAGGGTATGTTCTGTTTGCTAATAGAATTTGAAAGATCTGTTTCTTTGCTTTCTATAATGTCTACAATGTTCCACCTTCCATATTTCTTTATAACTATTTTGTTAATGAATATTCAGTAGGTATTGAAATTTGGAATAAATAAAGAACAGGGAACTGATTAAACAGGTTGTACTGTATATAGAGGATCTTACATGAGTGTTCATTACACATTGTTTTTATGAAACGAGTTTACTGTAATAATATGACACAAGGTTTAGCAAGTGTCATACTCATTATAGTAAACGAGTATCATGAAAACAATGTGTAATGAACACGTATGTAAGATTCTTTTTATCACATAAGCCTTATATAAATGACATAGAAAATGAAAGAGGCTATAGCTGATGGCTGTTTTGACTATTGCTTACAAACAGGGAAGTAATACAACGCACCACGCACATGGAGGGCTACTATTGGCTAAAGCTTAAATGAGTGCTGCGATTGGCTAACAATTGCTAATTTGCATAAAAATGCACTAGTGCATTTTACAATCTATGGCACTCTGTTATGGCACTCCCACAAGGCAGATTATGTGAAAAATATATTTATTGAACTTAAGTCACATTGTCATTTTCAGCTTGACATAACCTTGACACTACCCCAGGAGCTGGTTGTCGTGGATATGGAGGGTTTCTACAGTTTCCCATGGGGCAGAGGCAAACATGCATCACATGGCTCAGCCAAGTCTGATAAGTCCCTGCAAGAAATGTTGAAATCAAAGGCTGCAATAAACAAGGAGAAAGGAAAAGCTGGAAAACAAGTTGGAAAAGACTTTGAGATGGACAAGGATGACATAGATGATGATGAAGAGGAGAATTTGAACACAGAAAAAGGTGTAAATCAAGACATTAGGCCAGGGTCAGTTGAAATTGAAAGCCCAGCTGTTGAAACAAGATCCTCACAGGACAGGGAAGGCACTGCTGGAACAGATGATGGGAATAGTAAGGCAAAAGCATCTGAAGACAAAGAATCAACAGTAGCTGGACCAGAAGATAAGAAACCCACTTCCAGTGGTAAAACATTTGCATTGGTTGGAAAGACAATAGAAGAAATTAAGAGGAACCTCTCCTCTGAAGGATCAGTGACAAATGCTGATAATACTGGAACTGCATTGGAATACGTCTGCACTAAAAATGGAAGCAGTACTTTCATTGTTCCAAAGTTTGAGGAGACAGTGACTGGTGTGGTTCCAATGGGAGTCACAGGTATTGCATCAAGAACACTGCTGTCTCTTCGAAGAGCAGAAGGGGTATCATTTGAGGACATAAGAGTTTTTAATGCTCAGGACAACTTTGTCGTGAATTCTTGTAAAATAAAAGTCAAGCTGAAGGACAATAAAGATGAGGATGATGAGAACATTAATAAAACTGTTGAAGTAGTCAGTGACAACCCAGATGAGCTAAAACCTTTTGCTGATTCTGAAAGTGAAAAGAAACGAACTTATGAAGAGAAGCTGGCTTTAGTTAATAGTGTAAAACTGGATAAGAAGAAAGCAGACAACACATGGGCAGAGCTTCAGCGACTGCTTCCATTTCAGGTTTGTATATTGCATTGTTTGCCAAGCTGAAACCCAGCCTTAGATTACCTGTCATAATTAAAAGAACACTTGATGTTGTTTTTTTCATTTTTTACTAATACACAGAGGTTAAAACATGTTCAAGAATAACTTCTTTTTTCTCCACCAAAACTTATGTTGTGACTTCTCATCGAGATGATTCTAAAGAGCGGTCACAACATTTGGTTTGGTGGAGAAATAACGATTTTAGTATTATCATAATTTATAATGTAAATCTTTCTAGGGAAGTTTTAGCTTATGCAAAAACTTTAGAATAAGACCTATATAATTTCATAAGCAAATCCTCATCTGGGTCTACTCTGTATGCAGATGCATGAAAAACGGTTTATATGAAGGAAAGAGTTAACCAATTACCTCATTGGCTATTTTTAGATACAACCTCTTTGAATTAATCTATCGAAAAAGAGCATTAATTAGAGATAAGGAAAATTTCAGAATTTTGTAGTTTGAAACCATTGGGAGCAAATGCTCTATTTATCACAATGGTTTCACAGAATGACCATTACAGAGTCGTCAAAAGTCGTCAATATAAGGGAAAGGGTTATAAGTGTCCACCTGCTTATATAAATAATCCCAACATTTGATACACCAGAGCTATAGATAAAGATGCGTACCCAAATACATGTACTAAAATCATCGTTTCTCCACCAAACCCTGTACTGTGACCACTCTTTAGAGTCGTCTCAAACACTGATTTCACACTACCATTCAGACTGCATTTTTAAAGAGATTTCATAGAAAAATGAATATACATGTATATGTATTTTTAGCTCACCAGAGCACAAAGTGCTCAGGGTGAGCTTTTGTGATTGCCTGATGTCCGTCGTCGTGCGTCGTCCCGCGTCAACAATTTGAACCTTTAAAAATCTTCTCCTCTGAATCTACAGGGTTCTCAGCTTTCATCTTTGGTACATAGCATCACCTATAGGTCCTCTACAAAAGTTATATAAATAATGCCCCTGGGGTCAAAATTGGCCCCGCCCCAGGGGTTGAAAGTTTTCAATTGAAACATATAGTGAAATCTTTGAAAATCTTCTCCTCTGAAACTAGAAGGCGCTCAGCTTTCATATTTGGCACAGAGCATTATGTTCAGGTCCTCTACAAAAGTTATATTAATTTTGACCCTGGGGTCAAAATTGGCCCCGCCCCAGGGGTGGGTAGTTTTCAGAATAGAAACAAATAGTGAAATCTTTGAAAATCTTCTCCTCTGAAACTGAAAGGCTCTCATCTTTCATATTTGGCACAGAGCATCATGTTCAGGTCCTCTACAAAAGTTATATAAATTATGGCCCTGGGGTGGGCTGTTTTCAATGGAAACAAATAGTGAAATCTTTGAAAATCTTCTCCTCTGAAACTGGAAGGTTCTCAGCTTGCATATTTGGCACATAGCATCATGTTTAGGTTCTCTACAAAAGTTATATAAATTATGGCCCTGGGGTTCAAATTGGCCCCGCCCCAGGGGTGGGAAGTTTTCAATAGAAACATATAGTGAAATCTTTGAAAATCTTCTCCTCTGAAACTGGAAGGCGCTCAGCTTTCATATTTGGCACAGAGCAGCATGTTCAGGTCCTCTACAAAAGTTATATAAATTATGGCCCTGGGGTCAAATTGGCCCCGCCCCAGGGGTGGGTAGTTTTCAGTAGAAACATACAGAGAAAACTTTGAAAATCTTCTCCTTTGAAACTGAAAGGTTCTCAGCTTTCATATTTGGCTCATAGCATCATGTTCAAGTCCTCTACAAAAGTTATATAAATTATGTCCCTGGGGTCAAAATAGGCCCGCCCCAGGGCCGGCTAGTTTTCTATAAAAGCATATAGTGAAAACTTTGAAAATCTTCTCCTCTGATTGTCTGGTGAGCGCTTCAGGGCCATTCTGGCCCTCTTGTTTTAAAAAAAGAATCGTTATCATAAAAATATACATATTGCAGGGGTTGAAAGTTTATTAGAAAGAGACTAGTGATTTACCCTTTACATCATGAATATTCATGTAAAAATTAATGAGATCATGATTATTTATTAGCTGAATTTGTATGATAGTATATTAGCACACTTTCTTTTGATTTGGCAGAATTTTAATCAGACTATAGAATTACATAAGCAAACAGTGTAGACCTAGATCAGATGATTCCAAGTAGTGTAGGACAACAGTCCAGATAAGATGTGTAAATTTAAACATTTTCAAGAATAACTCCTTTATTTTCCACCAAACCCTATACTGTGACCACTCTTTAGAATTGTCTCTTCGAGACGATTCTAAAGAGTGGTCACAGCATAGGGTTTGGTGGAGAAATTACGATTTTAGTATTTGGGTACGCACCTTAATCAGTAGCACTGGTAGGAGCAGTCTGATCTGGGTTTACTCTGTTTGCTTATGAAATAATACACACAAACATATGTTTTTATAAGACAAGAAGGATTAACAGTACTGAGTATTCTGCATTTGAATTATGGATAAGAAGACAGGGGAAGATTTGATAACTGTGTTTCTAAGTCATTCGATTTCAGGTTTATGCTTTGACATTCAGTACTCTACTGGTGACAGTGTGATTACCTTTGCAAACAGTTTGGATCCAGATGAGACCCGAGTAACTCGGCATCACATCAGGATCCAAACCGTCCGTCACACTGACATTATATTTGAAAAGAAATGGAAGAAAAATGATTTTTTTAGATTTGAAGCAGACAACAATATTTGCAGACGACAAAATTAATGTTTTCTCACAGTGCAGAAGTTTAAATACCAGTATTCATTTTAAATTTTCTTCAATTTTCTGTTTGATCTATAGTTCAGTACATTCTTGTTGATTAACCCACATTTGCAAGTGTGGGAAAACTGTTCCAATAAAATTTACGTGGCATAATACAGAAGAACATGTCCTAACCCTTTCCTCCATAGGCTATTTTTAGATCCAACCTCTTTGAATAAATCTACCGAAAAGGAGCATTAACTAGAGAAAAGGAAAAGTTTAGAATTGTGTAGTTTTGAAACCATTGTGATAAAAAGAGCATTTGCTCCTATAGGAGCAAATGCTCTATTTATCACAATGGTTTCATAAAGTGACTTTTACAGAGGCGTAGAAAGGCATATTTATGAAGGAAAGGGTTAAGCAGCCATTCAGGAATCATGATGAAGTGAAAGACCATGTGACCCTTGTAGCGCAATCTGAAGGATGGCCAAAGCTAGTTGATGTTGTTTTATGTACAGCAATATGCATTGGAGAGTTTTACATGGTTGTTTTTGGCTTAGTATGTGACATCAACGTAAACAAAAGCTTAATTGTCATAATTATTATGTAGAGAGCTTATTTTCTTGTGACTTCTTCACCTAATAGTAAATACTTGAAATCAGCCTTCATTTGTAAGGCATGCCATCTGGATCTAATTTTGCGTTGGCATTCAAAGAGTACAAAAATATAAAAGGCAATGGATTTTTTATCGGACAGAGCTAAAAATTGATCGTTATTGCTTTATTCTTTTAAGGCTCATGTGTGATGTTTTCATTTTAAATGAATTTGTCTGTACCAATTTTCTCTTTTATCATTAAACTCTTTGAATGTGGGAAATGTGTGTACTGGTATTTGAGAACAGTGTAGACCCAGAGCAGAGGAGCCCCCTGATAGGGGTCTGCACTGTTTTTCATTCTGAATCCGGCAGCGAATTTAAACCCTTCATGCTGAATAGACTCTACATTTAAACACATGGGCCATTTTACCTTAACCCATTCCCTCATATTGACGTTTTTGTCGCCTATGTGAAAATCACTTTTTGAAACCATTGTGATAAGCAGAGCATTTGCAAATGGTTTCACAATGGTTTCAAAACTGCAAAATTCTAAAATAAAATCCTTTTTCCTATTAAATGTTCCTTTTCGGTAGGGATATTCAAAGAGGTTGGGTCTTAAAAAACAGCCCATGAAGGAATGGGCTAAATCTTGAGCATATCAAGGGTAAATGTATATCATAATTGAATTTTCTAGTGTTCTGCAACATGATTGGAATAACCAGATGTGAAATTTGGACAAATATTTACATATGGACTGTATCAATTTCCAGCATTTGTTTCATTTTTCAAGACAAATGTAAGACCTTATTTGATTGTTTCTTGATAAAGCTGTTTGGGAATTATCTATCATGAAAGAACACATTTAGGCTTCAAAATTAGACTTTTATGGTTTAGTGTTTATTTTGCCATGAGAGATATCGAGCTTAATACTTTTTCAGGTCAAGTAATTTTTTTGCAAAAAATTGTTGTCTGATGTCACGGCTTTTATTCAAGTGATTTTATAGTCGTTATTGGGCTACGTTCCCAATGGCAAAAAGTGTTTTTTCTCCAAATTTTGATTGAAAAATTCCCAATTCAGAGGTAAGTGTTTAGCCTGAAAATTCAGTCAGACCAGTCAGCTCATAAACAAACAGCAGACCCAGATCTGACAGCTCCTGTACAGGTTTTGGCCTGAGGGGTCTCTGTGTCCGAGTGGTTATTGTCATCGACTGATAATCGCTTAGGGCTTCACCACTGTGGTTCGAATCCTGGTCTAGGCATTTGGATTTTTTCATGTGAGGAAGTCTTCTACCTGGCTTACTGTAGGTGACTTCTGATGTTTTTCTGTGCACGAAACAAGGCAATTTGTTCTATGCACACAAGAACCTCTAGGGTCTTCCTCCACCTGTAATTAGCTGGACGTCGTGATATGACTGAAATACTGTTAAAGCGACATAAAACCAATCCAAGTTTTGGCCTGACTGAGTCTATTGTGTTTGCACGGACACTTACAGCTAAAAAATTCCCAAATCGGACAAACTTCCCAATTTCAGGGGTAATGGTCATCTTCCCAAAATGGTGAAAAAAAGCACTGGATGTAATTCTAAAAAGTTTTGTTTTCTTTTTTTAATTGTCCTTTCTCTGTGTAAGTGTGTGGTGGGGTGTGTTATAGATTCAATTTGTTAAAACCGGGATAACAGATTAAAGGTGGCATCATGCAAACTCTTAGTTTCCACTCAATATCTTTAGTTATACATTGCATATTTAATTCAAACTTTGTATATAGATAGCTTGCATGAAGTCAAGGCCTAGGATTGCATCTTGGGGATCCTTACTCAAGGTCACCATTACTGAAGGTAGAAAAAACTCATCTCAATAACTTATGTTAGAAATGACAGATTGTGCCCAGACCTGGTAGACAGATGTAGACAGATAGCCTGCATTAACACAAAGCTTGGGAATACATTTAGGGATCTTTGAAGGGGGTTGTCTTATATAAGGTCAAGGTCATTGTTACTATAAATAAAATTTTGACCCTATACCTTTGCTTAGGATAGACATGTGATGAAATATGATATACAGGTTACTAAGCTTGCATGAAGGTGATGCTTTGGATGGTGTCGATGAAGTTATCAAAATGGTGTCAAAGTAGAATATTCAGCTTTACAACCTGGTGAATTGAAGAGATTTGGTGACTGGATTATACTCTTAGGGATAATTAGAAGAGTTTGGATGTAGCTTTATAACGTTTCCCCTGATAAAACACTTTTTCATGCATCTTCAAACAGAGTAGACCCGGATCAGACAGCTCCTGTAGGAGCTGTCTGATCAGGGTCTACTCTGTTTGTTTATGAAATTATAATAGATCCGACTCTACAGTTTCTACCAATACCAATATACTGTTTACTGCAATTTCTGGTATATAAACAGAGCTCTAGATAAGATGGGTAAAATTAAACATTTTCAACAATGTCATTCTCCTTTATTTCTCCATCAAAACCTATACTGTGACCACTCTTTAGAATTGTCTCGAAGAAACGATTCTAAAGAGTGGTCACAGTATAGGGTTTGGTGGAGAAATGACGATTTAAGTATTATGGTACGCACCATTATCTGTAGCTCTGATAAAGCTTCAGATGATAAATATTTATGATGTTATTATTTCTTACATGAATATTCAACAGGGAACGGATAAAGATATTTGCTTCAGTCAGAGATTTGTTGCCAAGCTTACAGTGATTATTTAGGGATTTTTCTAAAGAAAAGTGTAACATGACAAACAGTGCAGTCCTTGATGAGTCTACAGTGTTGGCAAGGAACATTAGTGACTCGTTTCCCACATTGTAAGGGTTGAAGCCTGATAATAATAATACTCCTTAAAATACAAAAACAAAGTTATATTTGAATTTTGAGAAGCAATGATTTTAAAGTATTTTAAGTTTGGTATAAATGAGTGAAAATTGCTACTTAAATTGCAATGATTATTAGTATTATTCAAAACAGAGTGATATTTTAGATGAATAGAGAGTTATTAAACTAGCTACTGGTGAAAATGTTGGGTGTTGATTATCTTTGGCTTGTCTGATTTCCAAAATAAGGATGTCGATATCATTGTTTTGTCAGTGCTTTTGTCAACAGTCAACATATAACACAGTAAAACCTCTCTAGGCCGGAATTCTAGTACAGAAGAATTTAGATACTTTTATGCAGGTCGCTGCTTAATACAGGGTGAAAGTCATTCAGAAAGCTCCTAGAGGAGCTTTCTGAATGACTTTCACCCTGCATTAAGCTGCCACCTGTCTCCAAGACCAATATTTATACTAAATTTTACATCTGGTTTAGAGGGGTTTTACTGTATAGGCATTGTTGAACAAATCTTGATGGTTGTTCCTATGAATATTAATTAGATAAACATTTTATAATGGCATAATTATGAATACAAAAAAAGTTGGCCATAATAGAAACTGTATAATCGAATCTTTATTATTCCATAAGCAAACAGAGCAAACGCTGATTATACGACTCCTGCAGGAGCTTTCTGGTCTGGGTCTTCTCTATTTGCAAATACTTTAATATGCATCTGTATCAGCTTAACCCTTTCCCTCTTTTAAATGCTTCTTCATGTGTTTGCAAACAGAGTAGACCCAGATCTTGACAGATCCTATAGGAGTCTGCTCTGTTTGGTAGTGGAATTTGATAGATCTGTTCCTTTACTTTCTAAAATGGCTACATTATGTTCCACCTTCCATATTTCATTTTAACTATTTTGTCTATGAATACGGACCCTTTCCCTCATAGAAACACATTTTCATGCATTTGCAAACAGATAGACTCAGATCAGACGGCTCCTATAGGAGCCATCTGATCAGGGTCTGCTCTGTTTGCTAATGAAATTTGATAGATCAGTTTCTTTGCTTTCTAAAATGGCTACAATGTTCTACCTTCCATATATCATTGTTACTATTTTGTCCATGAATATTCAGTAGGTATTGAAATTTGTAATACACATAGAACAGGGAATTGAAATTTGAAATAAACATAGAACAGGGAAAGGGTTAACAGAACTGTTTTGTTATTAAGGTTTTACTTTTCAGTTTTCTTTTATCCTAATATAGAGAACAGCCTTGAAGTATATCAGATAACTGTACATACACTAACTACTCTAAGTATTCAGACAGCTAATCTCCCCCTCTCCACCAGTTAGTAAAGCTGAATATGTCAATGTGGTGCCATTTTGATAACTTTAAATTAGACTGACATAGTAGCAAATAGTGTAGATCCTGATTAAATGGCTCCTTAGAAGCCATTTGATCAGGATCTGCACTATTTGCCCAAGTCGATCTATCTGAATACTAAGAATTTTTAGAGCAGATGCGTGTTTGTATCTAGTACCAGATTACAACCTCCGCAAGGGAAATACGTAAATGGAACCAAATATCTTCAAGCAATTATGACAGCATTTTTTCTCTGTCAGCTCATTCATCAGATGTTACTGTTTTTCTCTTATCTTGCTAATCATGAGATGACTCGCTTTCGCATACAGCTTCTAATCCTTATCAGACACTCATTATCTTGGTGTCAGATCAAAATCCTGGCCCGTTTTTCACTCAGTTGATAGGTTGAGAAAAATCAATAAATATGCCAATTGGATTAATTTGAAAAATTAAGACGACAAATTTTAGACGATAACTTTTTTCGAAAAAAAAAGAGAGGAGTTATACCGTTACAATTTAAAAAAGAAATCTGACTTTATGAAACACAAATATTTGTTACTAGTTTGTATTGTACAAAGACAGAGAATTTGTTTGAAACACGTAAAAGCCGTGTTAACCAGACTTTCAAGTTAGTATTATTGCCAGTCTTTACAACAGGTGGAAGCTAATACTGTGTGAAAGTCATGCAGAAAGCTCCTGTATGACATTCATCCTACTTTAAGCAGCCTCCTACTGAAAAGGATAATGAATTTTTCGTTATTAATCTGTTGATGCCTGAAACGAGTGTACTGACATTTGCAAACAGTGTAGACCCAGATAAGAGGACTCCTAGAAGAGCCCTCTGATCAGGGTCTACGCTGTTTGTCGTTAAAAACTCTCTTCAGCAAATTCAAGCCTTTCATACTGAATGGACTCTACAGTTAAACACTGATGGGTCGTTCCACTTTGAATATTCAGCTTTAGCCCTTTACTCCATGAATATTCATGTAAGAAATAAGGCCATGATGAGTATTAATTAGATAAATTGTTATAATACCACAAAGACAACAGAAAGTTTTGGCCATGACAGAAACTGTACAATCATATCTATATTATGTATATAAGCAAACAGAGCAGACCCTGATCAGACGGCTTTTACAGGAGCCATCTGATCTGGGTCTACTCTCTTTGCAAAGGCATAGAAAGGCGTATTTATGGAGTAGAGAGTTAAATGAAATAGAAGTCATTGTGTTATACAACCTTGTAAATAATCTTATAAGTGGGCGATGTTAAAGAGTTAGAAAATAAGAAAGTCAACCCTAACCCTAACCCTTTCCTTCATGTAACTGTTTTTTCACACATTTGCAAACAGAGCAGTAGGAGCTGTCTGATCAGGGTCTGCTCTGTTTGCTTATGAATTTATAAAAGATCTACAGTTTCTACCAATACAAAAGAATCCTGTGTTCATATACAATTATAAAAAATTCAGCTATTAAACATTTGTGATGTCATCATTTCTTACATGACTCAATATTCAGGGAAGGTGTTCAGCATACTATGGGCATAATTTTCAATATTAACCCTTTCAGTGCCATATATTAAAACATTTTCTAGAATAACTTCTTTATTTCTCCACTAAACCCTATGTTGTGACCACTCTTTATAATCGTCTCTTCGAGACGATTCCAAAGAGTGGTCACAACGTACTCATTGGTGGAAAAATGATGATTATAAGTATTTGAGTAAGCACCGTTATTTGTAGCTCTGTGCTAGTATTGTCTTCGGCTAGACAGTTTCGTCTTCTTCAAGTTTTAGAGTGAACACTTGTTCAATTTCTTTATAAAACTATAATAAATCAAACAGCACAGACCTGTCTCTATGGCAGTGAAGGGATTAAAGTTGTCAGGTCTTGTTTTGAGCGGTAGAACGTCGGCATGTTAAAGATCAAAAGGAATGGCTTAAACGCTTTTAATGTGGTAAACTAGTGAACTAGCATTTGCAGACAGTGTAGACCTGGACCAGAATGCTCTTTGACAAGCCCCATGATCATGGTCTGCACTGTTTGTCATTCAAAACTCTTTAGCAAAGTTAATTCTGTAGTTAAACAATAAAAGGCCATTTCTCTTGGATTATTCAGCAATCAAAGGTTTAAATTTTCTTTTAACTTTTTGCAGGCTAAGTTATTTTGCGTCTGTAATAATTGTCGTCGGCTTCAATTCATAAAATAAAAATTTCTCATTTCTTTGCAAAAAATATGGTCAATGTGTCAAATTGGATCCTGATGAGATGTCGCATTATGCTGGGTCTTGTTTGTATCCAAACTGTTTGCATAAGCAATGTGGCTTAAGTGTGCAAAAAGTTAAAAATACCTTAAATAGTAGTTATTAGGACTGTTTTTGCTGATCATCCTTGATGTAGGAGGTATAATATGTTTCTATCTCGTCATATTACAGAACTTTAGTTGTCATTTAAAATGTCAATATGTATAATCTTACCTCCTAATTGTTTGCATGCTAAGCAAGTGTCTCCTTTCATAAGTGACATGAGTTAGCTGCTATAAGAGCCATCTGATCAGGGTCTGCTCTGTTTGCTTATGAAATAAATAGATATGATTCTATAATTTTTATCCTGTCAAAAACTCCCATGTTCATGTGTCATTATAAAACGTAAAGTAATTCATATTAATGGTATCATTACTTTTAGCTTGTCTGTTTCGAAGAAACATCAAGCTATTATGATCACTGGGTTGTAGTAGGCAGGCAGCCTAAACTTTAATGTAGCTCATTACTCGAAAAGTATAAGAGGTATTTAAACATGAAACGTCATAGGTGGGTAGATCTCATTGAGGAGAAGGCCTCTACATAAAAACCATAACTCTTTATTTAAAAAATTGGAGTTGTGGCCCTTTATTTTTTGAAAAAGTTTTAATTTAGCTGGACAAGCACCAAATCAGACGAGCATTGGTGCCGCATACGGCTCTTATTTACCTAAATAGTTATGGAGTAAAGGGTCAAGAGGCAAAATTCCTATGTCGGTGAAAACATTAATGTCTACGCTGATAATAAAACGTTAATGTCTACGCTGATAATAAAACGTTAATGTCTACGCTGATAATAAAACGTTAATGTCTACGCTGATAATAAAACGTTAATGTCTACGCTGATAATAAAACGTTAATGTCTACGCTGATAATAAAACGTTAATGTCTACGCTGATAATAAAACGTTAATGTCTACGCTGATAATAAAACGTTAATGTCTACGCTGATAATAAAACGTTAATGTCTACGCTGATAATCCGAGCTCCTTAACCCTGTTTCTGTTCTATATTTATTCCAAATTTCAAAACCTACTGAATATTCATGGACAAAATAGTTATAATGAAATATGGAAGGTGGAACATTTTAGCCCTTTTAGAAAGTAAAGAAACAGATCTTTCAAATTCCATTAGCAAACAGAACAAACCCTGATCACATGGTTCCTATAGGAAATTGCAAATGCATGAAAACACATACTATGAAGGAAAGTTTTAATTCCTGAAAATTCATGTAGGAAATATAGTGACATCATGACTATTAATTGGATGGCGTGATTTTTTTATAATTGCATGTAAAACAGGGAATTTTTTCCTTCAGATTAGTATAATTCCATAAGCAAATAGTGCGAACCATTCAGGAGGCATCTGATGTTGGTATACTCTGTTTGCAAAGATGTTTAAAGGTGTATCTATGAAGTAAAGGGTTAAGATATTTTGTCAATAAATATTGTCATCTCATCAAAAGCGTTATTGACTGTCTAGCAGGTTGGACCGAGGTTAGATGCAAAGATATAGAATCTTGGATAAGGCAAGATGGATGAATTTTATCAGGGGAGACAAAGGCAAACCTGATAAATTCAGAAATGGCGCCATATATCATTTCTGATTCACGGTGGGTTACCCAATATTCTATTTACCATGTCACCTTAGATCAAGTGGCCAAAAATGTTCATATTCTTCCATCTTAGCCTTTTAAAATCAATTTATTTTGAGACAATTCACACTTGATTTCTGAAATAGAGTCAGAGAATCTCAGCCATCGCCAACAGGGTCTGGCTAATCACACATCAATTAACACTTGTACAGTAACCCTCTCTACAACGGCCACTAAATTTCATCAATTAGTTTGTGTTAAAGGAAGGTGGCTGCTTAAAGCAAGGTGAAAGTAAAACAGAACGCTCCTATAGGAGCGTTCTGTTTTACTTTCACCTTGCTTTAAGCAGCCACCTGCCCTAAATACCAACAAATTAACATAATTTAGTGGCCGTTATAGAGAAGTTTTACTGTTGTTTGCATCTTCAGCATTTGGCCGAACCACTTGCAACACAGAACATATTACTTTGTGGTTAAAGTCAATCAAAACATGTAAAAAAAGAGTGAAATCTACTTCACCGCATTTTTTTATCCATTTGGTTATATATTTTTCAACATTTAAATGAAATCGAAGTGCATTTCACATTAACCCTTTTCCTGTTGAATATTCATGTAAGAAAGAATGACACCATTAACCCTGTCTTCCATAGATATGGCCACCTAACAAAGGTGGTCGTATTTTGGCGTGGACTTGTCAGTCAGTCCGTATGTTTGTTTGTCCGTTTGTCAACATTTTGCTTGTCCACCATCTCAAAAACTATTTGACAGATATTAATGAAACGTCACACAAATTTAAAGTTATGGCCCTTGAACTTTTGGTTTGTCTGTTGTTTTCTGGGAAAACTATTAAAAGGATATGGATGAAACTTCACACAAATGTTTTATGCAACAAGATCTGAAGCACAAATTAGAAAAAGTCAACACTTATAAGGCATATTTAATCAGAGAAGTTTTGCAAGTGGGCGTACGTATCATGTACCATACACAGTTCTCTTGTTTACTTCATAGAAACGTCATAAACCGAGGTCCGATGTATCAGTGCTTTACACCGGTCATCTAAAAGAACCAGAGAAACTCAGTCAATAATAAGAGTAGGGCATCGTGCCCGGGTTTCTTTGTATCCTCCCCCCTCTCTTTTGAGTGTCCAATTAGCCCATAGTGAGCAGAAATGGATGTTAATCAACACAAGCAAACAAACATAGCAACTTCATAGATACAGTAAAACTTCGATTATTCGAACACTAAAGTACGTATTATTATCGACCTGTATGACAGGTGGCAGCTTAATGCATGGTGAACGTCATGCAGAAAGCTCCTCTAGGAGCTTTCTGCATGACATTCACCATGCATTAAGCAGCCACCTGCCTAAAAGGGTCTAAGTTCTTCTATACCGAAAATTCGGATAATCGAGGTTTTACTGTATTTACAAACAGAGAAGCTCCTATAGGGCATAAACTGTAGCGAAAAAATCTTGCATGTCAAACTCCTCCTACTCCAATGGGAGGATTTACTTCAAACGTTTAGAAATGAACGATGTTGATGTGGTGATTGGAGGAAATTTTTGCTCCGACCATTTTACCAGAGTTTGATATTTTCTTCATTATATAACATATAGTGTAAAAAAAAATTGTGTCCAACTCCTCATACACCAATGGGAGGATTTGCTTGAAACTTTCACAGATGAATAATTAACACTGATGTGAAGATGTACATAAAGAAGAGAAATTTTACTCTGACTTTTTATTTTATTGGAGTTCTTTAACTTTGAAATTTTCTTCACTATATATATAACATACTATTGAAAAGTGCTTGATTTCAAGACAATATCGCTAGTTAGGCGTTCCTGTCCTATAGACACAATTTTCTAGTTCAAACTGCACTTAAAGTAGGATAAGGCTGAGGGCATTAGCCTTGTTGTTACGAAAATGGCAGTGTGGATTCCAAATCTGTAATTGTAATTATTTAGTGTCTAACATATAATAGTACCCTGCATCTACCGGTATATAGAAAGACATTTCTATATATAATTTCTATTTGACTAAATACAGATACAATAGACCTTGTCTTAAGCAGCCATCAAAAGAGATCTAATTATTAGTCTGTAAAGCAAGTGGTAGCTTAATGCAGGTCAAAAGTAATGCAGAAAGCTCCTATAGGAGCTTTCTGCATTACTTTTGCCCTGCATTAAGCAATCGCCTGCTCTTTAAGACTCCTATATTCAATAAATGAATGACCGCATAAGACAGGTTCAACGGTAATACCATCGGTATAACTTTTTGTTGTGCAGGTTCTTTATTTCTAAGGCATGGTGCACAGGCGATTATATGTCCGTTTTCGGAGCATTTCCTTGAACACCAGGGCTCATTATGATGTCTGAGTAGTCGCCGTACCATCGGAGAAAGGTGAATGTCAAGAGTTTTCGGCATTGTATCACAGCATGCACAAGACCAATATAGCAGTTAATTTCACACTTCTGACTATAATTGTCTGTAAGTGTGAAATGTAACAGCTCCGAGTGTTTTGATAATTTCCCAGTTGCACAGTTCTGGCAGACATCAGTTGAGCCGCTCAACTTGAGCTATGATTCCCCCTCCAATATTTTTGTTATTATCAGACATGTAATATGTTTCATTTTTATTTTCAAGAATTTCTTTAGTTTTCAGCAATATACTGGTAGATTGGTGATAACCTCTTTACACAGAGTTTGGATCTGAATTAGACAATAGCTTGGTGTCTCCTCAGATTCCATACTGTTAGACGCTGTATTCACAACTCTGACAAGAACTGTCAGAAAATTCTACTTAAAGCATTTAACCCATTACCTCATTGGCTAATTTTAGATCCAGCCCCTTTGAATAAATCTGGAGAGGAGCATTTACTAGAGAAAGGGAAGTTTTTAGAATTGTGTAGTTTTGAAATCATTGTGATAAATAGAGCATTTGCTCCATAAGAGCAAATGCTCTATTTATCACAATGGTTTCAAAAAGTGACTTTAACAGAGGTGTCAAAAGATGTCAGTATGAGGGAATGGGTTAAGCAGATGATAATATCTGCAGACTTTAACCCATTCCTTCATATTGATGACTTTTGACGACTCTGTAAAAGTCATTTTGTGAAACCATTGTGATACATAAAGCATTTGCGCCTATAGGAGCAAATGCTCTATTTATCACAATGGTTTCAAACTACAAAATTCTGGAAAAAAATCCTTTTCTTTAGTTAATGCTCCTTTTCAGTAGATTTATTCAAAGAGGTTGTATCTAAAAATAGCCTATGAGGTAATGGGTTAATTGTTAAGAATCCTTCAGCTTAACCCTTTCAATGCTGAATTTTCAGAGTGGAATTGTCAATAATTTGTTAGTGATAGAGTCCATTCAGTATGAATTTTAGGTTTTGATTGACAAACAGTGCGGTCCCTGATCAGGGTGCTCCCCTAGCAACCCTCTGATCTGGGTCTACACTGTTTGCAAATGACAGTGCACTTGTTTCCCGATTTCAAAGGCTTAAGGTTTCTACACCTTTGCAATCAGAGTAGACTAAGATCAGACGACTGGTAGGATCAGACGACTCTGGGTTTGCTCTGTCTGCTTAGGATGTAATATAAACATATGATTCTACAGTTTCTGCCACAGCCAGATATTCCTATGTGCATGTGCTATAATAACAGTTATTCTAATAAATATTCATGATGTCCTTATTTCTTACATGGAGTATAGGGTTAAGCTAATCACAGACTGTGCATAAGACTTTTTGCATGTACTTATTGTTGTAGGGTGGTTTTACTGTAGATGGTTCTGATGTGAGTTTATTTATCACCTTCAGTGATAGTCCAACTTAACCCTTATTTTGCTATGAAAAAAATGTTCTGACATTGTTTCAATTTTAAGCAATACAGAAACAAACCTTTAAACCGTAAACGGTATGTTATAATTAGTATCAAAACTGGTCTTTCACACAGGCAGCAGCTTAATGCAGGTTGAAAGTCATGCAGAAAGCTTCAAAAGGTGCTTTCTACATGACTTTAAGCAGCCCCCTGCCTAAAAATACCTTAATTGTTCTGTCCTAAAACTCCAGTTTAGAGGAAAATATTTTGCACTGACAAAAACTGCAAAATCAGATATATATCATGCCAAAAGCAAACAGAGCAGATCCTGATCAGACAACTACTCTAGGATCTGACTAATCTGAGTCTACTCTGTTTGCAAATGTGTGAAAATGTGTTTATATGAAGGAAAAGTGTTAAGACCTGTAAGATGAAGTGCAATTAATGGAGAATAATCCCAAGAGTTTTGCTGCCTAAAAAGGATTTGTAAATGTGATGTATGGTGTTATATTAGAGCAATATATGAACGTCAGTACTCAAGAACTAAAATTGTCAAGAATTCTTGAAACCAAACTGGAAAAACTTTGACAATCGTCTTGTCTCAGGAACCACATAGCTTTTTTCAATGTTGTTTAGCAGTACTGATCCTCAGATGACCCAACCATTGTGATTTGTTTAACTTGCTTTATGTTCCTGATACATGGGTGCTTCAAGAAGTAATGTTACTGGGATAATAATTTGAAGACGGTGAATAGTATCTCAAAATGATTTATTCCGACTCCTCAAAATATTCTCCCATAATGGAAATGCACTTTTGTAATCTCGATATTCATTGCCTTAAAGTGCCAAAGTAGTCTCCCCTTCATATCTTTCTTAGACACCGATTCACAGCATTTGCAAGAGCATTTCTGCTGTCATATCTCTACTCAAAAAGATGTTTCTTGAGATGTGGAAAAAGGAAAAATCTCATATACTTAAATCATGAGAAATGGGAGGATCCTTCAAAACATTAACTTTTTAGCTCACTTGAGCAAAACTTAGGCTCAGGTTGAGCTTTTGGGAGATTTGAATGTCCGTCGTCAACAAATTGCTTGTGAACACTCTAGTAGTCACAATTTTAGTCCAATCTTCAAGAAACTTCATCAGAATGATCATCTTATTAAAATCTCGGATTACTTTGAAAGTGGGTCACATGGGGTCAAAAACTAGGTCACTTGGTCATATAGTAGGAAAACCATGTGAACACTCTAGTGGTCACATTTTTTTGTCCGGTCTTTATGAAACTTAGTCAGAATGGTTGTCTTGGTAGAATCTTAGATGAGTTTGAAAGTGGGTCACTTGGGGTTGAAAACTAGGTCACTAGGTCAAATAGTAGAAAAACCTTGTGAACACTCCTGGAGTCTCATTATATCCAAAAACATCATGAAACTTAGTCAGAATAAGGCTAAAAGTAACATTACTTTTTGAAGCACTGTAGTATGGCTACTCTGTTCACAAAGGTATGACATGGCACGGTTATCATGTAAAGGGTTAACCCTTTACTCTATAGATATGCCTTTCAAAGCCTCTGCAAACAGAGTAGACCCAGATCAAATGGCTCCTATAGGAGTCATCTGATCTTGGTCTGTTCTATTTGCTAATGATCGATAATAGATATAATATAGATACTGTATGGTTCTACAGTTTCTGCCAGGGCTTAAACTACCTGTGCTGATGTGCTATTATAACAATTAATCCAATTAATATTCATGATGTCATTATTTCTTACATGAATATTCATGGAGTAAAGGGCTAAGGATCAATCTGTCTTTAAGTTCCCCGGTAATTGCATCTTTTTGTAACTGGAACAGATGATGCATTTTTGATTAAGATTAGATTGAGGGCATGTGTGAATGTAATTAGTGTGACAAATCACCTAATCATTGCTCAGGTTGATGAGGTATGCAAGCAGAAATCAGTAATTTCCTTCCACTTTTTTATGCCCCTGCTGACTATAATCAGGGGGCATTATGTTTTGCACCTTTCCGTCCATCTATCCGTCTATGTGACACGTCTGTCTGTCTATGTGTCACGCTTGTACGTGCAGTTGGTTGTTAGTTTTTACATTGTCAAGCACTACTACGGGGCATCGCTGTGTCTTACAGACACAATTTTCTAGTTTCTTTCTGAAAACCCCAATATATTAACTCTTTGCACGCTAAATAATTTTTCGTCTGCAACAATTGTCGCCTGCTTCAGTTCTTAAAATAACTTTTCTCTAATTTCTTTGCAAAAATATGATCAAGATGACAAACAGTTTGGATCCTGATGAGACGCCTCATATGGATCCAAACTGTTTGCATAGGTAATCACAGTTTCGCCGCTAGCGTACGAAGAGTTAAGCGTTTTGTCGACTGCAGTGCTGCCATCATTGCAACATGTAAAGCATTATTACAGATTACTATCATCATTCAGTATTCTGCATGCACTTGATCCCTGTACTACATTAATATTCATGTAAGAAATAATGATATCATGATTAGATAGAGTCCACCCAGTACGAAAGGTTTAATCTTGCTACAGGTTTTTGAATGACAAACAGTGAAGGTCCAGGTCAGAGTGATCCTCGAGGAGCCGTCTAATCTGGGCATACACTGTTTGTAAAAGACAATGCATTAAAAGGTTAGTTAAGGATGAGGAACAGTTTTAAGAAATGTACAGCTCTGCATAAATCTATATTGTTTCTGAATTAACATTTTTGCTAAGTAACTTTTATCTGATACAATCCTTGAAAGTTCTTCTAAAATACAGTGTCGAAAAGTGTGAATTGGTGTCTTTGTGGCAACAACTCCATTTTAACCGTGTATCTCATAGAGATGCCTTTTGAGATGCCTTTTGGCACCTTTGCAAACAGAGTAGACCCATACCGGTGTCTGCTCTGTTTGCTTATGGACACTCTGTAGAACTGTTTCTTGACACTTTGCAAAGAGAGTAGACCCAGATCAGATAGCTCCTGTAGGAGTCATCTGATCAGTGTCTGCTCTGTTTGCCTACGGACACTATATAGAACTGTTTCTAGAGTATCTGGAATTGTTTATGTACCATTATAAAACTGCAGTCATTGAATATTCATGAAGTGATGGCAGACCTTTTTCTGACATCTATACGGGTATGTTAACCCATTACCTCATATTGACGACTTTTGAGGACTCTGTAAAAGTCACTTTGTGAAACCATTGTGATAAATACAGCATTTGCTCCTGTAGGAGCAAATGCTGTATTTATCACAATGGTTTCAAACTACAAAATTCTAAAATGTTTTTTTTTTCTCTTGTTAATGCTCCTTTTCTGTAGATTTATTCAAAGAGGTTGTATCTAAAAATGGCCTATGAGGGAATGGGTTAAAATAGATGCCAAATTTTGATTAAATTGCTAAAAACATGCAACATTAGTTAAAATGGGGCCAAAAATTCTTTCCAAATCACCGAGTTTGATGCACAAAATTCCCAATAGTTAAAATGCCTTTTTCCCAAAATTGGAAGAAAAAGGTCAAGGTAGATTCTAGCAGAATTATTATGAGGTATAAGGTTAACTGTAAAACACTAAACTAAAACTAAACTTTGAAACAGGTATCAGACAGACCTAGAACATTTCTTACCTCTAGAAAAATAAGCCTGTGGATAAAAGCCCGTAAAATATTTAAAGTTTTTGAGACAGCTTCCATAAAGAAATCATGTGCATTACTGTCACTCAGAATTAACCCTTTGCCTCATGAATATTTATGTCAGAATTAACGACACCATCAGAATTTATTAGCTGAAATTCTATACTGGTTTACGAACACGGGAGTTTTTGCACATTGGCAGAAACTTTAGAATCAGATTTATACCTTTCCATAGGCAAACAGAGCAGACCCTGATCAGACAGCTCCTATAGGAGCTGTCTGATCTGGGTCTTCTCTGTTTGCAAAGGCGTAGAAAAGACCCCTTCTGTCAGGTAAAAGGCGAAACAGGCAAATGCTTTTAGAAAACCCACATGTTTATTAAGTGGTCACTCTGGAGCGTTTTTTATAGTGATTAGTTTTCTGTGTTTAGTTTGAGCTTGTCTGTTACTGGTGTGGATATGATGTTTGCTGCAGAGTACTCTTAGTTATAGTTAGTATTCAGACAGACAAACTTAGGCAAATAGTGTAGACCCAAATCAAACTGCTCACGAAGGAAAAGTTTGATCAGGATCTTCACTATTTATACCCCTTGCAACAAAGTTGCTCAAGGTATGTAGTTTTTGAATTGTCCGTCAGTTAGTCCATATATCCATCCGTCAGTCTGTCCATGTATCATAATAAATGTTTTTGTTGCTCATCTAGCACTGCAGATCGCCAGGTTATTGCTGTGATATAGTGAAACCGGGGTGAACAAACATTTGTCATGGCCCAGAAAATACGTAAAATTTTGAGAAAATCATTGTTGGATTAATAATGTAAATTGATACCATCAGAAGATTATAATTACTTGGTAGTGAATTATATCTTAGCTTTCAGTAGCCGAAAGAATTACGAAATTATCACATAATTTGTAAGAGACTTGTTTGTACTTGAGGTACAAGGATGTCTGTTCTGTAATGGTAATTCTTCTTTGAATGTCTACCTAACTCTAATTATGCCTTGACATGGTAGCATATAGAGTTGCCCTTGTCTCAGTTCTGTATGTATGCACATACATACATACGCACATCTAGGAGAATTTGTCCAGGCTCTTTGTTGAAAAGTATTTGCCCAATCCACACCAAACTGTACACACATGTTTGTTGCCATTGTATTTTGGTCAAGTTCGATAGCCATGTAAATCGTTTAAGGAGATTAGGAATTGCGTCCCTTTATTTGCAAAAATTACTTTTAAAAATATCTTGTTCGGACTCTTTCTTGGAAAGTATTTGTCCAATCCTCATTAAACATTACACACATCTTTGTGGCCATTATATCTTGGTCAAGTTCGATAGCCATGTAAATTGTTTAAGGAGTTTAGGAGTTGTGGCCCTTTATTTGCAAAAATTACTTTAAAAATGTCTTGTCCAGACTCTTTCTTGGAAAGTATTTTTCCAATCCTCACCAAATTTTACACACATTGTTGTAGCTATTACATCTTGGTCAAGGTTGATAGCCGTGTAAATTGCTTAAGTTGTTTAGGAGTTGTGGCCCTTTATTTGCAAAAATGACTTTAAAAATATCTTGTCCGGACTCCCTCTTGAAAAGTATTTGTCTAATCCTTACCAAACTTTACACACATGTTTGTGGCCATTACATCTTGGTGAAGTTCAATAGGCATGTAAATAGCTTCAGTCCTTACATACATGATTATGACCCTTACTTTCTGTGACAAAATAAATTGAATTTGGGGCACCAGTGTCCTAATTGACACATTCCTAGTTTCTTATTTTTCCAGTGTTTCTTCTACTTGACATATATTTAGCTGAGAAAGATGGTATAATTATATGAAGTGAAGTGCTTAGTGCTTATTTGTGAGAAGTATGAATGCAATATTCCATTAGAAATGGTACATAAAGGTGTCAACGTGTACCCTAGATACTGTTAACTATTCAGCGACCCACAAATCTCCTAGTTCCATGGGTTTGTAAAGCATTATAAATCAACACTTTCCTTCATATAAATGCCTTTTCACGTATTTGCAAACAGAGAATACCCAGATCAGACGGCTCCTTAAGGAGCCGTCTGATCAGCATCTGCTCTGTTTGCTTATGGAGATTAATACATCTGATTTTGCAGTTTCCACCACAGTGACAAATTTCTTTTCTGTTTCATTTTATATTGATTCTGTCCATGAATATTCATTAGGTGAAGAAATCTTTAGTAAATATTAAACAGGGGAAAGAGTTAAGACCATTTGGATGACTTTTAATTAGACTAGCATAGAACCAGACAGTGTAGACCCTGATCATACTGTTCATTCAAGGTCTACACTGTTTGCCTAAGTGTGCCTGTCTGAATGCTTATAGTAATTAGGGTAAAACTCCTAGGACCTATTGTAGACCTCCTAGGACCTATTGTAGACCTCCTATGACTTATTCCTAATGTATTGTGAAGGAAAATCAATTCCAAACTGCATGAAACCTGTCATTTATGGCTGTACAGTGTCAACTGAACAACAAGGTGCTAATCTTCCTTCCATTAAGTCTTTGAACTCTAAACCCTTTATGTGGTAAACGTCTTTACAAACAGTGTATAGACCCAGATTAGATGGCTCCTGTTGGAGCCATCTGATCAGGGTCTGCTCTGTTTGCTTATAAAATAATGTACATCTTATCCTACAGTTTCTGCCATGGCCTAAAATTTCTTTTTCATATGCTATGATAAAAATTCCGCATAACTGTTTATGGTGTGTCTTGCATCAATATTCATGGTATAAAAGGTTAACTCTTCTCTTGCTATTCGCGTCAATATACCTACCTGTAAATAGTGAAGACCCAGATGAGACAGCTCCTGCAGGAGCTGTCTCATCAGGGTCTGCACTATTTACAAGTTGATTGTGCAACCAGTGCACTCCACAGCAGTGATTGCACAGCGAAATACTTGTACACAGTGAAGATATATGTAATTATACAACAGGGCATGGGTAAAGAAGGAGAAATGTATTTTAAAATTCAGCAAGCGAAGGGTTAAATGAATTCTCTTTAACTCACAGAAATGATCCTTAGATAGTCTGTCAAAGTTTTTATACATGGTTTAACTTTTGATCCACTCATAAGCAGGTCACTGTAGCTAAAAACTAGATTTAGAAAGTGAAATCTTTAATCGAGAGATTTGCTGTTTCCTTGTGTTGCTGTTCGGGCGACTGTTTGTTCTGTATGTGGTGTTTCCTGCATGACTCATTTTTGTACTTTTAGTGCTGAAGAAAAAACTGTTAATTCATTGTATTACTAATACTATGCCAACTTTATTAATTTTCTTATGCAAGTTACATTAAGTTAGAATATTAGTAATTTTTTTTCTGATAACCATGTATTAAAATAAAACTGCAATGATAAGACATACATATATGTACATGTACATATTGAAAATGTCACAATTTTACCTGGCTTTTATACTTCTCTGACTTAACCCTTTCCCTCAAACATGTTTTCACGCAGTTGCAAACAAAGTAGACCCAGATCAGACGGCTCCTATTGGAGCCATCTGATCAGGGTCTGCTCTGTTTGCTTATGGACTTTGATATATCTGTTTCTTTACTTTCGAAAATGGCTACAATGCTCCACCTTCCATATTTCATGATAACCTTTTTGTCCATGTATTGAAATTTGTAATAAACTTAGAACAGGGAAAGGGTCAGAAAAAACAGAAATGATTAATAATTTTACCAAAAGCTAAACTAGAACTGTGTTATTCGCCTTTTGATTTCTTTTCAAACTTCAGTAGGGAGATGCTTAAGGATACTACTCCATCACCTGTCTGTCTGTCTATCTCTCTCTGTCACACTCTTTTCATCACTCTTCTGCAGGTGATACACCTGTTCCGTCAGACACTCTTTTTTAGTATCTGTCCATTTGGTTTCTATTTCAGATTGACATGGCCGAAGTCTGGGAGTCTTTGAGGCTTACAGGGCTATCGGAGGAAGACTTGTCTCTCTATAAACAAGTGTATGCACACATTGACTCCAATGATGTCTTGGGTGTTAGAGGCAGGGACCTACAGGTATGTTACCTCAGTGCAGAGGTCCAGATAAGATCCGTAAGTTAACACGCTCCCTCATAGGCTATCTTTCAGATCCAACCAATAAATCTCTCGAAAAGGAGAATTTACTAGAGAAAAGGAAAATGTTAGAATTGTGTAGTTTTGAAACCATTTGGATAATGTGAGAAAATGCTCTATTTATCCCAATGGTTTCAAAAAGTGACTTTTACAAAGGCGTAGAAAGGCGTATTTATGAGGGAAAGGGTTAAAACATTTTCAAGAATAACTCCTTTATTTCTCCACCTAACCCTATATATTGTGATCACTCTTTAGAATCGTTGGGTGGAGAAATTACCCAACTATTTATTGGTAGAGGTAGACCCCAGATGTTTTTTTAGCATGGGACAAATAATTGCATTGTTTCCTGCACAGAAGACCATTTGACCTACTGCAAGTCAGCTGGAAGGTTTCTTCACATGAAGTCTAAATGAGACCATCTAGTATGAAAGAACTGAATTAGAGGATTTTGCAGGCTGTGATCAGAGGATTCTTCAAGGAGTCTTCTGATCTAGTTCACAGACACATCTTGTTTGTCATTTGGGCATGTAATATGGGTAGTTGATGTTGTCTTCCTTCAATTTGAAAGTTATTGAATTGACACTCGCCATACATGATAACCATGAAAAGTACATGTGCAACACACAATTTTCATGTGTTTAGTGCCTCTGCATTGCAGAATTATCTCCCCTTGAACTTTTAGTATTTTTAGCTCACCAGAGCACAAAGTGCTCAGGGTGAGCTTTTGTGATCGCCTGATGTCTGTCGTGCGTCATCCGTCGTCCCGCGTCAACAATTTGAACCTTTAAAAATCTTCTCCTCTGAATCTACAGGGTTCTCAGCTTTCATCTTTATTACATAGCATCACCTATAGGTCCTCTACAAAAGTTATATTAATTATGGCCCTGGGGTCAAAATTGGCCCCGCCCCAGGGGTGGGAAGTTTTCAATAGAAACATATAGTAAAACTTTGAAAATCTTCTCCTCTGAAACCAGAAGGTTATTAGCTTTCATATTTGGCACATAGCATCATGTTTAGGTCCCCTACAAAAGTTATATAAATTATGACCCTGGGGTCAAAATTGGCCCCGCCCCAGGGGTGGGCAGTTTTCAATAGAAACAAATAGTGAAATCTTTGAAAATCTTCTCCTTTGAAACTGAAAGGCTCTCATCTTTCATATTTGGCACAGAGCATCATATTCAGGTCCTCTAAATCAGTTATATAAATTATGGCCCTGGGGTCAAAATTGGCCCCGCCCCAGGGGTGGGCAGTTTTCAATAGAAATATATAGTGAAAACTTTGAAAATCTTCTCCTCTGAAACTGGAAGGTTCTCACCTTTCATATTTGGCACATAGCATCATGTTCAGGTCCTCTACAGAAGTTATATAAATTATGGCCCTGGGGTTAAAATTAGCCCCGTCCCAGGGGTGGGTACTTTCAGTAGAAACATATAGAGAAAACTGAAAATCTTCTCCTCTGAAACTGAAAGGTTCTCAGCTTTCATATTTGGCTCATAGCATCATGTATAAGTCCTCTACAAAAGTTATATAAATTATGCCCCTGGGGTCAAAATTGGCCTGCCCCAGGGCCGGCTAGTTTTCTTTAGAAACGTATAGTGAAAACTTTGAAAATCTTCTCCTCTAATTGTCTGGTGAGTGCTTCAGGGCCATTCTGTTCCTCTTGTTTGTCATTTGGGCATTTAACATGGGTAGTTGATGTTGCATTTTTTAGATCCAACCAGTTTGAATAAATCTACTGAAAAGGAGCATTAACTAGAGAAAAGGACAATTTTAGAATTCTGTAGTTTGAAACCATTGAGATAAATAGAGCATTTGCTCCTGGAGCAAATGCTCTATTTATTACAATGATTTCACAAAGTGACTTTTACAAAGGGGTCAAAAGTCGTCAATGTGAGGGAGCAAATGCTCTATTTATCACAATGGTTTCAACAGGTGACTAATATGAGGGAATGGGTTAAAGATAGCTCTCTAGTTAATATTTATGATGTCATTATTTCTTACATGAATATTCATTAAGTAAAGGGTAAAGTTTTCAAATATTGGAAATCAGTCCATTATTTTTTCCACACATTGCAAAGGTAAACCCTTTCCTCCATAGGCTATTTTTAGAACCAACCTCTTTGAATGAATCTACCCAAAAAGGAGCAGTTACTAGAGAAAAGTAAAAGTTTAGAACTTTGTAGTTTGAAACCATTGTGATAAATAGAGCATTTGCTCCTATAGGAGCAAATGCTCTATTTATCACAGTGGTTTCATTAAGTGACTATTACAGAGGCGTATTTAGGGAGGAAGGGGTCAAATTAGAGGATTATTCAAATAAAGGTCTGCACTGTTGGCATTACAAAATATTTTAATACTTTCAGAAATAAGCTTGAGAAGTGTGATGTTTTTGTTTAGGAGTTTTAGCAAATTTGTTTGGTTAACCCTTTCCTCCATAAATATGCCTTTCTACACCTCTGTAAAAATCGCCTATTGAAACCATTGTGATATATAGAGCATTTGCCTCTATAGGAGCAAATGCTCTTTTTATCACAATGGTTTCAAACTACAAAATTCTAAAAAAAATCCTTTTCTCTACTTAATACTCCTTTTCGGTACATTTATTCAAAGTGGTTGGATCTAAAAATAACCTTTGAGGGAATGGGTTAAAGTTTTGTCATAAAAATGTACATGTACCGGAAAAGTACTTCAGTATAACAAAATTTCAAGTTTGAAGGCAAGTTACTTCATACTTGTTATAGACGAGTAACTTGTTTCATCAAGATTCCTAACAGTTAACCTTCTCCCTGTTCAATATCCATAAAAGGAATAATGACATTATGAATATTCATTTGGCTGAATTTTTAGGGCATAATTATTGTTTTTGCTCTGTCTGTTGGTTGGTTGGTTTAGCCCCGACTTTAACATTGACGATAATTTTGTCACCGTTTTACATACATGCTTCAAACTTGGCATGCATGTGCAACATATTGAAGCTGACATTCACTTTTTAGAATGGCATAATTATATGTACAAAGGAATCATTGGCCATTTCAGCAACTAGAATCATAAGCAAACAGAGCAGACACTGATCAGATGGCTCCTACAGGAACCGACTGATCTGGGTCTACTCTGTTTGCAAAGGCTTGAAACTGGTTTATATGAAGGAAAGGGTCTGTAGATAAGGTGCATATTGATCTATCAAAATCTTTTATTTTTCCGCCAAATCAAAATCTCTTATTTTCCGCCACACTCCTTATCTTGCAATAACTCATTACAATTGCCTCGGAGAGGTGAGCGTAATAAGTTGCAGCAAGATAGAATTTAGCAGAGAAATATTATATATTTTTTGTCCTTTGCATATAGTGTAGACCCAGATGAGAGGACTCCTGGAGGAGCCCTCTCACCAGGCTCTGCACTGTTGGTCATGTTACAGTTTTTGTTTAAATTCTTACCTTAATAGTCATGGTAAGTATGATCATATTGAATCTTGGAATAATCAATTTGCAAGTTCAGCGTTTAAAGCGTTAAATTAGTTTTTAAGGAGTTGTGGCGCATTATTTTCTGCCTCCGGGGAGTATCCATCAGTTTTTATCGATGTTCCAGGATATGCAAATACAGTAGAACCTGCCTTAAGCGACCATCAAAAAGAAGTCTAATTTTAGGTCGGAAGAGCAAGTGGTAGCTTAATGCAGGTCAAAAGTAATACAGAAAGCTCCTATGGGAGCTTTTTGCATTACTTTTGCCCTGCATTAAGCAACCACCTGCTTTTTAAGATTTCTGCGTCCAATCAATTCAAAGTCGATTATGAAAGGTTTTACTGTAGTGATTTGTCCTGCTCAGTGTTACCCCTGAATTTTCATAATATCGTTTATTGGTAGAGTCCAATCCGTAAGAAAGGGTAAAATCTGCGAGAGGATTTTGAATGACAATCAGTGCAGACCCTGATCAGAGGGCTCCTCTAGGAGCCTCTGATCTGGGTCTACACTGTTTGAAAATGATAGTGCATGTGTGTCCCACATTCAAAAAGTTAATATCTTTATACAGTGTTAGCTTATGGGCTGTCACTGGTCCAATCTCAATATTAAATCTCAAAATTTGTAGTGGAAATTAAATCTAATAACTTACAATGTGGTCTCTTGTACACACTTCTCCTAACTCAGTATATGTTGTTCTGTATTGAAGTAGAAACCAGACACCATATTTGGGATCCAAGAAATCGTATTTTTCACTTACAGAAGCATAAATATAAGTAAAGTGGATTATACTGTTAGTTGAGAAGAAATCTAATTTTGGAAGTCTTGAAATTAATTTTGATTATCGATGCAAGTATCTGATTACTTATTCCTTTGGGGAAATGTGTTGCAGTAGTTCTTGCTTTAGGGTGTTTCTAACTCTTTATGCACTAAATAATTGTTTAATTAGTTGTCTACAATGTCGAATGTTTATTTTTCTTTTATTAAAATTCTTTTAAAAATTTGATCAGTTTCTGAAACAGATAGAATCCTGATGTGATATCAAATAGCTGGGTGAGGGAACTGTTTGCATACATTTGTAGGTAATAAATTCACTGCTTACATTATACAGGGAGTCTATTGAAATGATACTGTTATAATACAGTAAAAACTTGATATTTCAAAATTTTAATATTGAAGAATTGGTGCCTTATTAGACTTATTAGTTGCAGCTTAATACAGGATGAAAGTCATACAGAAAGCTCATAGAGGAGCTTTCTGCATGACTTTCACCCTGCTTTAAGCTGCTACCTGTCTAAAGACTATAATGATCATTTTATGAGAAACCAGCAATATTTATCCAAGATATCCGGACACCCAGTCTTACCTTCCCACTGATTTGTAACCCTGAAAAAGTCAACAGGCACCATGCATTTTGATCACTTTAACCCATTCCTCCCTACTGATGCCTTTGTAAAAGTATCATTGTGATAAATAGAATATTTGCTCTATAGTAGCAAATTAATGCTCAATTTATCGCATAGATTTCAAAACATAAATGCTCCTATAGGAAAGGTTTTACTTTCACCTTGCTTTAAGCAGCCACCTGCCTTTAACACAAAATACTTTATTTAATTTAGTGGCCTTTATAGAGAGGTTTTACTGCTATTTAGTGGCTGTTATAGAGTGGTTTTAATGTATGTAATTTAGTGACTGTTATAGAGAGGTTTTAATGTATGTAATTTAGTGGCCGTTATAGAGAAGTTTTACAGTATGTAATTAAGTTGCCATTATAGAGAGGTTTTACTGTATTTTAGTGGCCGTTATAGAGAGATTTTACTGTATATGTAATTTACAATATTTCTCTTTACCAGAAACATTTCAATGACGTACTGCCCCTGAAGGACATCGTGAAGGTTCTACAGACATACGCGGCTGTAAGTTAATGTTGAACTGTTAAAGTGATCAGCAGAAAATTGTCAGATCTGTCATCAAATTTTTTTCAGATTATGGTCCTTACAGTCAGTGTAAATACAGACCAGACCATGTGTTGAAAATGTGGATTCTGAGCTGGGTTTACACTGTTTGACTCATGAGCAAGTCTAGTGTAATAATATCCATAGCTGTGTGTTATTTTTCACCCAGACCTCATCTTGTTGGTGTACTCATTAGAATTGTACCTCAGAGAGAGTTTTCTAATAAGCACCAACAAGACTGGTTTAGGAAAGAAACTATAGAAGTCATCCTTAGCACTTTGAATGTGGGACACTGTAATTTGCAAACAGTGTTGACCCGAGATCAGATTTCCACATTGTGACGCCTCTGTAAAAGTCACTTCTGAAACCATTGTGATAAATAGAGCATTTACTACATAGGAGCAAATGCTCTATTTATCACAATGATATCAAAACTACACAGTTTTAAAAAAAAATCTTTCACTCTACTAAATGCTCCTTTTAGGTTGATTTATTCTCAAAGAGGTAGGATCTAAACATAGCCTATGAGGGAATGGGTTAACTCATGGAAGGGACTCATTATGTACTGTTTTTAGCTGGTCACTAATATAACTTTGACACTTTGAATGCAAACATATTATAAATGATTAGGTTCATTCAGTATGCTTATGGATTTTATATGACAAACAGTGCAGACCTAAATCATTGTATCACAGCTGCAGTCCATTTATCTGTGTCTATTCTGTTTGCAACAATTAATGCCACTTAACCCTTTCCTTCATAAATACGCCTTTCTACGCCTCTGAAAAAGTCACTCTTTGAAACCATTGTGATAAACAGAGCATTTGCTCCTAATGAGCAAATGCTCTTTTTATCTAAATGGTTTCAGAACTACAAAATTATAAAACTTTCCTTTTCTTTAGTAAATGTTCCTTTTCGGTAGATTTATTCAAAGAGGTTGGATTTAAAAATAGCCTAATGGGGAATGAGTTAATTTATTTCCCTGCATTCAGAGGGTCAATTATATTTTTGTGTCATTTGCATGTTTGACCATTTATTAGATTAACCCTTTACTCCATAGATATGCATTTCTACGCCTTTGCAAACAGAGAAGACCCAGATCAGGCAGCTCCTGTAGGAGCTGTCTGATCTAGTCCTACTCTGTTTGCAAAAGTTATAAAACTGTATCATTGGAGTAAAGTGTTAAGCAATCGATGGAACCGATACCTGGTAATATGTCTGTTTGGATGATATTTAATCCTCAGGTAAGTTGAGAGTAAATGACATTATGTTCATTGGTATAATGTCCAATAATTCCTGCTTACTGCCACTTGAACTCACGATGTAGCCATTTTGTCCCACCCCCACTTCCCTGTTATAAGTTATTTTGATGTATTATAGATCATATTTCAGACACATCGTGTTACAAGATTATTGTATTACAAATGTCATAGTGATAAACCATGCTATTATAACTATTTGCATGCTTGCAAAATAATTTTGGTAACTTTCGCAAAAATGAGATGCACAATATTTGGATATCTCATAAGTATCCAAACTGCTTGACATTCTGAATATATTTTCTGAGGAGAAATGAAAGAACAACTGACTTTGAGAATTGCAGCAGACGACAACTTTTGCAGACATTAATTGCTTAGTATGTGCATCGTTTACTCCTAACCTGCCAGAGCTCCAGATAAGATGCATAAATTAAAACATTTTCAAGAATAACTCCTTTATTTCTCCACCAAAGCCTATACTGCGACCACTCTTTAGAATCGTCTCTTTGAGACGATTCTAAAGAGTGGTCACAGTATAGGGTTTGGTGGAGAAATGATGATTTTAGAATTTGGGTACACATCCTTATATCTGTAGCTCTGACCTGCTATTCACAATTTTGCTGTTGCCTATAGTGACCATATAATAAATAGTTATCAAGGTTGATATGAGCAGGTGGTTGCTTAATGCAGGACAAAAAAAATGCTGGGGAGCTTTCTGCATAACTTTAATCCTGCATTAATCTACCTCTTTTCATCTTGCAATAAACTACCACCTTTCATAACCCTTTACTCCATAAATACGCCTTTCTATGTCTTTGCAAACGGAGTAGACCCAGATCAGATGGCTCCTGTAGGAGCCGTCTGATCAGGGTCTACTCTGTTTGCTTATGATGTAATATAGATCTGATTCTACTGTTTCTATCATGGCCAAACATTCCTGTGCCCATGTGCTATTATAACTATTAATCTCATTAATATTCATGATTTCTTACATGAATATTCATTGAGTAAATGTTTAAAACCCCAAATTAGACCGACTTTAGAGAGGTTTTACTGAATTTGCACCTTGGTCGACAAATTATAGGTGGAGTAAATCAACATTCGATAAAAAATGTAATGTGAATCAGAAGAAGTTAAGACGTCTCTAAAGAGTTTTAGGGGGTCACAATTTTCAAAGTATTCCCAGGATTCTTTTGTTATTTTCGATAAAAGAGCATGGGTATATGTAGAGACTATAAATCAAACATAAAGATCAGGTGGGTGTACCGTTCCAGTTTGTGAAGCAACATTTCTGCTTACAGATGCTTTAGTAGGAAGTAATGTGTCCGTTATGCGTATTGCTGGTACTATAAGAAGAGTAATTTCCTCCCACATGTGATCAGGAATCGTTAGGAGAATCGTAAAAAAAAAAAAGTCGAAAATAACATCATCTAATTTTGCAGGAAATGTATTTAAGTGTAATTTGTCCATTATGCGGTCTCTGTTGACATTTTAATACTTAACTATTTCAATGCGGAAAATCATTTGGCTGTCTTTTGCAAATAGTGTAGACCCAGATCAGAGGGCTCCTAGAGGAGCCCTCTGATCAGGGTCTGCACTATTTGTCACTCAAAATCCTCTCACAGATTATACCCTTTCATACGGAATTAACTCTGCCTTTGAACAGTGATGAACTATTCCACAAAATACAGCGTTGAAATAGCAAACCCCGTAGCACTTTATCTGTAGTAACTGTTGGAAACGCTAAATTTGGAACCAGATGTGGCAGAAACTTAACTTACGGTCTCATCATGTTCCAATACTATTTGACACTGATCATGTTTCTATGTAACAAATTATTATTATTCTGCCAAAAAAAATGGTTTGCTCAAACTCTTGATATGGAGCAAGTTTTACAATTTGTTCAAGCTTTTGAGAAACTACTGACTGAGTGTAAAACAGCTTGGATATTGATGAGACACCAAGTTACTCGGCGTCTCATCTGGATCCAAGCTGTTTGCAAATGACAGCAAGGTCACGACTGGCAGGATAAGGATTAAGAGAAGGTCTGCTTGGAGCATTGCAGCAGAAGACAATTAGCAGTTGCAGACGACAATTATGTGTTACAGCACAAAGAGTGTTACAGGTTTATTTCGAGTGAAAAATAATTCTTGAGGTTTAATTTTTAGAGAACTTCTACATTTTCCTTAAACCCTTTCCTTCATATAAACACCTTTTCACAGCTTTGCAAACAGAGTAGACCAATATCAGATAGTTCCTGTAGGATCTGTCTGATCAGGGTCTGTTGTGTTTGCTTATGAAATAGGAATCTGATCCTACAATTTTTGTCCCAGCCAACAGTTCCGTTTTAGATTTTTACCATATAAGAATTAACCCTTTCCTCCATAAATACTCGTTTCTACGCCTCTGTAATGCCACTTTTTGAAACCATTGTGAGCAAATGCTCTATTTATCACAATGGTTTCAAAATGCTTTGGTGGCATACAGTAATCAAACTATCCATGCATGTGTGTGTGTGTACGCGTGCATATGCGTGCGCATTCGTGCGTGCATGCGTTTATCCATGCACACATTGTCCGGAGCATATCTCCTGTATTACTTGAGGTAAGAATAGCAAATTTTGTGTGGGGGTACATCTTGGAATCGGGGAAGTATCGTGTACCACTTTCAGGTCACTATTGAAAAACCTTGTCCGGAGTATATCTCCTACATTACCCGAGGTAGGAATTTTGAATTCATTGTGTGAATACATCTTGGGATGGCAGAGTATCGCATAATATTTTCAGCTCATTGTTACCTTGACCCCTGACCTTAGCTACAGAAAAATATTGTCAGCAGCATATCTCCTATATTACTTGAGGTAGGAATGCCAAATTTGGTGTGTGGGTACATCTTGGGATGGTAGAGAGTCACATTTAGTTTTCAGGTATCTGTGACCTTGACCTCTGACATCAGCCTTAGAAAGACTTTGTTCAGAGCGTATACCACTTTAAGGTCTCTATGAGGGAAAGGGTTAAAGAAACCTTCAAAGAAAATTCCCCAGCAGAATGCTGAAAGCTATATTTTAATGCCTTAATATAATCAGTGTAATTATTTCTTGAGTTTAATCAACTAAATTACAGCTTGATATGCCTAAGGGAGCAAATATATCTGAATTTGGGTGAAATTCTTTACTCCTTAAATACACCTTTCTACGCCTTTGCAAACTGAGTAGACCCAGATGTAGATCCTACAGGAGCAGTCTGATCAGGGCATGCTCTGTTTGTTTATCCTTTAACCCATTACCTCATATGCTATTTTAAGATCTTACCTCTTTAAATAAATCTACCGAAAAGGAGCATTGCAACTAGAGAAAAGGAAAATTTAGAATTTTGTGGTTTGTAACCATTGTGATAAATAGAGCATTTGCTCCTATAGGAGCAAATGCTCTATTTATCACAATGGTTTCACGAAGTGACTTTTACAGAGTTGTCAAAAGTCGTCAATTTGAGGGAATGGGTTAATATAGATAATATACTACTGTTTCTAAATATAGTCTATGAAGGAATGGGATAAGATACTATAGTTTCTAAATATAGTCTATGAAGGAATGGGATAAGATACTAGTTTCTAAATATAGTCTATGAAGGAATGGGATAAGATACTACTGTTTCTAAATATAGTCTATGAAGGAATGGGATAAGTTTCTAAATATAGTCTATGAAGGAATGGGATAAGATATTACTGTTTCTAAATATAGTCTATGAAGGAATGGGATAAGATACTACAGTTTCTAAATAGTCTATGAAGGAATGGGATAAGATACTACTGTTTCTAAATATAGTCTATGAAGGAATGGGTTAAGATACTACTGTTTCTAAATATTGTCTATGAAGGAATGGGATAAGATAATACAGTTTCTAAATATAGTCTATGAAGGAATGGGATAAAATACTACAGTTTCTAAATATAGGCTATGAAGGAATGGGATAAGATACTACTGTTTCTAAATATAGTCTATGAAGGAATGGGATAAGATACTACAGTTTCTAAATATAGTCTATGAAGGAATGGGATTAGTCTATGAAGGAATGGGATAAGATACCACAGTTTCTAAATATAGTCTATGAAAGAATGGGATAAGATACTACAGTTTCTAAATATAGTCTATGAAGGAATGGGATAAGATACTACTGTTTCTAAATATAGTCTAAGAAGGAATGGGATACGATAGTACAGTTTCTAAATATAGTCTATGAAGGAATGGGATAAGATTACAACAGTTTCTAAATATAGTCTATGAAGGAATGGGATAAGATACTACAGTTTCTGTTGTGGCCAACAATGCATGTGTCCGTGTTCTAACATTTAATCAAGTCATATTGATGATGTCATTATTCATACATGCATATTCATGGAGCAAAGGGTCAATCCTTTACCAGATGAATATTCATGTAAGAAATAACAACATCATTAATATTAATTTGATAAAAAAAATTATAATGGGCGTAGAATTTTTTGGCAGAAACTGTAAAATCCAATCCTTATTATCCAATTAGCAAATACAGCAGACCCATATGATTTAGGTCTAGGTTTTAAAATACATTTCTCCTTCTTTACCAATGCCCTGTTGTATAATTACATATATCTTCACTGTGTACAAGTATTTCGCTGTGCAATCACTGCTGTGGAGTGCACTGGTTGCACAATCAACTTGTAAATAGTGCAGACCCTGATGAGACAGCTCCTGCAGGAGCTGTCTCATCTGGGTCTTCACTATTTACAGGTACATGTACGTATATTGACGTGAATAGCAAGCGAAGGGTTAAGGAATATGTTATCAGAAATCTGTTGTATAAGAAAGTAAATTATGTCTCTGTGTCTTGCCACTAGAATCAAGGACCACAATGGAAATAAGGAAAATATTTTCTTTTTTGTGTTATCCTTGGTTTCTAGTGTGCATTACATGGCTTTTTATATCTTGCTTTAATTATGTTTTGCCATGTTATGTACACTTTTTACCAAAATAAATCTATCTAATCTATCTATCTAATAATTATACGATAATCCACAACTGATGGAATGTGTACACCCACAGAAAAGCAGTGAATTAAAATCACACATCGGTGATTGTCAGCTGCAAAATATGTTCTCTACTGCGATTTTCTGTCTCTCAAAAACAGAAAAGAAATACAGTCATACAGTAAAACCCCTCTGAATCCAAATTCTATTCTATTAGAGAAGATTTTAGATACTGTTGGACAAATGGCTGCTCAACCCATTACCTCATAGGCTATTTTTAGATACAACCTCTTTGAATAAATCTACCAAAAACGAGCATTAACCAGAGAAAAGGAACATTTTAGATTTTTTAACTTGAAACCATTGTGATAAATAGAGCATTTGCTCCTATAGGAGCAAATGCTCTATTTATCACAGTGGTTTCTCAAAGTGACTTTTACAGAGTCGTCAAAAGTTATCAATATGAGGGAATGGGTTAATGCGGGGTGATATATAGTCATGCAGAAAACTCCTACAGGAGCTTTCTGCATGACTTTCACCTTGCATTAAGCTGCCAGCTGTCTCCTAGACTGATAATTATACTAAATTGAATGTCCAGTTTAGAGAGTGCCAAACCTTTTGGATCTGGATGAAACATCATGTTACTTGACAAGACATGCCAAGTAGCATGATATCTCATCCAGATCCATGCCAGGCATGTCAGCGGGTTTCTCATTTGGATTTGTTCTGTTTTCATAGTATGCAATACATAGCTTAACACAGTTAAGCCTTCACATGCTAAAGTTTTACAATAGAATGGTCTATCACAGTTTAACCCTTTACTCCATGAATATTCATGTAAGACATAATTACCTCATGAATATTGATTAGATTAATTGCTATAATTGCACATGGATGCAGGAAATTTTGAAACTGTAGAATTGTATCTATATTTATATCATTAGCAAACAGAGCAGACCCTGATCAGATGGCTCCTATAGGATCCGTCTGATCTGGGTCTTCTCTGTTTGCAAAGACATAGAAAGGCATAGTTTACTATTTATGAAATAAAGGGTTAATGAATATCTATGTACGAAATAATGATTTTATGAGTATTTATTAGCTATGCCGACTATTAACGGCATTTTTTTGAAACAATACAAACAAGTGCAATTGATTTGAATCCAGATCAGATGTTCTTTAACCCATTCCCTCATATTGACGACTTTTGATGACCCTGTAAAAGTCACTTTGTGAAATCATTGTGATAAATAGAGCATTTGCTCATATAGGAGCAAATTAATGCTTTATTTATCGCACTGGTTTCAAACTGCAAAATTCTATAAAAAAAATCCTTTTCTCTAGTTAATGCTCTTTTTCGGTAAATTTATTCAAAGAGGTTGTATCTAAAAATAGCCTATGATGTAATGGGTTAACTCTGTATCTGATTAGGATAAAAACTGTTTGATTTGCCAATTAAGTTTCTAGAGTTTGATGAAAGTGTTTCTTTAGCACGTGGTTTTACCAGGGACCTTGTATCAACAGGCGATTCCATTGATACTGAAGATCTCGTGAGAAAAGGTGAGAACTTGTTTAATAGGTTTTTAGGTTTTGACGAAAGCATTTCTTTAGCACGTGGTTTTACCAGGGACGTCAAAACAACAGATGATTCGAATGACACTGAAGATCTGGTGAGAAAAGGTGAGTAGCTGTTTTTACGTTTCTACCTGATTAGAATTCATGCAATACTCTGTCCATAATGAATATAAACACATTACTCCATGAATATTCATGTGACTTATAATGAAGCTATGAATATTAATTAGATTATTTTTATAATGCAGAAACTGTAGAATCATAACTGTATCATATCATAAGCAAATAGAGCAGACCCTGATCAGACGGCTCCAACAGGAGCCATCTGATCTGGGTCTTCTCTGTTTGCAAAGGGATAGAAAGGCATATTTATGGAGTAGAGGGTTAATTACAAACTAAGGAAATGTATTGCCATATAGCAAACAAAAGAGAATCAAATAAGGGTCAGCAAACAGAACATGATACCCTGATCAGACAATTCCTTCATGATCCAACAAACAAAATTGTGTAATGTATACTAAGTTCTTTGATGGTGAAATTTAACTATAAAATCACCGAGAATGCATCTGTATTAACCAGTGTGAAATATTAAAGTGTAGTTAAGTCAGAATTTTGCAAATTGTGGCATCAATTGTCTGTCCAAAGTCTTTTGTACTGTTTGCAAAATGCCTGTACACTTAAATAAATCCTACAGCCTGTTAGAGCAAGGCTTGGATCTTGTCTCGTTACTGTAAATGAATATGTAAATACAGAGGTCAAGCTAAGATGCGTAAATTAAAACATTTTCAATCAGAATTCATTTATTTCTCCACCAAACCCTATGTTGTGACCACTCTTTGGAATCGTCTCAAAGAGACACAATTCTGGCTTTTTCTTTTTGTAGAACCTGATGACTATTGATGTGTTGTTCATATCCCCTGACGATAGAAATTGTTGGAGGTAGGTGATTCAGGTTATTAATATTACACAGTCATGTAATTTATTTACTCCATTTTAACCTATTTTTACCGTATTATTTAAGGAAGACCTGGCCAGATCCAATTTTAGAACCCATCCATTTCTCATTTTGAGGCGGCATTATAAATAAGATACTCTCTGGTATTGACATTAATGGGTTCAGCCAACTGTGCAGACCCAGATAAGAGGGCTTCTTCTGGGTGTACACTGTTTGTGTCCATTTTCTGGGACACTGAAAACCAAAGTGTTAAAGGGAAAGTCCTTACAATGAACATATACTTTCAATAACATAATAAAACTTGGCATTTGTTATGTTACATTATTATTATGAAGATTGTCAATTTGAACTTATATCGAAAAATGCCCTTGTGATGCAAAATAAACTGTTTTCATTGATACTGATAATTTTTGTTTTACAACAAAATATTATCGGCCTATGTCAGTCAAACAGTTAACGAAGAACTAAAACCCAACGCAAATTGATACTAATACATTGCTGAATAACATCGAGTCTTCAGTATCGAACACATGAAAGTTTCTTCTTCTTCAGTGTTTATTTGATTGGTTCTCTTGTGATATACTTCTTTTCAGCATATAAACAAATGATTTTCGTAAATTTTAGGCATTTTGAAAGCACATTGAAAGTACAGACTTTCACTTTAAGCTCACCAGTACATAAAGTGCTCATGGTTAGAATTTGCAACCATAATTATAAAGTCACTGGCCCTCAAGTTTTTTATTGAACATTTTAAGCATTTGATCATTCAATAAGTGTATGATGTTGAAAGAAAGTAATGTGGTTTTATAGCTTTGAGTTTGCATGCAGCATTTGTGCTTTCATTAAATCAAATGAAAGACAAATGTTTATTAAATCAAAATAACCAGCATTCAATAGTTTACTAGCTTTATTTATCTTATTTATAGACCGCAAACTGTCACATAAAACCTTTACTCCGGGAATATTCATGCAAGAAATAATGACAGCATGAATATGACAAATGAACACATAAATGTATAGCTATTGCAAAAACTTAAGAATCGGGTCTATATTAACCCAATCTCTCATATTTCTGAAATCATTGTGATAAATAGAGCATTTGCTCCTATTGGAGCAAAATTGTATGCTCTATTTATCACAATGGTTTCAAACTACTAAAATTTTCCTTTCTTTAGTTAATGCTCCTTTTCGGTAGATTTATTCAAAGTGGTTGGATTTAACCCATTCCCTCATATTGACGCCTTTTGACGCCCCTGTAGATGTCACTTTCTGAAACCATTGTGATAAATAGAGCATTTTCTCCTATAGGAGCAAAATTGCTCTATTTATCACAATGGTTTCAATCTACAAAATTCTAAAACAAATTCCTTTTCTCTAGTTAATGCTCCTTTTTGGTAGATTTATTCAATGTGGTTGGATCTAAAAATAGACTTTGAGGGAATGGATTATGCTATCTACTCTGTTTTTTTACCAGATTTCTGGTTACTAGATTGGCGTATGTCGGCAGGTAGGCGAGTGATTGGCCTCAAACTCTCTTTCCGGATGATAACTTTAGTAAGGATTTGAAGCTTCCAGGGACACCAAGGTTGGGATTGCATTTGGGGTCTAAGTCTGGTCAAGCTCACTGTTTATAAAAAAATAAAAATTGGTTTCTGGACAATAACTTTTGTAAGGAATAAGATGTCCCAATGAAACTTGGTATGTATGATGAGGATTGTTGGGATTGCATTTAAAGTTATTATAGTCAAGTTAAGGTCACTCCCTAAAGATAGAAAATTTGTTTCTGGACAATAACTGTTTTGTGAGGAGTGAGATATTTCAATTAAAGTTGTTAGGTATATATCTTGCATGGAGAAGAAGGTTTGGCTTGTATTTGGGGTCAGTAGGGTCAATGTCAAGGCCACTGTTATTATAAGTAGAAGATAGGTTTCTGGACAGTAACTTTAGTAAGAAATGAAATATTCCAATGAAGCTAATTGGTATGTAGATAGATTGCATAGAAACACGAAGTAAATACAGACGGAGTGGCATCGAACTATAAACCGATACAATGTACTGAAACACTTGTCGTCGCTTACCTGTACATCGTTATCGCTAAAATAATCGATATCGAGCTCTCGGTTACTGATTTTATAGTGAGGCGATCGCGAATTTTTAATAAAAAAATGTCACCAATATCTGCGTAAGTTTCTCTACATTCATTACATATCGTCAGATTTTTATATAAATGGTTTTGTTAGACAGCTTAGACATTCATCTTCATTTTATGGAATTGTCAGTTTTCAATATGCGTGTTGCAATATTTTGTAACGAGTTAAAATGTTGCGAAATGAAGCTGAATGATGGACGAGTGAAAAATACAGAACACACACACACGAACAAGAAACCACATCATGAAAAGATCCTATAATCTTTAGATTTTTTGGAATTGATGTTAGAATATATCAAATATAGTATAAAAAAAGAGTTAAATCCTATTTGGGTTTTTTTTAATCGCCAGCTGTTGCACCAAGCAGTTTGCACGAAGGTGACAGAAACGAATCGCCATTCATGAGAAAAATAACCTTATACAGATCTGGAAAACTTACAGGAATCTGAAAAATAATATTCATCATGTAATAGTTTAAAAATTTAGTGTCAGGATGACATTGAAATGATCAAATTAGAAACCCTACGTAAAACATAAGCACAACTGGAAAACACGGTTCCTTTTTCATGTCACCTGTTAACCTACACGTACGTTTGTGTTCAACAGTCATGGCCAGTTTATAGTTATAAAATATGGAAGGCGCAGCATTGTAGCTATTTAAGAAAGTAAACAAACAGTGAGACCTATCACATTCCATTAGCAAACAGAGCAGGCCCTACGCATTGATGAGAATGAAAAGGTTAAAATCCTTCATCTGTTCTATGCTGCCAAAATTCAAAACATATCGAATATGCATGGCCGGTTTATAGTTATAATAAAATATGGAAGGCGCAGCATTGTAGCTTTTTAAGAAAGTAAACAAACAGTGAGACCTATCATATTCCATTAGCAAACAGAGCAGGCCCTACGCATTGATGAGAATGAAAAGGTTAAAATCCTTCATCTGTTCTATGCTGCCAAAATTCAAAACCTATCGAATATGCATGTACAAAATAGATGTAATGAAAAACGGAATGTGGCACATTGAAGGGATTTTATAAACTAACAAAACATGATTATATTTATTGCTAAAACAACACTTGGAAGTTTTGGCCATGGCAGAAACTGTAGAACCATATATATATTATATCATAAGCAAACAGAGCAGACCCTGATCAGACGGCTCTTTTAGGAGCCGTCTGATCTGGGTCTACTCTGTTTGCAAAGGCGTATTTATGGAGTAACGGGTTTTTTTATTCAAAAGGAGCAGGGTATAATGTACATGCAATCATTCATGGTTAGTGTTAGTAAAGGTTAGTGAGGGATAAATGAAACATGAGACCTAATAGTTTCAATACATGTATTGTTATTCACAAAGTAAACAAATTCTTATTTATTCATTTGCATAAATATTATAAATATTTGGAGAAAGACAGAGCTGCAGATAACTGCGTATATCTTCTCCTCTAAACCTTATCTTTTGAGTACTCATTAGAATTAGAATTGGCCCGTCATGGTGATTCTAATGAGAACTCATGAGACGGGGTGGGAAAACAATTCAACTTTTTATCTCTCAACCATATGGTTGCTGCCTAGAACTCTGTAAAGAGAAAAAATGATTATGAACACAAGTGAATTAGGTTAAATCATGCAGTGAATTTTTTCTCTCCATTTATTCAAAGTTAAGAATCATGTAAAAGTGCAGGTGACAAGGTCTGATGAGCTGTATATCAAACTTCAGAAATGTTGATACAAACATTTAATAAAACTTCAACTATGATGAAAAAATGGAGAGGTGCTGGGAGATAAACCGAATTGTACTCACAAATGAGTTAATATATGTTTGTATACAGGTATTCCCAGCAGAAACATAGAGACTAGTTAATCCATATTTACACTATGCACAGAACATAAAAAGTGCATCGACACTAACACATTTCAGACACTTTGCAAATGATGACACTGTTTAACCCTTTCCTTTCTGCTTGCAAAAGAGCGAAATGGCAAAGGTTATATCACCAAATTAGAAACATACAGACTTCTTCCATTTATCATATGAACATTGTCAATATCAGGCAACAAGATATGCCGACGTGTATTTCCTGGATATGGAGCTAATGCCTGACTGCCACCTATATATTCAGACTTTCGTTGTCTAACAGAAAGAATGTGGGTGACAACAATTCTGCCAGGAAAGTGTCCGATTCTGGTGTGTCTGAAACAAGAAACAAAATTATTTAAGAAAATATGTCTTACAGCACTACAAACGGTATACCCCCAGATCACTGTATCCGAAAGACATATCCAGTTCAACATTGTTTTTCAAGCTGGGAAATAGTCAAATTTTGAAGACTGATCAGGTCTTACACCTTAGAAGAAGGCTGATCTGGGTATATGGAGTACCATACCCTTTTACCCCTTTCCCTATTCTATGTTTATTCCAAATGTCAATGCCTACTGAATATTCAAGGATAAAACAGTTATAACCGAAGGTGGAACATGGTAGCCATTTTTTAATAAATAAAGAAACAGATCCTTCAAATTCCATAAGCAAACAGAGCAGACCCTGATCAGATAACTCCTATAGGAGCCGTCTGACCTGGGTCTACTCCATTTGCAAATGCGTAAAAGCAGGTTTATATGAGGCTTAAAGGAATGCCCGTATAAATTTCAAGCTGAACTTTTCGAAATTGGGAGATTTCTTTATTTGTTGGACACACCTGATATGTCGAATACTTTAGATCAACAGCATTTAAATTTTTAATTCTCGTTCTATTTAAAGAAGATCTAGATATTAATTAAGATATACCGTCCCGTTGGGGTCATTTATGTGTTGTAAAATGGATGTACAGTACCGTAGCAGATCCAGTAAAAGTGTTTTAGGATAGATCTAGATCATATAAATCTAAACTATCTTTAGAACTAGAATTCACCATTATCTATTTTTTTTAATTATATCTCAATCGTTGGTGTTTAATTATGCCTGACTATAGATCTAATTAGTCAGAATAGTTTTTTTTCTATTTTTGGAAAAATAACAAATCAGAACTTTAGATAATTGGCACATTGTTTGGTGTTTGTCTCATTTGAAAGCTTTCCTGTTGCGTAATAATTAATCTCTTTGTTGATAAGGAAGTGTGTGATAGATGGCAGTTGTGATCACTGACCCTTGACCCCTGCTGATAACATAGGGGATTTACTGACCTGGCACATTTGATCGTTTCCTAGGTCTATTCTGCAAATTAGCAGTATTTAGACAGGGTTGGTAATGTAATAATAAAGTCTCAAAATGTCTAAACAATTTATTTTCATGCAATCTTATTTGTTACTTTGTATTGTTAAAATCTTTGAACACAGGAATCAAGAGTACTGACATTTAAAACACTGTAGACCCAGACGGTGTGCGGTAAAAATGACACAATAGCTAAAAAACAACCCTCTGATCAGAGTCTTCACTGTTTATTAAGCAAAATAATCTAGCAAATTTAAGTCTTATAATTATAATGAATAAAATCTACAGTTAAACAATGATGGACCATTCCAGCATTCACAAATTAACAGAATAGAACACCTTTGCTATTCAAATCAGATTGCTCAAAAAGAGACTGTTTGATCAGGGGGTCTGCTCTGATTACTGACCACAGACTATTTAGGTTCCTTTTCTACACTTACTAACTGAAAATAATTACTCATTTGTCACAAACAATGTATAAATTCTATGGTATTTTTTTCAAAACCACTTTAAAATTTGACTGTACATCGCTCTTTTTCAATCCACGATTATACGAGTATCGACCAATTAATCGTTTAAAAAAATATACCATGCATTAATTCAACATATTTGCATTTCATCACAACTCACGTTGAATGAAAATAATATACGAGAAGTAAGCCTTAGTGTTTCCCGATTCCACGGTATTAGGAAAGCGATCCTCAGTGAAATGGCAATATAGCTAAAAATCTTCATTTTCACAGCTAAGTTTACACGTAATCTCTACACAATTTTCGATTAAATATGGACCATGCATTAGTTCATAGTCTTCAGAAGCACTGGACTAAGTATAAGCAACCACATATTTCAATAAACTTACTTTTATTATCAAACCATATGAAAGCTAAACTAATTTTTCGACCATTGCCGCCATTTTGTCAACAGTTCAGACGCACTGAAAATAACAGGTTCATTTCCGTCTCCGAAAAAACCATCAACTAAAATATTTTGCACCATAAACAAGGACCCATGAAAGAAATTAATACTTACCAAACACTTTCACACAAAAAGTCTATCGATTCGAGACTTCAATACAGGTGAAATCGTCTTAAATTTGCGAGCAATTTCACGCTTTTCCTCAATGGCGTCCTTCGTCAACAATAAGATGCTGCGCTCTGATTGGTTGATTAATTTTGAACGACAGCATTTTTGACCAGATCGACTCGATGCCACTCCGTCTGTATTTACTTCGTGATAGAAACAAACGTTTGGATTGCATTTAGGGTTGAGCTGGTCAAGCTCACTGCTACAAAAAATAGAAAAATTCTTTTTCAGATAGTAACTTTAATTAGGAATGAGATATTCCAATGAAACTCGTTATCTAGTTGGCTACATAAACAAAGTGGTAACAAAGATTTAGATTGCATTTGAGGTCAATCTGGTCTGTCACTATTAGGAAAACAAAGGCTGGAATTGTTTTATGAGTAGCTGGGCTGAAGGTCAAGTTGCTACTGCTAAAAGAAGTTGGTTTACATGACATAACTTTAGTAGGGAATATCAGTCTGTCTGATCAGGGTCTGCTCTGTTTGCTTATGAAATTATAATTGATCTGACTGTTCGGTTTCTACCAATGCCAAAAAATCCAGTATACATATTATAACGGTTCTCATTAAGGGCAGGGAGTCTACTGACGACTATAGACGCAGACGCAGTTTTCGTAATCTCTATTTGTCTACGTAGAAAGTGAAAGTACAGTATAAGTACCCTCAGTTATCATTGTTATGCTAGCAACATGCGGTTAAACAATGTTAACAAAACAATTACAAGTCAAAGTATGGACATATTCTAATAGAAAGAATTAATCTGATAGAGATAATAAAGTTATGCAGGTGATTCATATGATAAATACATCCTTGTGTCTCTATTTCACAGTAAAACGACGAACAAAAAGCTTTCAGGTTATGTTTCGTCTTAAATACTAAATTCGTAGAACAAAATAATGTGCATGTGAGCGTCACTCGTAATATTCGCAAATTCGTGAGATTAACACGTGCTGCAATAACACATATTCTATTGTAAAATTTTAGCTAGTAAATATTCATAACGTCATTATTTCTGACTTGAATAATGAAAAATGTAAGGGTTAACCCTTTCCTCCATATGCTATTTTTAGACCCATCCTCTTTGAATGAATCTACCGAAAAGGAGCATTTACTAGAGAAAAAGAAATGTTATAATTGTTTAATATAGAAACTATTGTGATAAAAAGAGCGTTTGCTTCTATGGAGCAAATGCTCTATTTGTTACAATGGTTTCAAGAAGTGACTATTACAGAGGCGTGGAAAGGCGTATTTATGGAGGAAAGGTTAAGGCAAAGAATGCTATACCTTGTGATTGAGTGGTTTCATGGTATTATCATGATTGTCTTGTTTATGAAATATTACACGGCTGACTCTACAGTTTCTGTAATGTCCAAAACTTTGCTTTTATAAAAATTCAGCAATATATATATGCATGATGTCATTATCTATTACATGAATATTCATCAGGTAAGGAATTAAAAACACCAATAGGCTATTTTTAGATCCAACCTCTTTAAATAAATGTACCAAAAAGGAGCATTAACTAGAGAAAAGGAAAATTTTAGAATTTTGTAATTTGAAACAATTGTAATAAATAGAGCATTTGCTCGTATAGGAGCAAAAATTAATGCTCTATTTATCACAATGGTTTCAACAGGTGACTTTTGCAGAGTCATCAAAAGGTGTCAATATGAGGGAAAGGCATCCATATGTATTAATTAAATGGACCTTGAAAAGACATGTTACTGTTGTTTGAGGCGACACTATATTATCCTGTGTTGCAAGAAAATTATCTCAAGTTTGATTAATTAAAGTCAAATTGTTAAACGCTGATCAGATTTTCTAATATTGTTAGGTGTACATTGCCAATATCATCTTTCAATAGTCAAATTATTAAAAGCTGATAAGATTGTCTAATGTTGTTAGGAGTCCATTGCCAATATCATCTTTCAATTGTCAAATTGCTGCGTGAATTGTGCGGGTACTATAGTAACTATAAATATTCAAACACAAATTAAGCCAGTAATGTAGACCTGGATCAAACTTCTACACTATTTAACCCTTTCCCTCATAGGCTATTTTTAGATCCAACCATTTTGAATAAATCTACCGAAAAGGAGCATTAATTAGAGAAAAGGAAATTTTTAGAATTTTGTAGTTTGAAACCATTGTGATAAATAGAGCATTAATGCTCTATTTATCTCAATGGTTTCAACAGGTGATATTTACAGAGGCGTAGAAAGGCATATTCATAGAGGAACGGGTTAATACCCAATCGCTCTCTTTAAATCCTTTCCCTGTTCAATATTCATGTAAGAAATTATGACGTCATGAATATTTATTAGCCAAATTTTCATAATGCTATATGCATACAGCATATTTTGGTATTGGTAGAAACTGACGAGTCAGATGTATTATAATTTGATAAAAAACAGAGCAGACACTGATCAGATGGCTCCTGTAGGAACTGTCTGATCTTGGTCTACTCTGTTTGCAAATGTGTTGAAAAGTATATCTATGTGGGAAAGGGTTAACCCTTTACTCCATAAATGCACCGGTGCCTTTGCAAACAGACTAGACTCGGATCAGAAGGCTCCTATAGGAGCTGTCTGACCCGGGTTTGCTCTGTTTGCTTATGATACAATATTTGCTTATGATATAATATAGATACAATTCTGTGGTTTTTGCCTTGGCCAAATCTTTCTGTGTTCATGTGCTATTATAACAATTAATCTAATTAATATTCATTATATAATTATTTCTGACATGCATATTCATGGAGTAAGGGGTAAATCAACATTACAAACCTGTGGAGAGGGGGGGGGGGGGGGGGGGGAGGAGAAACTAGTGATTGGGTTGTCTCAAGTACAGAAATTAAGAATCATACATTTTTTACAGTAAAACCTCTCTAAACTTGATGATAAATTTAGTATAGATATTTGTCTTGGAAACAGGTGGCAGCTTAATGCAGGGTGAATGTCATGCAGAAAGCTCCTCTAGGAGCTTTCTGCATGACTTTCACCGTGCATTTAGCAGCCACCTGCCTAAAAGTATCTAAATTCTCCTCTGCTAGAATTCCTGGTTAGAGGGGTTTTACTGTATATCACGAGCATGTCTCCTACCGGAGCAATCTTATCTGGATCTATGAAAAGTCACATGTATAAGGTAACCATTGGAGCGGGGAGAAACCAGTGATTGCCATGAGTTTCCTCGGGTGCAAGATGAATATGATAGTTATTCAGGGCTGATTAATTTATGTCCAACATATTCATTATATCCAGCCTTTATGTTTGAATTTGGTTTTGTGCCTTGAAACATTTTAATCATGCAATACCTGAACCTTTTACCTGCTAATCGCGATCTTGTAAGTATTTACTAACAGCTTAGATCCAGATTAGATGCAAGGTAACTTGGCATCTCATCAGGATTCTAGCTGTTTGACACTGAGCCAAGTAACTTGGCGTCTCATCAGGTTCCTAGCTGTTTGACACCGAGTCAGTAGTTTTGCAAAAGCTTGAATGAATTATTAGTATGTGAAAATTGTTACAGATTGGAGTTTAGGCAGGCAGGTAAAGGGTTGATCTGGAAAAAAAAATACTGTGATTTTATCATGCAATGTTTAATACAAAATTAGAATGATTTAACTCCTTTTCTGTTCACCCTTTATTTATTGAGTATAGAATGGGAATCAAGTATATAAATAATCCAAGTATAGAATGGGAACCAAGTATATAAGTCCTTTGCAAACAGTGTAGACCCAGATCAAAAGACTCTTTGATCAAGCACTGTATTTTTGTCATTGAAGTCATTACAGTAAAACCTGTGTTAAGCGGCCAGTCAAGGGAAGCAGCCAAATTGACCGCTTAAGCGAGGTGACCACTTAATCGAGGGGTGGATATTTTGGGATATTTTTCTGTTTGGTCAGACAAACGCAAAATATATCTACATGTACTTTAATGCCTTATCCAAAAGATTATGTATTTTATCCTTGTAAATACAGGTAAAATACAACATGTAAGTTGTAAATTGCATGCACAAAACAAAAAAATAAACATCAGGCAGAATCATTCGACACATTCGGAAATACAAACGTACATGTCTACACTTCACTCGATTCTCTAACGTGAGGAACTTACGTTTGGAAAAGGCGTGAATATTTTGTTTTGATGTTATCTCTTTTGATTCAGTAACGTTCAGACAAACTTCTCAACACCCCTATATTTGCATATTTATAACTGGTAAAGGAGTTGAAAGGATTATCAGGCCATTGATTATGATCTTGCCCTAAGGCCAAGGTCAACGCTTGGTTTTTTCGTTCACTTTCGACATAACGAAAAACACAGAAGCGGCCAATCTATGCACTTTCCCGACACAACGGAAGTTTCTGAAGCGGCCACGATATTTCGATCGGCAAATTTCCGTAATGTCGGAAAGTTACGATGCGTAATCTCCATCTTGACATATGTCAACTGGTTGTGTATTGGGTTTTCACACATTTCAAACTGGCCGCCAGGCTGTCTGCCGGCCGTCTAATGGGGTCAAAATATAGGGTTTGGGGTGAAATATGGTGGCCGCTGGCCGCGAAAGGAAGGTGACCGTCTAAAACAGGTGCATTATAGACTGATTTTCGTCGGGAGGATTTCAAACTGACCGTTTAGACGAGGTGACCGTTCATTTAAGGTGACCGTTAGGTCAAGTTTTACTGTACACTTGCTTAACCCCTTACTACGCCTTTGCAAACAGAGTAGACTGATCAGACGGCTTCTATAGGAGCCATCTGATCAGGGTCTGCTCAGATAGCTTGTGATATAATATAGATATGATTCTACAGTTTCGGCAACAGCCTGAACATTTCTGTGTCTACGTGAAATTATAACAATTATTAATCTAATTAATATTCTTGACGTCATTATTTCTTATGAAGTATAGGGTTAATTGATATTCAACAGATTTAGGGTCTGTAGGAGCTTTCAAACATTACTTTAGGGCAGTGCATTAAGCAGCAACTTGTGTTTCTAGATACGCGTAGTGATACATTTTAGAGCAATTCTGTATTGAAAGTTTTGGAAGGAACAAATTTTTAGTTTGAGTTATCCCAAAGTTTAAGTTATCCGAGTTCAGGATATCGAAATTCACCTGTACTTAACCCTTCGCTTGCTATTCATGTCAATATACCTACCTGTAAATAGTGAAGACCCAGATGAGACAGCTCCTGCAGGAGCTGTCTCATTAGGGTCTGCACTATTTACAAGTTGATTGTGCAACCAGTGCACTCCACAGCAGTGATTGCACAGAGAAATAATTGGGACGGTGAAGATACATGTAATTATACCACAGTGCATGGGTAAAGAAAGTGAAATGCATTTTAAAATTCAGCAAGAGAAGGGTTAAGATCCAGATGAAACATCAGGTAACTCTGATTGCTTTTTTGAAGAGAAATAAAAGAGAAAATAACTTTCACTAATTGTGGTCTATGACAGATTCTTGCTGCGAACTATTACTTAGCATGCAAAGCTTTAATAAACCCCAGTTCCTGTGAAATCCAATGGCTTTGATTATATGTCTACAAGGAAATGGTACACAATAAATCTGAGTTGCAATCTTCAACCCTTTCCCTGTTCTATATTTATTCCAAATTTCAATACCTACTGAATATTCATGGACAAAATAGTTATAATGAAATATGGAAGGTGGATTACATTGTAGCCATTTTAGAAACTTAAGAAACAGATCTATCAAATTCTGTTAGCAAACAGAGCAGACCCTGATCAGACGGATCCTATTGGAGCAGTTTGATCATGGTCTACTCTGTTTGCAAATGCGTGAAATGATGTTTATAGGAAGGAAAGGCTTATCTCTTTACTCCATAACTACTGAGAAAATCAGAGCTATAGATAAAGATGCATACAAAAATACTAAAACTGTCATTTCTCCACCAAATCCTATGTTGTGACCACTCTTTAGAATCGTCTCGAAGAGACGATTCTAAAAAGTGATCACAACATAGGGTTTGGTGGAGAAATAAAGCAGTTATTCTGAAAAATGATTTAATTTACACGTCTGATCTGGTCCTCTGAGATTAGTAAGTCTTTGCATGCTAAGCAATTGTCATTTACAAAATATTTGTCTTCTGCTGAAAATTCAGATTTCTTCCATTTTTTGTTTCAAAAACTAAAAATGAGAGTGTCAAGCATTTTTTATCCAAATTCTTAGCACAGGTAATCACAAATTTTGCATTTGTATAATTTGGCAGCAAATAGTTTGTACTCAGACGAGTGACACAGGACCATATAATTGCTGTTATTATTTTGAAAATATAAATATAACTTGTCTGATGCTGGTCATCTTGTTATAGGTCAATATATTGCACTGACATTGTACTCCATAGTTTAATTGGGTAGAGGCAACTTATTTTTCAAGACTTTGACTCTTTCGCTGCCAAATTTTGTCGTCTGCAAACTTTGTCGTCTGCTATAATTTTCATTCTTTTATATTTCTGAATTTTTGTTTAAAAAAAAAACAGTCACAGGAACAAACATTTTGGATCCAGATAAGCCGCCAAATTACTCTGTGTCTTATTTGGATTCAAATTGTTTGCAAAGGTAATCACAGATGTGACAGTGTCAGGGAGAGAGAGATAAAATGTAGACTACTTCATCTGACCAATTAGTAAATGTAGAATTCTGAGAGACAGATGTTGCCCTGGAAACCCTTTGAATGTAGGAAACAGGGAAACTTTTTTGTTTTCAAATCATGTAGACCCAAGTCAGAGAAGTTCTGGAGGAGCCCTTTAATCAGGGTCTGCACTGGGTCTGCAGTGTTTGTCATTTGTAATCCCAAAAGCAAACTGAATCTATCTTTACGAAATGAAATTAGCAGTTACATAATAGTACACCATTTAACAAATGTCAGTTAGAAGAAGCAATTTTATTGACATTCTTTACTGTACCAGACAATTTACAGACATTTTTTGCCAATGGTCATAGTCAGTGTTCTTTCATGCCATATGTACTGTGTTGGAAAGAATAAGTGTTGTTAGGAAGTCTTTCTAGCTCTCCTGTTGGTTTTTTGGCAAACACAGCAATTTCCTGAGGGCTTCTTTTACATTTGTGATGACTCCTTTAGATTTTGAAGTCAGTAGGTCATTGGTCAAGGTCAAACATCAAGGTTATATGTAAAATTTGTAAAACAATTTTCACCACAACTTGATATGGATATACATAAAGTAAACCCTCATTATACTAGCATTTGTTACAATGGCACCCTCATTATACCGGCATTCGTTACAATGGCACCCTCGTTATACCGGCATTCATTACAGTGGCACCCTCGTTATACCAGCATTCGTTACAATGGCACCCTCGTTATAGCGGCAGTATGCCTTGAAACAAAATTACCATTAAGTCTTTGAAACAATCGCTGAAAAAATAGGTGCAATGCCAATGAGGCAGGTGATTGCTTAATGGGGAACACAAAAAGTGCAAAAAACTTCCAGGGGCATTAAGCGTTCACCTGTTGGTACTACTTTAAAACTGGCCATATGGTTCCGGTCATATTTAAACTTGTTATAACAGCAACCTCGTTATACCAGTAAAATGTCTGGAAACAAACACCTCTGTTGTAATGAGGTTCACTGTAGATCACTTGGCCTATTGACTCAGGTGGGTTATATACAGGGCCATCATGGTCCTCTTGTTGAATTAATCGACTTTCTTTTTTCTGTTTTTTCTGCAAGAAATGTTTTCTTCTGTGCAAGCTGGTTATTAATTTGTGATTTAAGCAATCAATACTTAGTGATCAGGAGCTTCTTCAGGATCCATCTGATCTGGGTCAACACTATCTGCATAGGTCCCCTTTAGCCCTGTCCCTGTTCCCTTTCCCTGTTCTATGTATATATATTCTGAATTTCAGTACCTACTGAATATTTATGGATAAGATAATAAGTAGTGAAATGTGGAAGGAGGAACATTGTATACATTTTAGAAACTAAAGAAACAGATCTATCAAATTTCATTAGCAAACAGAGCAGACCCTGATCAGATGGCTCCTGTCCTCTTTAACCCATTCCCTCATACATGTATTAACGACTTTTGACGCCTCTGTAAAAGTCCCTTTTTGAAACCATTGTGATAAATAGGGCAGTATTTATCACATTCCATGGTTTCAAAACAAGAAAGTTCGTAAACAAGATTCTAGTAAATACTCCTTTTTGGTAGAGGCTGAGTCTAAAAATAGCCTTTGAGGTAATGGGTTTATGCACAAATAGGCGAAGAAAATAATTCCCAGAGTTAATTATAAACGAAATTACAATGGTTAGCTCATTTCCTGTCAGGCTAGGATGACCATTCTGTGGATAACTTTGATCTTTCTTTGTTATTCATATAAAAACAGGCACTATTTTATCCAAGTTTCATATCAGAAATGTCAGTATAGAAATATTTCAATGAAACTTTATAGGAAGTTTTATTATGAAGAAGAGATGAACATATCGTTACAACCTTACGGTCTGACGATCTTACAGAGTTTATAGGCTCTTTGATTATTCAGAATATCATATTCACTGACAAACAGTTGTGTGGAATTAACCCTTTCCCTGTTCTATGTTTATTACAAATTTCAATACCTACTGAATATTCATAGACAAAATATATATAATGAAACACAGAAGGTGGAGCATTGTAGCCATTTTAGAAAGTAAAGAAACCGATCTGTCAAATTTCATAAGCAAACAGAGCAGACCCTGATCAGATGGCTCCTATAGGAGCCATCTGATGTGGGTCTACTCTGTTTGCAAATGTGTGAAAAGGCGTTTATATTAGGGAAAGGGATAACCCTAATTGCCATTAGTATTCCGACAGAGAAACTTAGGCAAATAGTGCAGATCCAGATCAAACCGCTGAAGGAGTGATTTGATCAGGATCTACACTATTTGTTGCTATAAGAGGGGAGAGTGGGTCTCCAAATACTTAAGGTATTTAGGGTATGAACCCTTTACTCCATAAATACGCCTTTCTACGCCTTTGCAAACAGAGTAGACCCAGATCAGATGGCTCTGTTTGCTTATGAAGTAATATACTCACTGATATGATTCTACAGTTTCTATCATGGCCAAATTTTCCCGTGTACATAAGTATGCCATTATCAAAAATAATTAATGAATATTCATGATATCATTATTTCTGACATGAATAATCTGTCATTCAACGGGTTTACCATTTATTACTTTAAGTCTTTCCCTGTTCAAAATTCATGTAAGAAATAATGACATCTTGATTATTCATTAGCTGAATTTTTGTAATATAAAATTTTTGACGGAATTGTTTGCTTGACAAACTCTGTAGAATCAGATCTTTATCATGCAGCAGGCAACTTACAGAGCAGGCAAACAGAGCATGACGGCTCATTAGTATAGGGTTAGATACGCCTTTCTACACCTTTGCAAACAGAGTAAACCAAGATCAGATGGCTCCTGTAGAAGCCATCTGATCAGGGTCTGCTCTGTTTGCTTATGATATATATGATATACAGGGTGTCCCAAAAAGAACGGAACCCTGGAGCAAATGTGTATTTTTACCAATGTAATCGGGCATTTTAAAATGTAAATATTTACTTTGGTAGATATGTCATTTGTGCATATTTCTGCCAAATTTCTCTTAAAGATATGCATTGTTTTTAAAGATATGAGTATTTTAATGAATGCACCTAAAATCAGTTTTAACATGATATGCGTACATTGCATAGTCCATGCCTATATCAAGTTAAAAATAAAGTTTTGGATGCTTTCGTTTAAATGCTGATATCTTAAAAACCATTGAATATGTTTAGACAAAAGTTTGACAATATATGGCAAAATGTTGTCTCTACTAAGCTATGTATATACATTTAATTTAAGTTAGCAATATTGACAGAAATGGGATAACTTGTATATCTTAATCCCGGGTTCCGTTTTTTCTGGGACACCCTGTAGGTAGAATTCTACAGCTTCTGCCATGGCCAGAAAGCCCTTATCCATGTGCTAATATAACAATTAATCTAACTATAATTCATTGGGTCATTTTTTCTTCTATGAATATTCACTAAGTAAAGGGTTAAAGTCAGCCTTTTTAACCCATTACCTCATAGGCTATTTTTAGATACAGCCCTTTTGAATAAATTTGCCGAAAAGGAGCATAAACTAGAGAAAAGGAAAATTTTAGAATTTTGTAGTTTGAAACCATTGTGATAAATAGAGCATTTGCTCATGGGAGCAAATGCTCTATTTATCACAATGGTTTCACAAAGGGACTTTAACAGAGTCGTCAAAAGTCGTCAATATGAGGGAATGGGTTAAGGATGAACAAGATGATGTCTTGATTCAGTTAACCCTTTCCCTCATATAAACACCTGTTCATGCATTGGCAAACAGAGTAGACCCAGATTAGATGTTTTCTGTAGGAGCTGTCTGATCAGATTCTTCTCTGTTTGCTTATGGATTTTTTTTTAGATCAGATTCTATAATTTCTGCCAAGGTAAGAAAAACCTGCGTTCATGTACCATTACAGTAAAACCCCTCTAATGCGACCACTTAAAGAATTAACATGGCTGTCTTTATAAGCAGGTGGTTGCTTAATGCAGGATGAAAGTTATGCAGAAAGCTCCTAGAGGTGTAAGCTTTCTGCATAACTTTCATCCTGCATTAAGCTACCACCTGCCCCTGGCACCCAGAATTATGCCCCTTTTTAGTGGTCCCATTAGAGAGGTTTTACTGTATAAAAATTCAGCTAATAAATATTAATAATGTTATTAATTCGTACATGAATATTGAACACGGAAAGGGGGTTAAGTGACAGAGAATAATATGGGCAACACAGTATGTGACATACTTTTTCTTTGCACTGCTGTCATTGAATCTTTATAGTGATTGAAAATCCTTGATTACTAGCTATTTCTGTCTGTTCATTACTTGATCTAACATTCTGTAGATTAGATTTGTTCACCCTCTCCTTCATACAAACGTTTTTTCATGCATTTGCATACAGAGTAGATCCAGATAAGACAGCTCCTGCAGGAGCATTCTGATAAGGGTCTGCTCTGTTTGCTTATGACTCTACAGTTTCTACCAATACCAAAACATACTGTGTGTAACACAATTTGCCATGAAAATAATAATAAATATGCATGATGACATTATTTCTTACCTACATATTTAAACAAGGAAAGGGTTAAAAGTCTGAAATTTTATGGGAATAAAACGGACCTTTAACAGAAGGATATTTTAGGACACATCATTAGTATTTTAATTCTTAGCGTGCTTAATTAGATAGGTGAAGGTAGGACGGAAAGAGATTACTAAAATCCAGGGCACAAGCAAGGGGGTGAGAGAAATGTCTCCCTAACGCTGCAGATCCCTATTTTGAGCTGAGGGAGAAGTTATAATATATAGAACATTATAGGGAGATACAAAATCAGGTACAAAACTTCTCCCTCAATACCACTAATTTTCTCCCTGATTAAGAGCTCCAGCTTGAGACCTGGGAGTCAGGTTATTTGTTCAACCACTTTGAATAATTCTACCGAAAAGGAGCATTAACTAGAGAAAAGGAAAATGTTAGAATTTGTAGTTTGAAACCAATGAGAGAAAAGGAAAATTTTAGAAATTTGTAGTTTGAAACCATTTTGATGAATAGAGCATTTGCTCCTATAGGAGCAAATGCTCTATTTATCACAATGGTTTCTACAGGTGACTTTTACAGAGGCGTTGAAAGGCGTATTTATGGTGGAAAGGGGTAAGGTTAGTTTATGAAACATGAAACCTGATCTTCATTATAGGTTTTATTTACAAGTTTTGCTATGGTTACGCAGTGATTAAAATGACAGTCTCTCCTTTCAACTAATTTTAAAAATGCCTAAAAAATACATGAATCATTTGTTTATATGCTGGAAAGAAATATATCAGAAGAAAACCGATACGCTGAAGAAGACGAAACCTTCATGTGTTCTGTATCGAAGACACCAATGTTTTTCAGCAAGGCATTAGTTTTTGTTCGGGTTGCGTTTTAGTTTCGTAACTGCTGGACATAGGCTTATAATATTTTGTTGTACACCAAAAATTATAAGTATCAACAAAAATGGTTCCATATTTCATTTTAACTACCAGTATTTTGTCCCTGAATATTCAGTAGGTATATTTAACCCTTTCCTCCATAGGCTATTTTTAGACCCAACCTCTTTGAATGAATCTATTGAAAAGGAGCATTTACTAGAGAAAAGAAAAATGTTATAATTGTGTAGTATAGAAACCATTGTGATAAATAGAACATTTGCTCCTATGGAGCAAATGCTCTATTTGTCACAATGGTTTCAAGAAGTGACTATTACAGAGGCGTAGAAAGTTGTATTTATGGAGGAAAGGGTTATATTTTGAATAAACAAGGAACAGGGAAAGGGTTAAATGGCTTGGATCCTGATGGTCCAGCAGGTTTCTCTGAATCCAGACTGCTCACATAGTTAGGAATACTCACAATGTTCATGCTAGCTTGCTAAGAATTCAGAAACAGGCATGCATGTAATAAATGGTGTCTGATTGAGAGCTAAAGTCAACAAATTGTACGAATTTGACGTTGTTATGGATTAATGTTCAGTACTTGTCATTCCTAATGCATTCCAGATACATTTTTGCTGTTTTATTTCTCTTTCCGAGAATTAACCACACATAAGTTTTTCTGTAACCTGAAATATGCAGCAGAGCTGTCATCAACTCTATAATCTGCTAAATAAATAAAACATCTAGAATATTAACCTTTTACTCCATGAGCATTCATTAACCCTTCCCCTGTTATATATGTTTATTTCAAATTTCAATACCTATTGAATATTCATGGACAAAATAGTTTTAAGAAATATGGAAGGTGGAATAGGATCTGGGTCTACTCTATAATTTCATGTGAAAACACGGTTACATGAAGGAAAGCGTTAAAGAATTATTGACATCATAAATATTGATTGGATTATTTTTTATAATTGCACATGAATGCAGGCATTATATGACAAGTTGGCGCCATGGCAGAAACTGTAGAATCAGATCTACATACTTTCAAGCAAATAGAGTAGACCCAGATCAGATTGCTCCTACAGGAGCCATCTGAACTGGATCTACTCTGTTTTCAAATGCATAGATCTAGAAAAGCATATAATTATATGGAGTAAATGATTAATTAATTGAAGAATATTATTTTATGACAAACAGTGCAGACCCAGATCAAAGGGCTCCCTAAGGAGCCCCTTGACCTGGGTCTTCACTGTTCGCAAAGGTAAAAAGTAAAGTACCTAGTTATAGTCTACTTTCAGTCTGAATGACCGTTCAGCCGACTGTACATTTACTCCCCTGGTCATTGAGTCATTGGCCTACAATATTGAGCACTGCTAACATATGGCGCAATCATGCAGCCGCAGTACCGGCGAGTGACCCTTACAGGTACCCATTTTAACCCCTGGGTGGAGAGTATGTGCGGGTGGGAGACACGGAAAAGCATCTCTGAAATTTCCGGGTGGGACCGGGATTTGAACCCCGGACCTCCGGACTGATAGTCAAGCGCGTTACCACTAGACCACCGCCACCTACAAAGGTCTTATAATTATATACTCAGTTCCCACAATGTGAAACAAGAGCACCACATGAGGTGCCAATGCTTTTCTGTTTAACTGTAGTCTTAGTGATGGTGAATGAGTGTGTAAAGTTTCATAAGATTTGCAGGAATAGTAAAGAAGTATTAGCCAATGTTAAACAGAGCTCCAGATAAGATGCGTAAATTAAAATATTTTCAAGTATAACTTCTTTATTTCTCCACCAAACCCTATGTTGTGACCATTCTTTAGAATCGTCTCGAAGAGACGATTCTAATGAGTGGTCACGACATAGGCTTTGGTGGAGAAATGACGATTTTAGTATTTGATTACGCACCTTTATCTGTAGCTCTGGGTAAAGTTTAGAGACGACAACAAAATTGTCGACAATGACAATGTGTACACCAGAGGTTTGATAACAGCTCACTTTTTTTTCTTCGAAAATAGACAAGCTAAAAATGTCTGTCCAAATTTGAACCGTATTTCCGATTCCATTAAGCTTTTGAGAATATATTGATAGCATGTCAAACAGCTTGGATCCTGATGAGACGCCAAGTTACTTGGCCAAAGCAAATGTGAGTCAGGTTGCAAATTGGTTCACCTTTTTCCTGTTGAATATTCATGTAAGAAATAATTACGTCATGAATATTTATTAGCTGAATTTATATAACGGCATAATGTATGCAGGAATGTTTGGTATTGATGGATACAGTAGAGTCCGGTTTATTTTGATTTAAAAGGCAAACACAGCAGACCCTGATCAGATGGTGCCTACAGGAGCCGTCCATCTGGGTCTACACTGTTTGCAAAAGTGTTAAAAGGCGTTTATATGAAGGAAAGGGTTAAGTATACCGTGCAAGATGAATAAATCATTTTAGACATTTAATTTGTCTTGAGCTTAAATAATCTTCTCAAAATATAATATTTTTATGTAAAAACGCCAATGTTTCTAGATTTTAAATTTTCCCAAGCTGTAATAATTTACTTAAGGGACTTGTTATAATTTGAACACGTAATGATGAACATTTTAACCCTTCGCTTGCTGAATTTTAAAATACATTTCTCCTTCTTTACCAATGTCCTGTGGTATATTACATATATCTTCACTGTATACAAGTATTTTGCTGTGCAATCACTGCTGTGAAGTGCACTGGTTGCACAATCAACTTGTAAATAGTGCAGACCCTGATGAGACAGCTCCTGCAGGAGCTGTCTCATCTGGGTCTTCACTAGTTACAGGTAGGTATATTGACGTGAATAGCAAGCGAAGGGTTAATGAAAAATAAATCTTCAGCCCTTTGAAGGTAAAAATAAGTCAACTGCCATTTGTAAAAAAAATCAAAGAGCTCCTTGTAGATCAGGATCTACACTGTTAGTCATACAAAATTCTATAAAATAATTAAATCCTTTCATATAATGTTCGTCCTTTGATCACAAGCCTTTCATACTGAATTGTCTTTAACCTTTAAAACAGTGATGGATCATTGCATTTTGTCCCTTGACAAATCCAATATTCAATATGTGTAGATGCTATTAGCAACACATTTTATTGTTCTAAAACAAACAGTTTGGATCCTGATGAGACACCACATTATGGGGTGTTTCATCTGGATCCTAACTGTTTGCATACGTAATCAAAATTTCACCACTAACGTGCAAAGAATTAATGATGACACAGTTATGATAAAACTTGAGAACTGAGAATTTTTTGCTGAGGGGACACAGTTGTTTTCTTGATTAAACTATGAGAACTGAGTCTTTTTTTGCTGCCTCAGCATTAGCAGTATAGTTGTTTTCTTGATAAAACTTGAGAACTGAGTCTTTTTTTGCTGCATCAGCATTAGCAGTGTACTTGTTTTCTTGATAAAACTTGAGAACTGAGTCTTTTTTTGCTGCCTCAGCATTAGCAGTATATATACAGTAACCCCCGCCCCTAATGCAACCACCTGAAAGAGGCATAATTATGGGTGCTAGATGCAGGTGGTAGCTTAATGCAGGACAAAAGTAATGGAGCTTTACTTTTGCCCTGCATTAAGTAACCACCTGCTTATAAACACATCCTTGTTTATTCATTAAGTGGTCGCATCAATGGGGTCTTACTGTGTATATATATAGTTACTGCATAAATATTGTGACACTCAATCCTCATTCTCCACCGGTTTGGTTGATCCTATACTTAACGAATATTTATGAAAGAAACAATGACAACATGAATATTAATAAAACTTTTTCATAGTAGCACATGAACAAATGAATTGCTGGCCTTGACAGAAACTGTATAATCATATTGATATTATTTCAGTAGCAAACAGAGCAGACCCTGATCAGATGGCTCCTATAGGAGCCATCTGATCTGGGTCTACTCTGTTTGCAAAGGCACAGAAAGGCGTATTATGAAGTATAGGTTTAAATATTTGCGTTTTGGGTATAGGCATAGAAAAGTATACATTGTCATGGTTGTTTTCAGGAAACATTAACATTGGCCATTACTTCTTTACTGTTTGTGCAAATCTTATGAAACTTTACACACTACTCGTTGCTTCGGCGTCCGCATTATCATCGTCCTCTTCATTGTCGTCCAGATACTTTAATGTTGACTTCTTTACTATTTACTTGGTGGATGAATATTTATCAGGTAAAGGGTTAACCCTTTACTCCATTAATATGCATTTCTACGCCTTTGCAAACAGGGTAGATCCAGATCAGATGGCTCCTATAGGAGCCGTCTGATCAGGGTCTGCTCTGTTTGCTTATATACTATAGATATAATTCTACAGTCTCTGCCATGGCCAAAAATTCATTACGTCATTATTTCTTACATGAATATTCAGTGAGGAAAGGGTTAATAGTTAAACAACATGAAGGAATTCATGATAGCTTGTGCATGTGCAGTTTTTACTGTATAAATTTCATTTAACCCTTTGCTCTGTTTTGTGCCTTTGCAAACAGGAAAGAACCAGATCAGATGGCTCCTGATCAGGGTCTGCTCTGTTTGCTTATGAAATAGAATAGATATCAGTGCAGAATTGATTTACTCAATCAGCTATACAAAAGTGATATATATATGATACATGCAATATTACTTTATGTTCTCTTTTCCTTTTATTGTAGAAGCTGAAGTCTGCGATCATGTTGTTTTCTTCTCTTGATGAAAGAAGTTTTGTTGGTAAGTTCATACCGATTATACGAAATTATATAACACTACACAAATAACCCTAAGTATTTGCACAACCTGTCTCACCTCTCCATGGGTTTGTAAAGCTGAATAATTCAATATGGCAAAATATTGATAACTTTATATTAGACTGACATAGTACCAACTAGTGTTGGTCAAGCAGCTCCTTCAGAAACAGTTTGATCTGGGTCTGCACTGTTTGCTTAAGTTTATCTGTCCAAACAGTTAGGGTAACTAAGTTCCACACTTTTTCTCCTACCGAACATGTCTAATCTTTGATCATGGAAGGCAGTTTCTGATATGGATATAACAAATGTTCGTAACAATGTTTTATAGCTATGTGCTTGAAGAATCAGAAGTTTCTTTCAGATGAAAGGAAATTAAAAGTGTGTTAATCCTTTTAATGTGGGACACGACTCTCTAATGTCCATTGCAAACAGTGCAGACCAAATTGAAAGGGCTCCTAGAGGAGCCCTCTCATCAGGGTCTACACTGTTTGTCATGTTACACTTTTCTGTAGAAAAATCCCTAAATATTCGCCATAAGCTTGACCTGTTTGAATTTTGGAATAGTCCATTTATTTTGAAATTCAGCGTTGAAAGGGTTATCCCTTTGATTGCTCAATTTCTCAAAGTAGACTGGCCCAGCATTGTTACCTGCAGAGTCCATTCACTATAAAAGGCTTGCCGGTAGATTTTCTAGTTGATTGTGAATGACAAACAGTGCAGACCCTGATCAGACGGCTTGCAAATACCATTACACTCATTTTTCAGATGTTTATCTTTGCACAGATGATAATGTATTTGTATGAAAAATTGTTGTGTCAGTTTTATGAAAAATTGTTGTGTCAATTGTATAAAGGGGGGTGTCAATGGTGTGATATTTGTGGGGGTTAAAAAAGATATAGATTGTCATGTCCCCCAGGTTTGCACAACTTAGTTGATTATGTTGAAATTGAGAATGATCTCTTGCCTGTTTTATCCCGGTTTAACCCATTCCCGCATATTGACGCTTTTTGACGCCTATGTAAAAGTCACCTGTTGAAACAATTGCGACAAATAGAAAACAAAAGAAACAGCTATCTACGTGGCCTGAAAGTAATCCAGATATCTGCTGAAATGTTTTCAGAGAGATGGGAAACGTGAAGATGGTAGAAAAGTTGTCTTCTCAAGCAGTCTGGTGGTTTTTCAATTTGTAGAGTATTGGTGACGTTATGTAATTAGACATTCTATTTATAGTACAACGTTGGATTCAGCCTTCCCCCAAGAAACCCTCATGATTTCTACAATTTCGACAAAAGGATGTCCAGCCAGTTTCTTTCATAAGTGTTCTTGAAAAGTTAGTTGTAGTTACTCGTTATCTACTTTTTATGTGTTTTGATACTTTGAATGGGTGACTATCTACAGTTCTTTTTACAATGCAATGTTTTTATGCCAAAGTTCAGATAAAAAAGATATGCCAATGAATAACCTACTGGTAGCGAAATTCAAAATGAACATCCGCATTCTTTTCTTGTACAAATTTTATAACATCATGAATATTCATAGAGCTAATTTTCACACAACAGCAATGATTTTAAAACTTAAACCCCAGTAAAAATTCAGGCTAACAAAGCTGACCAAGATCAGACTGCTGTCTGCTTAGGTTCCATTCTGTTTACCAACATATATATGTTTAACATGCTGCTTCAGCTTAAATCCATGGATCTGTTTAAAATAAACAAATAGTTTACAACATTCAGACAAATAAATTTATAAAACTATATTTGAAGATAATTAATACTGATCCTGTTGTTTTTGTTGTGTCTACATATTGTTTCTTACCACAATATACTCATATCTCATACTGTTGAATTTCATGACTTCCAGTTTTATTATCACCACGTATTATTAGCAATTGTTAATTCTTCACTACCATAACAATTTTGTCTCTCTCAATTCTTTAAATACCAATTTAATACAATTTTAAATTTGAAACCATCATCAGTACCTCAGTACTTTGATTTATAATGGCTCATATATATACAGAGAAATGTTTGGAATTGGCTGAGACTGTAGAGCCAATTCTATATTATAATTTCATAAGCAAACAGAGCAGATCCTGATCAGACGGCTCAGCTCCTACAGGAGCAGTCTGATCTGGGTCTTCTCTGTTTGCAAAGACTTGAAAAACATTTATATGAAGCAAATTGTCAATATTTTATGTCATGTGCCTATCAACTTCAGTTATATATGGCCTTAACCCTTACAGTGCGGGACACATATCACTACTGTCCTCTGCTAGCAGTGTAGACCCGGATGAGAGGGCTACTAGAGGAGCCCTATCATCAGGGTCTGCACTGTTTGTCATGTCACACCTTTCTTTAGAAAAATCCCTACATAGTCACCATAAGCTTGACCTGTTTGAATTTTGGAATAGTCCGTTAAATTTTGAAAAAAACCAAACAGCATTGTATGGATTAACCTAGTAACCTATATCAAGATAGCTTGAAACTTTTACAACGTTTGGCCTCAGTGAGCCACTAATGAAGCTAACGCTTTTGATGCTAATTAATTTTGGTCTGCAAAATTTATTGTCTGCTATACTTCTCAGTTAATTTTTCTTTCGATTATTCCTAAAAAATGCAAAATGTCAAATTTTGGAACAGTTTTGATCCTGATGAGATGCCAAGTTAAACTTTGTCTCGTCTGGATTCAGGTTAAACTTTGTCTCATCTCGATTCAAACTTTGCAAAGGTTATCACGAATTTGCCATTAGTGTGCAGAAGGTTAATTGTAATTAGGTCAAGGTCATAATTGGTTACGTAACAGTCAATCACTTAATTGTCCTCTTTGCTTTTACATAATTGCTTAACCCTTTATCTGCTCAGTATTCATGTAAGAAATGATTATCATCATGAATATTTATTAGCTGTATTTATATTGTGTAAAATTCTTATGGGAATTTTTTGCATTGACAAAAACAGTAAAATCAGATCTATATCATGTCATAAACGAACAGAACAGATCCTGATCAGACGGCTCCTACAGGAGCTGTCTGATCTGGGTCTGCTCTGTTTGCAAACACATGAAAAGGCCTATATATACGAAGGAAAGGTTAACTTTAAACAATTTATTTCCTTAACCCTTTCCTTCATAAATACACCTTTCTACGCCTCAGTAAAAATCACCTATTGAAACCATTGTGATAAATAGAGCATTTGCTCCTATAGGAGCAAATGCTCTATTTATCACAATGGTTTCAAACTACAAAATTCTAAAAAAATTCCTTTTCTCTAGTTAATGCTCCTTTTGGGTACATTTATTCAAAGAGGTTGGATCTAAGAATAGCCTATGAGGGAATGGTTTATACCACTGAATGGGATTTGACAAAATTTCACAGGATTAGACCTAGAAGTTCATCTATCTAAATGTTTTGAGTGGCTAATGTTTAAGCCTGAATGTCAGTTAGAAGACTTAAACCCCCCCCCCCCCCCCCCCCCCCCCAGTTACTAGACAGTCTGTTAAATCTTTCCTCCATGAATATTCATATGTAAGAAATAATGATCTCATGAAATATTACTTACGTTATTTCGAGGGTTTGGTGCAAATCAATTGTAACTCCTTCACAAAGTGAAGGAGTTACAATAGTTTTGCACCAAGCCCTCAATTTGTTGTAATGGACGCAGGAACTTTTGGGCATGGCAGAAACTGTAGACTTATATCTATATTAAATCATAAGCAAACAGGACTGACCCTGATCAGACAGCTCCTACAGGAGCCATCTGATCTGGGTCTACTCTGATGACATAGGCGTAGAGAGGTGTATTATGGAGTAAAGGCTTAATGTTCTGCCATTGATCTTGGCCACTGCGATTTTCATGTATTAGATAGAATAAAGATTGTTCCTTGAGTGTCAGGGTTGTAGATAAACTTTAGTCAGATGCAAATGGATATTACTCTATGCTGCAAAGCCATTACTTAGGTATCTGCAAAATAATTATGAAGCTGTGATATCTATTCTTGTTGCAGTTTACTTCAAACATTAAATGTTTTTATTTTTTCAATAAGCACAAAATGTGATGCCTCTTTGAACCAAATTCATTTGCAAAGCAATGCCCATTTAATATACTTATATAAACACAATGTGGTTATTCCATTTCTAGACTTTCATCTTTGACTAAACGTTTCTCGTTTACTCCCTATTTTGTTTGACAGACAGATGGACTATTAGTAAAAAAAATTTTATGGAACTTTGTACATACCTAAACCTTAATTGACAACCTTAACTAAATTATCTCTTTCCCTGTTCTATGTTTATTACAAATTTCAATACCTACTGAATATTCATGGACAAAATAGTTAAAATGCAATATGGATGGTGGAACATTGTAGCCATTTTAGAAAATAAACAAACAGATCTATCAAATTTCATAGGCAAACAGAGCAGACCCTGATTAGACGGCTCCTATGGGCTACTCTGTTTGCAAAGGCATGAAAGTGCATTTTTATGAGGGAAAGGGTTTCCCTGTCCAAAAAAAATGACATCAGGAATATTTATTAGCTGAGTTTATAATTATAATGTAAGATTTCCAACGGAAGTATTTGCTTTTACAAAAACTGTAGGATCTATATCATGTCATAAGCAATCAAAGCAGACTCTGATAAGATAGCTCCTATAGGAGCCATCTGATCTGGGTTTTCTCTGTTTGCATGAAAAGTCATTTATTTGAAGGAAATACACAATGAAGATAAATTTCCAAGAACGGAATTAATATAATACATACATACAGTATAACCCCTCTAATGCGACCACATAATGAATAAACATGTCTTTATAAGCAGGTTGTTGCTTAATCCTGGGAGCTTTCTGCATTACTTTTGTCCTGCATTAAGCTACCACCTGCATCTAGGACCCAGAATTATACCTCTTTCAGGTGATCGCATTAGCGGGGTTTAACTGTACTTGAATAGCTCTGATCTAATATTTCCACCACTAAGGGCCTTTTTCATATATTTTTTTTTTTTAAAAATACTTATATTAGTGGTTGAAATATTAGATCAGAGCTATTCAGGTATGAAGGAAATGGTTAACCCTTCTCTTGCTGAATTTTAAAATACATTTCTCCTTCTTTACCCATGCCCTGTTGTATAATTACATATAGCTTCACTGTGTACAAGTATATTGCTGTGCAATCACTGCTGTGGAGTGCACTGGTTGCACAATCAATTTGTAAATAGTGCAGACCCTGATGAGACAACTCCTGCAGGAGCTGTCTCATCTGGGTCTTCACTATTTACAGGTAGGTATATTTACATGAACAGCAAGCGAAGGGTTAAGAAGCTATTGAGTGAGTGCCAAATAGCTTGGATTCTGATGAGATGCCAAATTACTGGGCGTTTCAAGTTCCAGTCAAATTGTGCTTTGGATACTAAGGGTTAACCCTTTCCCTCATATAAATGTGTTTTCACGCATTTGCAAACAGAGAAGACCCAGATCAGACGGCTCCTAGAGGAGCCGTCTGATCAGGGTCTGCTCTGTTAGCTAATAGAATTTGATAGATCTGTTTCTTTGCTTTCTAAAATATCTACAATGTTCTACCTTCCATATCTCTTTATAACTATTTTGTTAAAGAATATTCAGTAGGTATTGAAATTTGGCCTAAATACAGAACAGGGAAAGGGTTAATTGCAAAAGAGATTACAGAAAATGATACATTTCCTGTCAGGCTAAGATGACCATACCCAAATGGCTTTGATCTATTTCTTTAAATGGTATTGGCATTATCCTGTTAATCTAAGAACTGTTTTAAGTAGGCGGAAAGTCACTGTAAATAACCTCCATTACCCCAATAACCATCTTGAGACTGCACAACCTAACAGGCACTTGAAAAAAGCTTGGATTCAGATGAGGTATGGATTAAATTGGCATCTTATCAGGATCCAAGCTGTTTGACACTTGGAGAGTATTGCTTTTTAAGGCCCTTTACCCCTTTCCCTTTTCACACATTTGCAAACAGAGTAGACCCAGATCAGGTGGCTCCTATAGGAGCAGTCTGATCAGAATCTGCTCTGTTTGCTTATGGTAAGAGGGGAGACACCTGTTTTTGTGACAAAAACCTCTAGTTGCCATTTGAATTTGTTGTCCTCTCAATAGCACGAAAAACCTTTAGACCAGTCATAACCAAACAGTAGTTGTGTGAGCATGATATCTTGGCCGAATTAGATAACAGAGATATTGCATCATTTAGGGAGGAGTTTTGATGGTCCAGCATTTCCCAAATTTGGTGTTTGTCCTCTCTGTAATATCAAAACTCTTTGACCAATCTTTACCAAACCTGGTCAGCAGTTGCACAGATACAGTATTTTGGCTGAGTTTGAAAAATAACCAGCTTTATAAAATTATTCAGTCATGAGGTACATTGAAAGGCATCAAAAGGCGTATCTATAAAGTAATGAGTTAATGACATTATTACATGGCTGTACATCAACACCTACAAATCAATGTTCTTGATTAATAGACCTTTGACGGCCAAGTGTCTGTTATTCAATAATTAAATGTGAGAGTATCTTCGTAATCAATGAAGTGACAAACCACGACTTGATTACATAGTTTTTATTTAACAAGATAGTGTGTCCGCTAGTGCAAATCAACCCTTACCCGGCTGTTTATATTTAACTCTTTCCCTATTCTATGTTCATTCTAAATTTCAATACCTACTGAATATTTATGGACAAAATAGTTAAAATGAAATATTGTCTGTGGAATATTGTAGCTATTTTAGAAACTAAAGAAACAGATCTACCAGATTACATAAGTTGATAACAGAGCAGACCCTGATCAAACAAACCAAAAGTTTAGGAGCTGTGTGATCTGGATCTATTCTGTTTGTAAAACTAAATGCGTGAAAACGTGTTCATATAAAGGAAAGGGTTAACCCTTCTCTTGCTGAATTTTAAAATACATTTCTCCTTCTTTACCCATGCCCTATTGTATAATAACATATATCTTCACTGTGTACAAGTATTTCGCTGTGCAATCATTGCTGTGGAGTGCACTGGTTGCACAATCAATTTGTAAATAGTGCAGACCCTGATGAGACGCGAATAGCATGCGAAGGGTTAACTTTTTCCCTGTTCTATGTTCATTCTAACTTTCAATACCTACTAAATATTTATGGATAAAATAATTATAATGAAATATTGTAGGTGGAATATTGTAGCTATTTTAGAAACTAAAGAAACAGATCTAGCAAATTCCATAAGTTGATATCAGAGCAGACTCTGATCAAACAAACCAAAAGTTTAGGAGCTGTATGATCTTGATCTACTCTGTTTGTAAATGCGTAAAAAGGTGTTTAAATGAAGGAAAGGGTTAACAAGATAGTTTGCTGGCTGGTGTAAATCAACCCTTACCCAGATGTAAATATGAACGCTTTACTCCATGAATGTTCATTTCAGAAATAATGACAATGTGAACATTGATTTGATAAAAAAAAAAATATATATAATTGCAAGTAAACACAGGAATCATAGGTCATGACAGAATCTGTACAATCAGATCTATTTTATCCAATAAACAAACAGAGCAGACCCTGGTCAGACGGCTCCTACAGGAGCCGTCTGATCTGGGTCTTCTCTGTTTGCAAAAGCGTTAAAGGGTTTATGTCTGCTCAAATTTGTATCTGGTCCAGTTTTGACAACTTTTGATTTAATCCTTTCCTTCATTTTTTGACCCAACCTCTTTGAATGAATCTACCCAAAAGGAGCATTTTCTAGAGAAAAGTAAAATTTTAGAATTTTGTAGTTTGAAACCATTGTGATAAATAGAGCATTTGCTCCTATAGGAGCAATGCTCTATTTATCACAATGGTTTCAAGAAGTGGTTATTACAGAGGCGTAGAAAGGCGTATTTATGAAGGAAAGGGTTAATCAAGTTTTTGAGAAACTATAATGACTCCTATGGGAGCTGATCTGTTTCTTTACTTTCTGAAATGGCTACAATGGTCCACCTTCCATATCTCATTAGAGCTATTTTGGCCATGAATATTCAGTTATTGAAATTTGAAAAGAACATAGAACAGGGAAAGGGTTAGTTGAATATTCATTAACCCTTTACCTGTTCTATATATATTCCAAATTTCAATACCTACAAAATATTCATTAACAAAATAGTTATAAAGAAATATGGAAGGTGGTACATTCTAGAGATTTTAGAAAGCATAGAAACAGATCTATCAAGTTCTATTAGCAAACAGAGCAGACTCTGATCAGACGGCTCCTAGCTCTAGGAGCCATCTGATCTGGGTCTACTCTGTTTGCAAATGCTTGAAAACACGTTTTTATGAGGGAAAGGGTTAAATAAATGTAATGGTTAAAGACACTCTTGCTACTTTAGCCACTGTGTTTATCCCATGGTTGCCTGTTTTTCCTTATAATAGGCAGATTTAAGTAAGATGTAATCATTATTTCTCCACCAAACCTTATATTGTGACCACCCTTTAGAATCATCTCTTTGAGAGTAACAGATAAATGTGTGTACTTATATACTAAAATTGTCATTTCTCCACCAAACCCTATGTTTTGACCACTCCGTAGAATTGTCTCAAAGAGACGATTCTAGAGAGTGGTCACAACATAGGGTTTGGTGGAGAAATGATAAAGAAGTTATTTTTGAAAATGTTTAAATTTACGCATCTTATCTTTTAGGTATTGTGATGGCTGTTTGAAATACAGTAGAATCTGCCTAAATTGACCATATAAGGAATAAACATGGCGGTCTATAGCAGGTGATTGCTTAATGCAGGACAAAAGTAATGCAGAAAGCTCCCAGAGGAGCTTTCTGCATTAATTTTGTTCTGCATTGGGCTTCTGTCTGTTCAAACCCCAGAGTAAGACCTAATGTTAAAGGTCATCGTAGACAGCTTTTACAGTGGCTGGCAGACTTTTTGACATTTCATGGTGCATTTACTGGCATTTTATACAAAACACGTAGTACATGTAATTGCCTTAAATTTTGGCATTATATCTGCAATATGCTTTCATTTCCAAAACACTGTACTCCATAGATACATCTTTTAAAATGCCTATGCAAACAGAGTAGATCCAGATATGACAGTTTCTTTAAATTTTGGCAGAATTAGTGTCATGGTTCTCCCCCATTGAGTTTTTCATGGTGTATATAATCATTAATCAGTGACATGCCACGGGTGCCATATATTGACAGTCTATTACAGCATCAGCCGTGACATGCCATGGGTGCCATATATTGACAGTCTACTACAGCATCAGCCAATCAAATACAGAGTTAATCTGTCATTTATGCAGAATCATGTGTACCAATCACTTGAGTCTATGAGATTAGATCACATGCAATGGAATTCCTTAATCTTTTACTCCATGTATTTTCATGAAAGAAATAATGACCTCCTATAGGAACCCTCTGATCAGGGTCTGCTCTGTTTGCTTGTGATATGATATAGATCTGACTCTACAGTGTTTACTAAAGCAAAACATTCCATTGAAAAGTAGAAATTTAGCTAATAAATATTCATGATATCATTATTTCTTACATAAATTTTGAACAGGTAAATACCAGGCGTTTGATACCCTACAAGACCAAGTCCTTCGGATGAGACTTAGTAAATAGAGGTTCGGTATGTCAGTGCTTTTCACTGGGAATATAAAAGAACCAGAGAAACTCCATCGATAATAAATACAGTTGAACTTCGATATGTCGAACTCGGATAACTCGAACTTTGGAATAACTCGAACTAAAAGTTTGGTCCTTCCAAAATTTAAAATACAGAATTGTTCTTAAATGTATCACTACATATTATCAAGAAACACATGTGACAGCTTAATGCAGGTCTAAAGTAATGGTGAAAGCTCCAGCAGGAGCTTTCAGCATTACTTTAGACCTGCATTAAGCTGTTATATTGGTCAGATTATAAATCGGATGATTCGAACCTCTGTTATCTCGAACTAATTTCTATGATCCCTTGGAGTCCGAGATATTTAAGTTCAATTGTAAGAGTAGGGCATTAATTGCATCTGGGTTTCTCTGTATCTGATCCCCTCTCTCTGGGGCATCCAATTGGCCCATAGTTGTCAGAAACAGATGGCAATATCAACACAACCAGCTTCCTGCAAGGACAAAAGAATTCTCATGAAAACCTTTTTCTGTGTTCATTTTTTTTAACCCTTTGAATGTGGGAGACCCTAGAGGAGCCCTCTGATCAGTGTCTGTCAGACCCTAGAGGAACCATCTGATCAGTGTCTGTCAGACCCTAGAGGAACCCTCTGATCATCAGTGTCTGTCAGATCCTAGAGGAGCCCTCTGATCAGTGTCTGTCAGACCCTAGAGGAACCCTCTGATCATCAGTGTGTGTCAGATCCTAGAGGAACCATCTGATCATCAGTGTCTGTCAGATCCTAGAGGAGCCATCTGATCAGTGTCTGTCAGACCCTAGAGGAACCCTCTGATCATCAGTGTCTGTCAGATCCTAGAGGAGCCCTCTGATCAGTGTCTGAACTGTTTGTCATGCAAAACCCTCTATCAATTTTTACCCTTTCATATTACGTGGACTCTTCCAACAAACAATGATGGACTATGGCACTCTGAAAGTTCAGTGTTGACAGGGTTAAAGTAGAAAATGTATGTTCCTTGTGTGCTGTGTGTCCTGTCTGTGATTAGTTTGTTCCATATAAGCAACAAAAACCCAACTAATATTCAGAGGGTAAAAGTTCATACTTACCAGTCAGTTTTAGTGATTACTTTTTTCACCAAATGTCCCAACCTCTTGCTCCCTCGGAGATTATTTCTTCACACGCTAGCTAGTGGTGATTGGGATTTCCTATGCAAACAGATTGGACCCTGATGAGAGGTTGCATAATGCGTAGCATCAGAATCCAAATTGTTTGCAGACAACAATTGTTCAGAGTGTAGAAGGTCAGTAAAAAAAAATTGTTTGAAGATTATGTTAACTCATTACAGGCTAGCAGCAGATTCTCTTACCATTTATGATCCATGCAAACAGCTTGGATCCAGATCAGGCCGGACAAAATCTGATCTGAATTCCAAACTATTTGTCATTCAGGCCCAACTTTTACAAAAATTATAAAAAAAGAAACTTAATAGTTTGAGACATTGTTGCAGACGACAAATGAGCAGAAGACAAAATTACTTGGCATGCAAAGACTTAACCCATTCCCTCATAGGCTATTTTTAGACCTAGCGTCTTTGAATAAATTTACTGAAAAGGAACATTTACTAAAAAAAAGGAATTGTTTTTAGAATTGTGTAATACTGAAACCATTGTGACAAACAGAGCATTAATTTTGCTCCTATAATGGAGCAAATACTGTTTATTACAATGGTTTCAAAAAGTGACTTTTACAGAGACATCAAAAGACTTCAATTATGAGGGAATTGGTCAAAAAGGCGTCAATATAATAGGAAATAGGTTAAAGCCAAGATAACACTAACCTGGAGAATAGTTGTGCAATATGTAACGACAGCATGAATATTAATTAGTTGAATTATTATAATGACATTTTTTGTTTACTATTCCAGAAACCGTAATATCAAGTCTATATTACAGAGCTACAGATAAAGGTGCATACTCAAATACTAAAATCGTCATTTCTCCACCAAACCCTATTCTGTGACCACTCTTCAGAACCATCTCTTTGAGACGATTCGATAGAGTGGTCACAGTATAACGTTTGGTGGAGAAATAAAGGAGCTGTTCTTAAAAATGTATAAATTAACTCAAATCAAACAAAACAAACCCAGCAAGAGTTATCTAAAATTCCTTCTGTATTTGCTGAAGGGATGAAAGAAGATCACATAATGTTTAACCCTTTACTTCATGAATACGCCTTTCTACGTATTCACCTTTGCAAATAGTGTAGACCCAGATCAGACGGCTCCTGTAGGAGCTGTCTGATCGGGGTCTACTCTGTTTGCTTATAACATAATATAGATATGTTTCTACAGTTTCTGCCATGGCAAAAAATTTCTATGTCCGTGTGTTGTTATAACAATCTAATTAATATCTATAATGTCATTATTTCTTTCATGAATATTCATTGAGGAAAAGGTTAAATAACCATTTTAATACCGAGTAACTTTGTGTACAAAAATTGTTTGGTTCAATCCCCAAGCTACGGTTTGTGTTTCTTCCAATTTTTAAACTTTCCAAGTTCTTGCCGAAAGAACGGCCTACAGGGGCAGGAATAATTTTCCTAGTTTTGTTACAGTGAATTTCAAACAAATTATTCTCAGAAGCCACTGGCAAATTTTAGTGTAATTTCCTACGAAATGTTAAAATTGTTCAAGCCGTTTTATTTGGTAGAAAAGTGTCCTCCAGAGGGCAGGTTAGTGTTGAAAGGAACTGATACAAAGTCATACCAGTGGAGACGAAGGAAATAAAAGTATATGGCTGGAAACATCGCGACTACACACATGTGGTAATATTGTGAAGAGATAAATCCCGTTGCAATGGCTTGTAAATTGCAGCTGTATAGCCCTTCCTCCATAAATACGCCTTTCTATGCCTCTGTAAATGTCACTTTTTGAAACCATTGTGATAAATAGAGCATTTGCTCCTTAGGAGCAAATGCTCTATCTATCACAATGGTTTCAGAACAAACGAAATTCAAAAATTTTCCTTTTTTCTAGTTTATGCTCCTTTTCAGTAGATTTATTCAAAGAGGTTGTGTCTAAAAATAGCCTATGTGGGAAAAGGATAGGCGATTTCAGTTTTAGTCCTGAACCAATACAACTGATATATTTATTTTTTATGCACCCATTTGACAATAGTCAGGGGGCATTATGTTTTGCATCTGACTGTCTATCTGTCTGTCCGTCTGTGTGTCACGCTTTGCTGTAAAGTGTTATATGTCAGTAATTTCTACACTTATACACATTAAACTTCACATACACATTAATCACCATCATTTGGCACCCCACTCATGCTGTCCGCAAGCCCAAGGTCAAGGTCAAATGACTATAGGCAAGCACCACCACTGGGGCATCGCTGTGTCTTACTGACACAATTTTCTAGTTTGCAAATTGTTATACATGTATCTGATTTTAACCCTTTCCGTCATATATAACATGTTTTCACACACGACATTTAGTAAGTACCCTGATTGCTCACAGAATTCGGACAGGCACACACGGGCAAATAGTGCAGACCCTGAGATCAAACTACCCCTATAAGGAGCCATCTGGTCAGGATCTGCTCTGTTTGCTTATGGTATGAAAAATATATGATTCTACAGTTTCTGCTTGAGCCAAGACATCTTGGGTACATATCGAGGGCTTGGTGCAAAATTATTCTAACTCCTTCACTTTGTGAAGGAGTTAGAATAGTTTTGCACCAAGCCCTCGATATGCTATTATTGTTAATCGTTTCCTTTCACCCAGTCCTATAGGAGTTGTCTGATCAGGGTCTACTCTGTTTGATTTTGACATGATATAGATCTGAATCTACAGTTTCTGTAGCAGCAAACCTTATAAAAATTCAGCTCATAAATATTCATGATGTCATTATTTCTTACATGAATATTAAACAGGTAAAGGGTTATTCAGGTTTAAGGACCTGGTTGTTAGGGAAGATTTGGTGTACGAATACTTAGATACGAATAGTTAATTAAGATACAATAATTCATTAGATGTAGAATTCACTTTATGACTGATAATTGGAAAATTAGAAATGTCACTCTCCAGACAAAATTGAATTTGATTAAATTTATGTAAATTACACTTCCAGCATGAAAAATACTTTTTTGTGTTCAGTAGTGCTTTTCTGAAGATAATGAATCTAGATGTGAAACTGGTTTAATTTAGTGTAACAATATTAAGAAGTAGAAATTGTAAATAAACTTGTGAATGAATGCTAAAGGAGCTTTTTGCATCACTTTTATCCTGGATTAAGCAACCCCCTGCTTTTTAAGACTCTTATTATACCCCCACAAACAGAGTTTGAGGGGGGTATACTGGAATCAGCCTGTCGGTCGGTCGTCGGTTGGTCTGTCCGCAAAATCTTGTACTTTCAACTCCTCCTTCAGTTTCAACCTGATTCATTTGATACTTGGCATAAATGTTATTCAGGTGTAGTAGATGTGCAAGACACAAATTTCAGGTATCTGTGACCGTGACCTTGACCTTTTGCCTTGAAATTGGTCTTGAAATTGTCAGGCAAAATCTTGTACTTTGAACTCCTCCTTCACTTTCAACCTGATTCACCTTATACTTGGCATAAATGTTACTCAGGAGTAGTGGATGTGTAAGACACACATTTCAGGTCTCTGTGACCTTGACCTTGACCTTTGGCCTTGAAATTGGTCTTGAAATTGGCAGGCAAAATCTTGTACTCTGAACTCCTCCTTCAACTTCAACCTGATTCACTTGATACTTGGCATAAATGTTACTCAGGAGTAGTATATGTGCAAGACACAATTTCAGGTCTCTGTGACCTTGACCTTGACCTTTGTCCTTGAAATTGGTCTTGAAATTGGCAGGCAAAATCTTGTACTTTGAACTCCTCCTTCACTTTCAACCTGATTCACTTGATACTTGGCATAAATGTTACTCAGGAGTAGTAGATGTGCAAGACACAAATTTCAAATCTCTGTGACCATGACCTTTGTGCTTGAAATTGGTCTTAAAATTGGCAGGCAAAATCTTGTACGGCGAACTCCTCCTTCACTTTCAACCTGATTTACTTGATACTTGGCATAAATGTTACTCAGGAGTAGTAGATGTGCAAGACATAAAATTTCAGGTCTCTGTGACCTTGACCTTGACCTTTGGCCTTGAAATTGGCAGGCAAAATCTTGTACTTTGAACTCCTCCTTCACTTTCAACCTGATTCACTTGATACTTGTTTTGGCTTGTAATATGGGGAGTTGGTGTCGCAAACTCCTCCTTCAGTTTTAAAGTTACTAAATATATTTGGGATACGTAATAGTCACAAATAGCAGATGCGCAAGACACAATTTTCATTGTGTTTACGGTTAGCCATTGTAGAATTATCTCCCCCTGAACTTTGAATATTTTTTGTCATTTTTGCATGAAACATGGGGAGTTGGTGTCACAAACTCCTCCTTCATTTTGAAACTTATTAAATTGATACTTGCCATACATACTAAACACGGATAGTACATGTCAAGACACAATTTTACTGTGTTTAGTGTTAACCATTACAGAATTTTCTCTATTTGAACTTTGGGTATTTTTGTTATTTGGTCCTGTTACATGTTCAAAACTTGGATTTGCAATCAAGGAATCCGTGTGGGGGTATTCATCACCTTTAGTGATAGTTCTAGTGTTCAATATATATGTATGGCTGCTTAACCCATTCCTCCATGGGCTATTTTTAGATACAGCCTTTTTGAATAAATCTACCGAAAAGGAGCATTAACTAGAGAACAGGAAACTTGTAGAATTTTGTAGTTTGAAACCATTGTGATAAATAGAGCATTTGCTCTATAGGAGACTGGCCGTGTGGCTCAGTGGTAGAGCGTCCACCTGCGGTATGGAAGGTCGTGGGTTCGATCCCCGGCCGTGACAGACCAAAAGTCATTAAATGTTGGTACTAGTAGCTCCCTTGTCTTCGCTCGACATATAAAGTGTAGTTCTAGGACTGGTCAGCCCGGTGTCAGGATAATGTGACTGGGTGTGGTGCCCTTGCCATGTGCCCAAGGCAGGGGCATTCCAGTGAGGCAGCACTATAACTTGTCTCAAGTGGGTGCTGTCTACGAATAACTGAAATACTGTTTGTCGGACATAAAACCCAACTCACTCACTCACTTACAAAGTGACTCCTGCAGAGTCATCAAAAGGCGTCGATATGAGGGTATGGGTTGAGACAGATTATACTATATATATACAGTAGAACCCCTCTAATGCGACCACTTAATGAATAAACATGGATGTCTTTATAAGCAGGTGGTTGCTTAATGCAGGACAAAAGTTATGCAGAAAGCTCCTCTAGGAGCTATCTGCATTACTTTTGTCCTGCATTAAGCTACCACCTGCATCTAGCACCCAGAATTATACCTCTTTTAGATGGTCGCATTAGCGGGGTTTTACTGTACTTTCGATTTGATCAAGTTTTTGAGAAACTATTGACTGAGTGTCAAACAGCTGAGATCCTGACGAGAAGCCAAGTTACTTGTGTCCCATATGGATGCAAGCTGTTTGTAAATACTGGTCAGGTCACCCCAAAGGGAGATACTGATTAACTCGTATACCACATAAGCTATTTTTATATCCAGCCTCTTTAAACAAATCTACCGAAAAGGGGACTTTACTAGACAAATGGAAAATTTTAGAATTGTGTTGTTTTGAAACCATTGTTATCACAATGGTTTCATAAAGAGACATTTACAGGGGCGTCAAAAGGGGTCAACATGAGGGAATGGGTTAAGACAAAACTATTGCATATCTTGTGTGACTGATTACCAGTATTATTTCATGTACTTAAGTGGACATATTGGCACAGAGCTTTATGGTAATGTATAGTTCTTCAAATGCAGGAAATAAGTGAACAAAATCAGTGAACAAACTCATTTGCAAACGACCCAGATTAAAGGGCTCTAGAGGTCTACATTGTTCGTCATTTAGAACTATACCCTTTCCTACTGAATGGACTCTATCATAATCATTGACGGAACCGTCCACTTTGACAATCCAGCATTGAAACGGATAGTGAGTCCGGAAAAAAGAAGTAACCTGTCAATATTCCTAACCAGCTTTGTCTCTCGGGCCTCGTGTTGTTTATTACACAATAAGATAATGATGAAAAAAAAACACTTCACAGGCACATGAAGAAAATGTACCCAGAAGAGCCATGTCTGGTTTACATTTATTGGTCAGGATGGATCTTTAAAATTTACAGAGCAGGACATGAGTCACTAATATCCTTTAGGAGGAGCCCTCTCATCAGGGTCTACACTGTTTGTCATGTTACACTTTTATTTAGAAAAATCCGCGAATATTCACCATAAGTTGGACCTGTTTGAATTTTCAAATAGTCTATTTGAAAATTCATGTTGCAGAGTTCATTGTGCACAAAAGGATTACATATGGAGGGATGAAAATTTGCATTAAGAATTTGAATGATAAACAGTGTAGACCAGTTTCGGATGGCTCCTCCATGAGTCCTCTGATAAGAGTCGACACTTTTTACAATGCGAATGTACTTGCTTCCTGCATTCAAAGGGTTAAGTATTTTTAGGGGGAAATATAGAGTAGTCATTGGGTCTCGAAGACTAAATGACGTGCGTTTCTTTATTGCTTTATGATATAGTAACAATGTCTTTATAGATATGCTGCCAATATGCAAACGGTTGATCAACTCCTTGCACGCAAAGCATTTGTCTGCATAAAACATGGTGTGTAACAATGCTTTTGGTAAATATTTCTGTTACTTTTTATGCCTCCCCTTATGACTAGTTTAGGGAGCATTTAGGTTTACTCTTAGCAGTATCGTCTGTCCACCAGTCCATATATGTCCAGCACACTAGTTTTGTTTCATGCATAACTCCATATAATTATATCAGGGCCCAGATGAAACGGTTTTTATTTTAATTCTTCACCGAACCTTATGTTGTGACCACCCTTTAGAATCACCTCTTCTAGACAATTCTAAAGAGTGGTCATAAAGTAGAGTTTGGTGGAGAAATGACAGTTTTAGTATTTGAATACGCATCTTTATCTATTACTCTGAAGTATTTGCTAGAGTCATGGCACTGTGCACAACTGTTTATCAATATATTAGCTTGCAGCATTGGATATGGTAATCATGTATGATCAGTTGTACTAGAGTTATAGCCCCTGTCTTAGCCCTTGAGTTGGGGTGTCTGTGGCCTGTGGACACATTCCTAATTGTTCAGTCACCATGATCAGATTGGATCCTGTAATTTGGTTTTACATTCTGCCAGCATTTTTGAAAATAATTGAATGAAAAGCTTGTTTGTTTGTTTGTTTATCCAAAAGAAAGTTATTTGATAGTGTGACTGCTATACCATTGCAATCAGAGTAGACCTATATCTGACAGTTCCTGTAGATGTCTGATCAGAGTCTTTTCTGTCTGCTCTAGATAGAATTCAGCAAAATGAAAAACCTACAGCAACTTGTTGTTCAAACAGAGGATTCTATTTACTACACTAAAAAATTCTACAGTAATTATAATTATTACATTGAATTATTGTTTTTCTTGATAGCAGAAAACCTCAACTGTGCATATTCCAAGTAAAGGTTTTCTTCTGTCACAATGATTGAAGTAGTTTTTACTCATCCTTTCTTTGCAACTTCAGAGTATGAAACAGTCTGGATCCTGATGAGATGAAGAATTACATGTCTGGATCCAAACTGTGTGTATTATTAATAATGATAACAATGTATTGGTAACAATGAATTGGTAATAAACAAACATGAATTGACTGCCAGCATGCAAGGGGCTAATTAATCCTTATCAATAATTCAGTATTTTTTGGTAGAAAGGTTAAACTCACACTGTTACCTTATTAAAGTATCTAAGAAAATCTGTCGTGAATAGATTGCTGCTGTTCTGGTTGTTTTGTTATCGTTAGAACTTTAACCCTTTACCTCGTAATCCTGCCTTTTTATGCCTTTGAAAACAGAGTAGACCCAGATTAGACAGCTCCTATAGGAGCTGTCTGATCAGGTCTATTCCGTTTGCTTAAATGTTACAGGTTTTCTACTTTTAAGTTTTAAACACAAGAATTAAAATGGTAAATATTAAAGATGGGCGATTTCTGGCATTAAGTGTTTAACACTTTGCGCACTAGTGGCGGAAATGTGCAAACAGTTTGAATCCAGAGGAGATGTCGGATAATCTCATCAGGATCTAAACTTTTTTTTACCTTTTTTTCTACATTTTGACAATATTTTTGCAAAGATATGAGAAAATTTTTATTTTTAGCATTGAAGCAGACAACGCTAATGTTGCAGACAAAAACTAAAGTGAGTAAAGCAAAAGATTGAATTTAATCACTATAGGAGGTATATGAATTGAATATGGTATTTGAAAAAGATAAAATGTTTTAGTGGAGAAGAAATCTCTTATTTTCAAAACAAATCTTTATTTTATTATCAAATACTAATGATTGGTCCCCCATAACACAGTATGGCTAAATAGAGGGGAAAATAAGTTTCAATGGCACCAACTTTCTTATGAATATATCTAACTTCATATAACAGCTTTTCCACACTTTTGCAATCAGAGTACACCCAGATCAGATGGCTCCTGTAGGAGTATTCCGATCAGGATCTGCACTGCTTGCTTATGACAGTAGTATAGATATGATCCCACAGTTTTTGTCGAAGCGAAAAAAATCCGTTGAAAAATTTACTTTATTAACTAAGTTTATGAATATTCATGAAAGTGATCAGTTCATGCATAAATGTTCATTAACCCTTTCCTCCATTAATACGCCTTTCTACGCCTCTGTAAAAGTCACATTTTTAAGCCATTGTGATAAATAGAGCATTTGCTCCTATAGAGCGAATGCTCTATTTATCACAATGGTTTAAAAACTACATAATTATAAAAATTTCCCTTTTCTCTAGTTAATGCTCCTTTTCGGTAGATTTTTTCAAAGAGGTTAACGTTGGTTCTAAAAAGAGCCTATGAGGTAATCATAAATGGGTTAATGAAGGGTTAGAGACCATTAATAATACCCGGTATTAGCAAAGTTGTACAGAACTTGTTCAACCCATTATTAGTACTAATGATGTTATTAATTAAACAGGGAAAGGGTAAACATTTTACTCTATGCTATATATATATATATATAATTTTATAGTCATGTAAGAAATTATCACTTCATGAATATTATTTAGATGATGTTTTGTACAGGTATATGAGCAAAGGAAATTATGTCTTTGGCAAAAACTATAGAATCAGATCTATATTATTCCATAAGCAAGCAGAGCAGACCCTGATCAGGAATAAGCAGAGCAGATCCTGATCGGGAATCTTCTGGTCTGGGTCTTTACTCTTTACTAAGGTGAAGACAGACATATCTATAGAGTAAAGGTTTAAGACAGGTCGTTACTTGGGCTAGTTTTAGACCCAACCTAGCTCTTTGAATAAATCTACTGAAAAGAAGCATTTACTAGAGAAAAGGAACATTTTAGAATTGTGTAGTTTTTATACCATTGTGATAAATAGAGCCTTGCTCTATATTTATTCACTGCACCATTGCCATAAGCATGTTGTACTGTACTTGAGTGCAGAAAAACAAATGTGACAGTTATTCTGCTTTATGAAAAATAGGATCAACTTGAATTATTTCACACTCTATATTGACCTTTATTTGTTCAGCCATTACTACTGTCTTGTTGCATTTTCATCTAGAAGCAATTTTGTTCAGGTTGAATTTTCATCAAGCAGTATAGTACACAAATTTCTTAACTCTTTGCATGCTAAGTAATTTTTCGTCTGCAACAATTGTCATTTGCTTCAATTCTTAAAAAAAACTTTTTCTCATTTTTTTGCAAAAATATTGTCAAGGTGACAAACAGTTTGGATCCTGATGAGACGTCGCATTATGCGACATCTCATCTGGATCCAAACTGTTTGCATAGGTAATCACCGTTTTGCTGCAAGCGTGCAAAGACTTAAAAAAAATACTGTTTGCTTCTTGTTGCCGAATATAGTGTGGCAACAATAATTAACCCTTCTCTTGCTGAATTTTAAAATACATTTCTTCTTCTTTACCCATGTCCTGTTGTATAAATACATATATCTTCACTGTCTACAATTATTTCTCTGTGCAATCACTGCTGCGGAGTGCACTGGTTGCACAATCAATTTGTAAAAAGTGCAGACCCAGATGAGACAGCTCCTGCAGGAGCTGTCTCATCTGGGTCTACACTATTTACAGGTAGGTTTATTGACGCGAATAATAAAGCTCTTTAACCCTTTACTCTATGAATATTCATGTTAGAAATGATGATTACATAAATATTAATTAGGTTAAGTTTTAAAATCGTATATTAACACATGATATTTTTTCCGAAGCAGAAACTGTAGAATCAGATCTTTATTTTTCTGTAAGCAGACAGAGCAAACCCTGATCAGACTGTTTGTTTATGAAATAAAGTAGATCCGATTCTGCAGTTTCTTTCTTGGTAAAAACTTCCCTTGTTAATAAAGAATGTTAAAGAATTAGATTAATAAGTATTCATAAAGTCATTATTTAGATCATAAATATTCATGAGGGAAAGGGTTAAAATGAGTTATCATTGATCACCAAATCTGAAACCGATGTTGTTTCTGTATTTCATGCAAGCAATTACCATGAGAGAAGATCGTCCTTATTTTCTCTCTTCTTCTTGTAACAAGACAGATGATAGTGTTATGAAAGATTTATTAAGACTGTAAGACAGTAATAAATCAAATTATTTGTAGTATTACTTGTACATTATCAGATATACTCAAAATACAGTAGAACATTGTCATATGCTGCCACCAAAAAGGAGGTCTAATTATGAGTCTTTATGAGTCTAATTACGAGTCTTTATGAGTCTAATTACGAGTATTTATGAGTCTAATTACGAGTCTTTATGAGTCTAATTACGAGTCTTTATGGCAGGGGGTTGCTTAATGCAGGTCAAAAGTAACGCAAAAAGCTCCCATAGGAGCTTTCTGCATTACTTTTGCCCTGCATTAAGCAACCACCTGCTATATAAAACACTTCCATGTTCAATAAATGAATGGCAGCTTAAGACAGGTTGTATGTAGTACAGTGATGTCTCGTTAATCCGGAATTCGTTAATCCGGAAAACTCGCGATCCGGACGAAAGTCGTGGGGAACGGATTTTTTGTGCAGTAAATTGACTCGTTACATCCGGAAATTCGCGTTCCGGAACCGGACATAGATTTCCGGTAACCAATCTATGTATTTACCTGTATTTGTGACTCGTTAATCCGGCCGGGTCAGTAGCCCCGGGGCTTAATTGCCCACCCCTGACACTTAACAATAGTGCACCGCGGAGGTGCGAATACTTGTGTTTACAATCACGGGCATGGGTAAAACAACCCCCGACTGTGTGCAAACTGGCTATTTATCAAAGCATATGGCACGCGGGTAGTGATGTTTGATATTCATTAATGTTCCTTAATGAGATGCACACTCGCCCAATTAATTTGTTACGTTAAAACCGCGCCGCCATCGTTAAACTGTTAATCACCTTAAATGATTTGCTAATTCAGTATTTATCGGGGATTCCCACTATTTAGGGATTCCCTAAGATTCTAACTCACGCGTGAGCTGGCTGGTTCCCGACTTACAAGTACATGTACGCGGATGGAATATTCGGGAAACCAGTCATGTCAAACATGGAGACCTTCGTCGATTTTACAAAATTTGCCCGCAGGCATATTCGATAATCCACATTGTATTACTCAAATGAGAGAACTGACACCTATGGATAGGGTGCAAAAAGCATTTAGAACGGCAAACAAGGCAATTATTTTGATATGACTTGCGATTATTACGGGCATATGCACACATGAACGTTACAAGAAAAACATTCTTGATGCGAAAGTAAATGTGTACATATACATATACAATGTTTATGATTTAGTTGATATTTTGCAGCATACGACGGTGATTCGTTAATCCGGAAAATTCGTTAATCCGGAAATTTCGTCAGGAACGAACGTTTCCGGATTAACGAGACATCACTGTACTATATCTTTACATGCTTATAAATTGCATTTGTAAATGCCTTTTGCTACAATTTCTTTCTAATCTGTTTTTTTTCTTTCAAAACCCATGGTCCCTATCATATTGTTTGGAATCTGTTGAGACATTAAGTTACTTGAGACATTAAGTTACTTGGGACATTAAGTTACTGAAGACATTAAGTTACTGAAGACATTAAAAGTTACTTGAGACATTAAGTTACCGGTACTTTTAAAATTTTAATTTTAAAATACATTTCTCCTCCTTTACCCATGCCCTGTTGTATAATTACATATATCTTCACTGTGTACAAGTATTTCGCTGTGCAATCACTGCTGTGGAGTGTATTGGTTGCACAATCAACTTGTAAATAGTGCAGACCCTGATGAGACAGCTCATGCAGGAGCTGTCTCATCTGGGTCTTCACTATTTACAGGTAGGTATATTGACGTGAATAGCAAGCGAAGGGTTAAGACATTAAGTTACTTGAGACATTAAGTTACTTGAGACATTAAGTTAGACATTGAGTTACTTGAGACATTAAGTTACTCGAGGCATTAAGTTACTAGAGGCATTAAGTTACTTGAGACATTAAGTTACTCTCATCTGGTTCCAGATTGTTTGCCTAGGTTATCATCAAGTCACCACTAGCATTCAAAGAGTTAAGTCAATTTAAAGTTACATTATTATTTTACTGTCATACACAAGCTCTGATGAAAAGATAATTAATAGATTCCTGAATTTCATGACATATTATGAAGTCTTTGAACAAAGAGATGAACCGGTTTTAGAATACTGTGGCTTGTGTGGGAGTCTTAATTTCTTGTCTGCAAATGTTTTTGTCTACTGTGGTTTTTCATCTTTTCTTTGATTTCAATGTCGAAGTATGAAGCAGTTTGGATGCTGATAAGATGCAGAGTTGTGCTGCATCCCAACAAGACCCAAGCAGATTGCATGGTTAAAACAAATTCCTCTCAGGCATGCAAAAAGTAACGAGAAATAGTCAGTTAAGACTGAATTTTTTTTACCCTTTCCCTGTTTTAACCCTTTCCCTGTTCTTTATTAAAAATTGATACCTATTGAATATTCATGGACAAAATAGTTATAATGAAATATGGAAGGTGGAACATTGTAGCCACTTTAGAAACTAAAAAAACAAGATTGATCAGACATCTCCTACAGGAACATTCTGATCTGGGTCTACTCTGGTGCAAAGGCATTAAAAAGCAGCTCGGAGGTAAAGGATTCATGCAAAACACAAACAAATGTGACAGACAGACAGACATGGACAGACAGACAGACGTATGATGATTGATCTGTACGTGACTTTGACCGATATGCAGTCAGTAACACTAGAGTTATTTCCCTTGTCTTTGCTGCACAACCATACATAACTCAGCCATTCTCCGCTTACTTAAGCCATTTTAATAATCTAAACGACAAAATTTCAACCAACTGTAAACTTTTATTATAGCACAAATCTTAAAAGACCAACATCTAAGAAATCCATATATAAGATTTAACACACACCGTTCCTCTGGTTAACATGCAATTGTCTTTTGAAAACATAGTGTCAATAACACCGTTACGGAACATAGCCATAAGACCTCATTACCTTTTAATGCTTGATTTGATAATAAAATCACATCTTACAGTACTGCAAAGTTCAAATGTCCAATAACAAGGACTAAAACTTTTGTAGTAAGTGACATATTAAGCATTAATCATTCATATTATTTTGCAATACAATTTATATCAATGTTCAATAAAGTTTACCAGCAATGTCATCGAACTCAAGTTGCTATCAATCTACCTACAACTTATTGCTACAGGTATTTAATGCTAAATTTTGTTTTAATTTAAGCAGTAGTATGACCACTTTAAGAATAGACATGAATGGCTATCACACGCTTTACTTTGAGAACATATTTTCAAATTCGTTTCAGGTCATATCTTTGTTACGGAATATAGTATTAATCACCTATTTGCAAATTATAACGATTTTGTCAATACCAAATAGGACAATTTATATTTTATGCAAATTATCCTGTAAATTTAAGCTAAACAACTTTTTGCAAAATCTTATATTTGAATTTATTTGCAAAATAACAACTTGCAAAACTTAAGAACTCAAGATCAAAGACACAAATGACTAGTACCACTCCTATTTGTATAAATCTTGGAACTAAATATATTTCTATATTCAATATCAGTTGTGCATAATCAAGTTTGTATTATTATTCATTAAAATGTTAATATCTAAATAATATCTATCTCATATAAAAAGAATATATCCACAGAAATATGTTACGGAGCATTATAGGTTTATGCTCCGTAACATATTTCAGCAGATACATTGTTTCGTATGAAATATATATTGTTTAAATATTAAAACTTTTATGAAAAAGAAATGCAAATTTGATTATATACAACTGCTATTGAAGTAAAAGAAATATATTTAAACATATAATCAAACTATCTAACTATTGAGTAACTCTTTAAACAACTCTGTTAAACAAAACTCTTATAAAGCCCGCAATAACGGGCAATAACGTGCTGTTATCCCCTCTCTCTAAAAAGGTGTTCACTGCTTCGCTATACTTTTCCTTTACTGTTCTGCATACCATGGGACGGTGAAGAGTAGACATTTTCATTCTTGAAACTCCAAATTCTTTGCTGAGTTTCCTAATGCATCTGTACTTCTTCAGAATTTGTGCTCCAACTTCAATGTTTCTACTTGTGTTGTTTTCCGCTTTCTTATACCACTTTTCATCGCATCAACCATAGCATTCCCAAATACAAGCCTTTTGTGAATAACTGACCTTTTATCAATATGTATGCCTGCTTTTTTAAGCATCAGTTTTGTTTTTGATCGTGGTGTATTGTATAGATCATCTTTATTTGCAATATGCGAATCTTTCGTAGCAGATCTTTGACGTTCTCTCTCTATTCGTTTCTGTAATTTTTTCTTTTCTCTTTGCATTTCGTCAACTTTAGTGGTAAGATAGTCAATATCTCTGTACGCCTTTCTCAATGCCCTACTATATCTCTTCTTTACACCAGATGCTTTTCCAGTAAATGGGAGTTTTACCTTTAATGGAGTGCCATGACTAACAGTTTGTTTTCTTAGAATTTTTTGAGTTCCAATAGAGACCTGGGCACATTTTTCTGCTGCAATTTTCTTTTTCTAATATAAAACTTCTTATAATCTTCTCTGCAGTTTGCTCTTCTAGCCTCTTGCTTTTGTGGGGATAACTGGTATGTGGGCACATACACTCCTTTCTTCCTGCGCCGCTCTTTTCTCAGGTACTCTTGATAGTTTTCTTCCCTCTGTTTCTGCCTCCATTTTCGTTGTCTTTCTGCATTTGACAAGGCCATGCTGTTAAAAGAGAAGCAGATATTTATTACATGTACGTATTTTATACTGAAATACATCAAACTTCTATATGTCTTAAATTATTTCCCAATTATGTAATTATGCATATTCTATAAAACTATGTTCCGTAACAAAATTGAATATGTTCCGTAACATAATTACATGGAATAGAAACATTTCCAGAAGCTATATTTAAACAAAATTATAAGGATAGATGGTATTTCAATATATAAATTGCATTCAATATAATAGATTAATATTAGTTGTGACATGTCCACGGTATGGCAGTATACATGTCAACGTCTATGTTTCCGTATGTTTGCTAGTATGTGTCATGTATTTTGGACTAAATTCCCCAAATAAACATGCTTAATGTGTAAACTATTGCATACTTGCAACAAACAGACGCATAGTTTTGAGACAAACAATGTGCCTCTATTGAAACATCTCTTTGCAACAATATCTATTTTCCGTAACAGAATTTTTCAGCGAGATTATTTCTTATAAACACACCAACACACACTGTTTACACGTTTCCCTCTGACACAATGACGACTGTACTGCCGTAGATTATAAATTATGACGAGCGGTTAAATGTCAATACATTAAAATGGCAGGTAAACCTTGATAAACAAATAATTAATTTCAACTTACCCTTTTCAACTTTAAATGACAAATAAAGTACGCAAATGGTTGATGCATTGCAGACGGCATTTCAGTGGATTATGGGAACCGGTGTTTACTGACAAAAATACCACGAAGATTTCGTCCGTAGAGTATACATAAATTCGGATAGAACAAATGTTACGGAAAACAGACGTTACGGAAACATAGAAAAATAAACATTTTCTTCGAATAAATTGACAGGACATCGCGCAGTAACTTGTAATTCGTATGAAATTGGATTAATGTGTGTAAACACAAAATAATTTTAATGCTTACTCTTTATGTACCCGGATTTAATTGAAATATCACCGTTATGGAAGCATATGATTTAAAACACGACACGTGAGAATCCATTTTTAGAAGTATGCCGTTTAATATGTACTGTATATCTAAGCCCCGACAATTGTTTTTCGGTACGTTCGGTTTAAATAGCATACTTTTAATGCATCTGAAACATCGTAATGCCCGGTTTGGTCAAAATTGAATCATTACAAAATTCGTTACGGGAACATAGGTAGAATTTGGCGACAGCTTAAAAAGCATTAAAAATTTGTTTTTCTTACTTCACATGCATTATTGTATAATGAAATACGAAATACTAATGAATGTACGTTAAAATTATGCTACTAGTTTGTAATTCCCCATTCCTTATTTCAGGACGTCGTGAAGCAAACATTTAATATTGGTTTGGCGACATATGTTTTTTGCTGCATTGCTCATTTTTTACTTTGTCAGAGGTAGCAAAATTCTTACCCTAGCAGTGAATCCTCTTCAAATCAATATATCAATACCTTACCTGACTTAACTGCTGTATTTTTGACATTCTCAATTTCGATTTCATCCACCTATTGTTGTATATAAACAAGCGACATGTGTTTTCTTAAAATGGCTTAAATGATTGGAGAATGGCTGAACTTTGTGCAATACAATTTTCTAGTGTTGGGAAAAAACAATGTTTTGCAGTTCCCATACCAATTACATCAGTATATTGTCCTCATTTCATAAGTTTCATAGGCAGTTTTAGTACTTTAATGATTAAGTCAATCCTTAAACTTTAAATTGTTTACATTGCACTGTGGGGGGATCATAATTGTTTTTCTCATATATTGACTTGGAATCTGGGAAAGTAGTGAATTGTTATTTATAAGCAAACAAAGAAAACCCAGACCAGAGCTTCTGCACTATTTGCCATTCAAAAAATTGAAGTAAATTTAATCCATTGATGCTGAATGATTTTACCATTAAATAGTAATGGATGTTAAGTGAAGTCTGAAGCATGGTTTTAAAGGAGTGGACTTAATGTTGCATGCATGTACTCGAAGAATTTACAATGCAGAATTTTGAAATGGACTAATCCAAAATTCAAACAGGTCAAGCTTACGGTGAATATTTAGGGATTTTTCTAAAGAAAAGTGTAACTTGACAAACAGTACAGACACTGATGAGAGGGCTCCTAGAGGAGCCCTCTCATCTGGGTCTTCACTGTTTGCGAAGGGACTCGTTTCCCGCACTGCAAGGGTTAAATGTCCTCAAAACTAATTTAGTGGTTTTTCTGGGTTATTTCACCCTGCATTGATATCTATTATAGAATTTTATTGTTTTGTGATTGCGTTTACATCCTATAAGTGGTAAAAAGTTTCAATAAAGAAGTTTTTATTTCCAAACAGACATATTTAAGATAATGAATTTTGACAACAAGGCTATTTTTGTAGAAGTGGCATCTAGTGCTTTAGTATTCATTTTCCTATCATTGTGTACTCAGCTTTCCTTTATCCCTTTCCCTCATACAAACGTGTTTTCACGCATCTGCAAACAGAGTAGACCCAGATCAGACGGCTCCTGTAGGAGCCGTCTGATCAGGGTCTGCTCTGTTTGCTAATGGAGTTTGATAGATATGTTTCTATACTTTCTAAAATGGCTACAATGTTCTACCCTCCATAATTCATTATAACTATTTTATCCATGAATATTCAGTAGATATTGAAATTTGTAATAAACATAGAACAGGGAAAGGGTTATACAGTTACTTAAAGTAAAGATCCAGATCTTTAACCCTTTACTCCATAAATACGCCTTTCTATATATGCCTTTGCAAACAGAGAAGACCCAGATCAGATGGCTCCTGTAGGAGTCATCTGGTCAGGATCTGCTCTGTTTGCTTATGAAACAGTGTAGATAATTATGATTCTAGTTTCTACCATGGCCAAACATTCCCATTTTCATGTGCAATTATAAAAATTAATATTATGATGTCATGATTTCTTAAATGAATATTCATGAAAAAGAACCGGAAAAACTCTGTCAATCATGCAGTTAAAGGTTAATTTTTTTATGTCTTTGATTTATAGTTACAGAGGTCCCGATAAGATGCGTAAATCAAAACTCCTTAAGTTCTCCACTAAACCCTATGCTGTGACCACTCTTTAGAATCGTCTTGAAGAGACAATTCTAAAGAGTGGTCACAACATAGGGTTTAGTATTTGAGTATCTGGTGCTCTGTGGTTACAACTTTATTTTACTGCTGTTCAAAGGTTTTTGAATATCCTAATTTCCTAAAGTATTCGGACACTCAATGACAATAAACTGTGCTTGGATTTAACCCTTTCCCTCATATAAAGGCTGCATGTCTTTGCCAACAGAGTAGACCCAGATCAGACAGCTTCTACAAGAGTTGTCTGATCAGGGTCTTCTCTGTTTGCAAATGCATAGAAAGGCGTATTTATGGAGTAAAGGGTTAAAAAAGAAGACACCATTCAGACATTGCATGGCTACAGGGTTGCGAGAAGACATAAGTATCATGGATATTGCAGAGATCCAGATACGATGTGTAAATTCAAACATTTTCAAGATTAACTCCTTTATTTCTCCACCAAACTCTATGTTTTTTACAAACACATCTTGTTATGGCTTTAATTTATGTTTACAGAAGTCCAGATAAGATGTGTAAATTAAAACTCCTTTATTTCTCCACTAAACCCTATGTTGTGACCACTCTTTAGAATCGTCTCTTTGAGACGATTCTAAAGAGTGGTCATAACATTGGGTTTGGTGGAGAAATGACGATTTTAGTATTTTTGTATGCACCTTTATCTGTTGCTCTGATACTGATGGAGTAACTTTGATTAACCGATTATCCTGATTGATACGCAATTAGCATCTGCGTAGGAGTGCTCACTTCCTGTAACAGAGAACAATTGAAAAAATAAAATAATGAATCTTTGTGACAATCTGATGTATTGACCAAGCTTGTGCTATTTGCATTTGATCTTTCTTCTGATAAAATATTTTGCCAATTGGACATATACCGTAATAACAACTGGTATTTAGACACACAAACTTAGGCAAATAGTGCTTACCCAGATCAAAGGTCTCCGTGTATGAGTCATTTGATCGGGTCTACACTATTTGCTACTATGTCAGTATAATTGAAAGTTATCAAAATAATGTTAAATGGATTTATTCGAATAACCATACCAGTGGAGTTGGCAGATTGATTATTCAAATACTTAGGAAAATTAGGGTAGAGCTGGAAAATATGCACGTAAAACATGAATGGTAATAGCTGATATACAGATCAAGCTGGCCGGCGATACACTAAACACAGTGATTTCATCTTATCAAAATCTGTTGAATTTCTTTTATTGATTTTTAATCAGAATTATGAGTAGTTTTACCAGTGATGGCACATTATCTGGTCTGTGCCCAAGTTGCTGTCGGAAGTAATTCAATTTATATAAATTGACATCATTTTGGCACGATACTGAAATAGTAAATACAGTAAAAAGCCTCTAGAGTGACCACTGAAAAGATATTTAATTTGGGATCGTAAAGGCAGGTGGTAGCTTAATGCAGGAAGAAAGTTATGCAGAAAGTTCCTGCAGGAGCCTTTGACAATTACATTCATCCTGCATTAAGCAACCACCTGCTTTCAAGGACAGCTATGTATATTGATAAACTGGTCACATTACAGAGGTTTTACTGTAGTTAGAATAAATGTCAATTACAGTAAAAACCTGCCTTAAGGGACCATCAAAAAGAGGTCTAATTATGGGTCTGTAAGGCAGGTGGTAGCTTATTGCAGGTCAAAAGTAATGCAGGAAGCTCCTATAGGAGCTTTCTGCATTAAATTACTTTTGCCCTGCATTAAGCAACTACCTGTCTTTTAAGTCTCCTATGTTCAATACATGAATGGCTGCTTAGGAAAAGTTCTTCTATAATCTCTTATTGGTAAATATGGTTTTGAGGCAAATGAGATTCAGAATAATGATTGGACACTAAATGAAATGATCGAGGAAGGCTGTTGTCTAAATTGAAATGATAGAAATAGACAATTTCTGCAGAAAGCAATTTTAGCATGGGCTTCTTAGGAAGCATTTATATTTTGAATATGTGAAACAAGTTGGCTGACATTTGCAAATAGTGCAGATCCAGACTAGAGGATTTCTTGTGGAGCCCTCTGATCAGAAACTGTGTTGTTTGCTATTAGAATTTACGCTGGACTCTACCATTAAATAACTATGGAAAAATGTACTTTAAATATTCATTCTTTAACCCTTTGCTTGCTAATCGCGTCAATATACCTACCTGTAAATAGTGAAGACTCAGATGAGACAGCTCCTGCAGGAGCTGTCTCATCAGAGTCTGCACTATTTACAAGTTGATTGTGCAACCAGTGCACTCCGCAGCAGTGATTGCACAGCGAAATACTTGTACACAGTGAAGATATATGTAATTATACAACAGGGCATGGGTAAAGAAGGAGATATGTATTTTAAAATTCAGCAAGAGAAGGGTTAATTGGTTGTAACCCTTTACCTCGTAATGCTTCTTTTCTGTAGAAACAGTCTGATCTAGGTCTGCTCTGTTTGCATTTGGATTTTTAAAGAACTCAGACTACAGTTGCAAAGTCCATGGCCAAAAATCTTGTGTTTATGTGCCATTTTAAAAATTCAGTTAACCCATTCCTTCACATTGACGCCTTTTGATACCTCTGTAAAAGTCACTTTTGAAAACAATTTCTGAAACCACTTTTTGAAACCTTTATGATAAATAGAGCATTGGCTCCTTTGGAGCCAATGCTCTATTTATGACAATGGTTTCAAAACTACACAGTTCTTAAATTTTCTGTTTTTCTAGAAAATGCTCCTTTGCAGTATAGATGCTCCTTTTTCAGTAGATTTTTTTCTCAAAGAGACGGGTCTAAAAATAGCCTATGATAAGTATTCATGATGTTAATGAATATTTATGAGGTAAAACGTTAAAGAAATATTATTAAAAGGTCGCTGTCTGTATTGATATTGATAGTAATTGTGAGTGCACCGTAGGGTTACCAGACCTCTCGCTCTCAGCAGTGCCAACTATTCCTCATATTTGATTCTATTAATCAGATATGTCATGTTCTAATGTGCTTGCCTTCAACCAAAATTCCTGTGAGAGATATTTATCAGCACATTGAATTTCCATCAATCACAAACTGCTTGTGAACTGTTTTACTATCATGCATGTACTCTTGCTGACGGCTGTTATGGATTGGTCAGTTGCAGATTTTTAGCCATATCCCTTTCCATATTCATGCAGGCCTTTCCCTGGCAATTTTGGGGAAAATGCATTTTATTAATTGAGAATTTTTTCGCTCTAAAATTCAGTGATTTGGAAAGCATTTTTGGCCCCATTTTTACTTACAATGTATTTGCAATCTGTTAGCCTTTTAGGCAAACTTTGGTCTCTATTGAGTTTTTTTCCCCAAAAATTTTGGAATTTTTTTTTAACCAGTTATGCATTGGGAATGGGTCATTTTAACAGACTTTTGTAGATGCCAGAAAAATGCTTGTCATGCAGGGCTCTAGAAATCCGGAAAATCGCCGGTCTGGACCGATTTTTGCATTTTGAGACCGGTTTGTATTTCAGAATCTGAAAAAAAATCGGTCCAAAAATCTTAAGCAGACAAAGTTTGTAATCAAAATCATCTGCTGAAAGTAACTGTTTTCATTTGACCCCAGCATTAACGTGTCAAGAGATTAAAGGCTAGAGGCCCCGGGCAGTCAGTCCAGTTCCACTTGGTCTCTTCTCTGCTAGCCAATCAACCATGGTAGTAACATTGATAAGACTGTCATCTCTTATGACACAAATCGAAACATTACCTACCTTGTACCTGTTAACAAACACGTTACAGTCCATAGATTTAGGCTACTGTAATTAATTATATTAAGGCTGAAAGGTCACTGAGAAATAACATCTTTGCATCGGATAATCAGTTTTTTAAGAGCAAATACTCTCTTGATATCCATCAGCAACACAATTAATTTTGAACAATCATAACAAAAGGTCAACAACATGTCCGCTTGTTACAAGGTAAAGATTGACCTATTTTTGAGACTCCACATTCAAGAGCTCCTTAGGTAGATCCACAGGGGTCTGAAGTGTGCCTGGACCCAAAAATGGCACACCTGACTGTGTAAAAAATCCATTCTGGGTCGACGTCATTGATTACATATATATACATAAGAATGTATATATAATTATATGTAATCAATGACTTCGACCCAGAATGGATTTTTTTACACAGGTGCGTCATTTTGGGGTCCAGGCAAACTTCAGACACCTGTGGGTAGATCTACATTTATCTGCCCAAAATATGCTGCAGTGAACAGAAAAACAATGTTGGCTTGTGACTTTCGTTTATCTGATGAGAGATAAGTATGCATCATAAGCTAAATGATAATAACTAATCATGTAAGATTTTAAATACAAACTAGTTTTCTTGCTTCTCTATCAAAGTCTTCAAAACTGCCTTTCATGCAAACTTGAAATGTCATCAGTTTTCGCGAATGTCAAATGGTGTTCACAAATTTCGATATTTCATGCTATCATATTATTATATACAAACTATAAGTTGGCAATAGCCCCTCATAAACATATTACCGGGTGGCTTATGTCCGCAAATCACAAGAAGACAAGGGGGCAAATGTCCGGGGAAAAGGGGCGGGGGCTAATGTCCGTTTACCGGCTGGACCGGTTGGGATTTGAAAATTTCTAGAGCCCTGTTGTCATGTAAGAACTAATGACAACATGAATATTTATTAGCTCATTATTTATAAGGTAAGCATTTCAAGGAAACTTTTTGCTATTACAAAAGCTGTTAAATCAGATCTATATCAGGTTGAAAGCAAACAGAACAGACCCTGATCAGACGGCTTCTATAGGAGCCGTCTGATCTGGGTCCACTCTGTTTGCAAATGCATTAAAAGGCGTTTATATGAGGGGAAGGATTAACTCCTAGTTTTGTGCAAAGTGCATGACATTCATTGAAAAATGTATTTGAACCATTAGTCATTTTCCTAATGAACATTTATGCATTAGTTAATAAGAATCATGAATATTCATTAACTTAAATCTTTATAATGTAAATTTTTCAAGGGCATTTTCAGAAAATGGCATATTTTACCTTGTTATAACAATGAAAGAAATCATGACAGTATACAATGATTGGTTCCGGATGCCATGTTATTAAACACCTTTTGTATCCATCGAATGTAGGTCAATAAATTGCACTAGACTGCTATGCAGAATGGCAGTTTTCAGGTAGGCAAGTGTACCATGGGTTTGACTGTGGATGATGCAAGCCACCTTTGTATTCTATTGCTGTGCAAAGAATACAATAAACCTTCTACTACCAGAAGTTATCCACTTTATTACGTTACTAGAAAAGCCTGGTGATGGGATAAATTCTAATACACAGAATACATTTTTGTTCAAAGACCTACTTGCAATGACCCAGAAGTGAATGCAAAAAGGGCCGACATTGTATGTCAGACAGATCCTTTTCCCTAGCATTTTATTTCCTTGTCAGTGGTGCTTGATAGACATCATCTTCGTTCTGTTTATAGTGAATGTACCATTTAATAATGTCCTATAGTTATTTATAGAAACCTATTTACAATCCGGAGCCAGTGTTCTTATGTAAAACAACAAAGTAGACCCTTGTCAAACGGCAACTGTATATAGCAATTGTTTGATAAGAAACTGCTGCAGACTTCTCTTTGGCTTCTTTTTAAAGGAAGCCAACTTGTTTGTTTATTGATCATTATCATGTTCATAAACAATGTATCTCAGCCAAATGCTATTGTTAGGAAATCTGCACTGATATTTTCTTTATTTACCCTCAAAATGGCATAATTTACCTTGTTTTAACCCTTACCTTCATATTAAAGTCTTTTCAGGCATTTGCAGAGTAGACCCAGATCAGATGGCTCTTGTAGGTTCTACTCTGTTTGCCAGAAATTATAATAGATCTGATTTACAGTTTCTACTAATACCAGTAAATTTAAAGTCTGTGTATTAATTCAGCACCAGCTGTGTGGCTCAGTGGTAGAGTATCCACCTGCGGTATGGAAAGTTGTGGGTTCGATTCCCGGCCACGACAGACCAAAAGTCGTTAAAAGTTGGTACTAGTAGCTCCTTTGTTTAGGCTTGACATTAAAAGAGTAGTTCTAGGACTGGCCGACCCGGTGTCAGGATAATGTAACTGGGTGGGGTGCCCTTGTCATGTGCCCGCGACAGGGGCATTCCAGTGAGGCAGCACTTTAACTTGTCTCAAGCGAGTACTGTCTGCAAATAACTGAAATACTGTTGGTCGGACTTAAGACCCAACTCACTCACTCACTCAATTCAGCAAATTATGTCCCCCTAGTGAAGTAAGTGGACATTGTGTTTACTCTGTTTATTATTATTATTATTATTATTATTCTTTCTTCCGATTCTGGCTCTTTCATCTTCTTCTTTCGCGTGACCTTGTCTGACACATTAGTCCAATCGTAATGAAACTTCACATGAACATTGCTCGTTATGTGCCATGTTTAGGCTTTCTCATTATAATTGTTACCTGGATTGATGGTACTTTTGTGAGCTTTAACCCTTCCCCTATTCTATGTTTATTACAAATTTCAATACCTACTGAATCTTCATGGACAAAATAGTTATAATGAAATATGGAAGGTAGAACATTGTAGCCATTTTAGAAAGTATAGAAACAGATCTATCAAATTCGATTAGCAAAAAGAGCAGACCTTGATCAGACGGCTCCTATCGGAGCACTCTGATCTGGGTCTACTCTGTTTGCAGATACATGAAAACATGAAAGGAATGATAATAACACCATGAATATTTATTTGCATAAAAAAGCGTTTACATGTATATGAAGGAAAGGGTTAAAACAAATCCCTGTATGCTTGGCCTGTTTTAATTTTTGGAATTTTGAAATTTCAGCATTGAAAGAGGCTAAAAAGAAGCAAATTGTCAACGCACACAGCTTTTCCAGGAAAACATAATTAAGGTAATAATTATTCCTCTCTTTCCTAGAAGTAATGTTAGATAAGATTAGACAGTATAAGTAAAGGAGACAGAACATCGCATATATTCCCAATTATCATAGAGATTGGGTACACAACAATATAATTGGTTGAACAAAGTACAGAGTCGCACCTAGTTTTAAGAAATTCTGTGTGAAAATTCAAAGCTTTATAATTAAGCCTTTACTCCATAAATACGCCTTTCAATGTCTTTGCAAATAGAGTAGACCAGATCAGATGGTTCCTATAGGAGCTGTCTGATCAGGGTCTGCTCTATTTGCTAATGATACAGTATAGATATGATTCTACAGTTTCTGCCAGGGCCAAAAGCTCCAGTGTTCATGTGCAACTTAATCTAATTATTATTCATGATTTCTTGTATGAATATTCATAGAATAAAACGTTAATTGAATTCAGCTGGAGGCCGAGCATATATTCACCCACTTTATGAATCTTTCATTATTAGTAATTGTCGTAAAAGCTCACCTGGCACAAAATGTCAAGGTGAGCTATTGGGATCACCCTGTATCTGTCATCGTGTTGTCCTTTGCGCGTCATCAACAATATCTTTAAACAGCATCTCTAAACTACTAGATGGGATTTGACCAAATTGTACAAGAATGGTCCTTAAGTGGCCCTCTATCAAAGGCACGGGTCTGTTGCATTTATAAGTAGGTTACAGGAGATAAAAATGAATTTACTTGAACAATTTCTTTAAACAACATCTGGATGGAGTTGATCACATTAATCTGGATCCTAGATATTTGGGAAAAGTCCTTGGACGAAAATATGACTTAACCCATTCCCGCATATTGACGCCTTTTGACGCTTCTGTAAAAGTCACTTTGTGAAACCATTGTGATAAATAGAGCATTTGCTCCACATGAGCAAATGCTCTATTTATCACAATGGTTTAAAAACTACCCAATTCTGAAAATTTCCTTTTCTTTAGTAAATGCTCCTTTTCGGTAGAGTTAATCAAGCAGGTTGGATATAAAAATAGCCTCTGCCGGAATGGGTTAACCTGTCACTCCATAAATACACCTATCCACACCTTTGCAAACAGAGTAGATCAGATGCTTCCTGTAGGAGATGTCTGATCAGGGTTTGTTCTGTTTGCTTATGATATAATATAGAATATGATTCTACAGTTTCTGCCATGGTCTACAATTCCCATTTCCATGTGCTATTATAACAATTACTTTAATGAATATTTATGATGTCATTATTTCTTACATAAGTATCCATGCATGTGGAAACTTTTATGATCGAAAACTCCTGAAATAATCAAGTATGACACAGTATAATATTGCAGATGATTAGAATGAGGTCAAGGCTGATTTTAAGTGCAGTAAAACCCCTTTAAACTGGACGTTCAATAGTATAAATATTGGTCTTGGAGACAGGTTGGAGCTTTATGCAGGGTTCTCTAGGAGCTTTCTGCATGACTTTCACCCCGCATTAATCATCCACCTGCCTGACAGTATCTAAATTATTCTCTACTAGAATTACAGTTCAGAGGTGTGTTTTTTACTTTACATTATACAATGTATAATTTTGGATGAGTTAGGACCCATTTTTAATTTGACATAAGATTCAGGACATGTTATCTTTCTGATCTGAGTTCCAGGTTTTACATTTCTCTTATTGTGTTGGCTGTAAATATCTCATTTAGTAAATCTCTACGGAGCCATGACAAATTATATTTATAGCGCAAGGTCTTTCTATTTCTCAATAAAATACAGCAATGCGGACATCTTGTGGCCTTGTATGCTCTCATTTTTGTAAAATTATTAACAATTATTCATATCAGGCAATCAATTTATTGTAGCCATATGTCAAATCAAGTCATTGGAAAAAGATTTTATCTGAATAAACAAAGCATAGGGTTATTTAGCTCTTTGCACGCTTACTGCAAATTGTGATTATAACTTAACCTTTTCCTTCGTATAAACATATTTTCACGTTCCTATAGGAGCCATCTGATCAGGGTCTGCTCTGTTTGCCAGTGGAATTTGATAGATATGTTTCATTACTTTCTAAAATGGCTACAACATTCAACCTTCCATATTTCATTATAATTAAGTAGGTATTTAAATTTGGAATAAATATAGAACAGGGAAAGGGCTATGCAGACACTTTCAGTTCAGATGAGGCAACAATTAACCCTTTCCTTTTCAATATTCATGTAAGAAATAATGATGTCATGAATGTTTATTAGCTGAATGGGAGCCGTCTGATCAGGATCTGTACCGTTTACTGTTGGCATGATTCAGATCGGATTCTGCAGTTTACGTCAAAGCAAAAGGTTCCCTTGAAAAGTGTACATTCTATAAATTCAGTTAATAAATATTTATGATGTCATTATTTCTTACATGAATATTGAACAGGTAAAGGGTTACGGTGTTACATGTACACGGGTAAAATAGCTTTTATAGACAATTGATTCCAGGAGCCATTTGATCAGGCTAAGCTCTGTTTGCTTATAAAATGATGAATAGAATAAGAACATCCTTAACCATTTCCCTGTTGTGTAGTCCAAATTTCAGTTCCTACTGAATATTCATGGACACATTAATATTTATAATGAAATATGGAAGATGGAACATAATAATTTATATTGTAGCCATTTTAGAAACTAGAGAAACATATCTATCAGCAAACAGAGCAAACTCCTTAAGGAGCTGTCTGATCTAGGTCTACTCTGTTTGCAAATGCTTGAAAAAGCATTTATATGAAGGAATGAAGACGTCTGATCAGGGTCTGCTCTGTTTGCTAATAGATCTGTTTCTTTAGTTTCTAAAATGGCTACAATGTCTGATCAGGGTCTGCTCTGTTCGCTTATGCTATAATATAGATAAGATTTTACAGTTTCTGCCTTGGCCAAACTCTCTTGTGTCCATGTGCTATTGTAAAAAGGTATCTCATTAATATTCATGTCATAAGGTGGAAAACCTGAACTGAGGCCGTGACATTCACGACATCATTACTTCTTACATGAATATTCATGGAGTAACGGGTTAAGGGTCACAATTTTTCCAGCAGCCTAAGGGATAAAGAATTGAAGTAGACAATGTTTTTTTGTTCAAGTGCTAAGAGTGTAACATGGGCCTTTATTCCATGAATATTCATGTAAGAAATAATGACATCGTGAAATATTTATTAGATTAATTGTTATAATAGCACATTGACACAGGGTTTGTTGCCCGTGACAGAAACTGTAGAATCAGATCTATGTTATATCATAAGCAAACAGAGCAGACCCTGATCAGATGGCTCCTATAGGAGCCATCTGATCTGGGTCTACTCTGTTTGCAAAGGTGTAGAAAGTCGTATTTATGGAGTAAAGGGTTAACGCATTATCAATATACAAGCCATGATGAGCGTCTCCAGCGACCTTATAATTAACCATTCGAATGTGAGAAATTAGTGTACTGATATTAACAGTGTAGACTCGGACCAAAGGGCTCCTAGAGGAGAGGAGCTCTTTGATTAGGGTCTGCACTGTTTTTCATTAAAAATTCTCATTCTAGGTATACCCTTTCTTGACTGTTTTACTTTGAAAATTCAGCATCCATGAGGTTAATGACCAAGTCAGAAATAATTTTCCATCTGATATAAGCATAATGAACCTGTCAATAAAGTGTAATGTTCTATGGGTATTCTCATGGCAGGAAATCAACACAGAGGGCAAATTTTCAGTACAAAAAATACAGTAAAAACCCTATAAACCGGAGTTCTAGTGTATAGAAGAGTTAAGCTACTTGTAGACAGGTGGCTGCTTAATGTATGGTGAAAGTCATGCAGAAAGCTCCTAGGAGCTTTCTGCATGACTTTTACCCTGCATTAAGTTGCCACCTGTCTCCAAGACCAATATTTATACTAAATTGAACATCTGGTTTAGAGGTGTTTTACAGTAAAAGAGGCATCCATAGCCAGTTTGAGTCCTCTGAGCTAAGGTTTGTTTAGGAAATACTATCATTTATTATATTTTACAAGCTTTTTAGCACGTCTGAGCATGATGTAGATCATTTAATGACCGTTATCCATTCGTTGTCAAAAATTAGTATAACACCCTAACATCCACATTTCTTTAACACTTTACTTACAGTTGCTAAATCCACTGCTGTTATCTAAAAAAACAACACATGGTTGCCAGGGATGGGGCTATATTAAATTTTTCTTAATGGCTATAAGGAAAACTTTAACAATCTTCTTTTCTTAAACAGGTTGTTCAATGTAAATGATATTTGGTAGGAGTAGACCTCTTGTGATATACTGAAAATAAATTGCTGCCTATCATGCATTTTGAACAATTTTAATAAACTTCAAGTGAAAACTACTGTGGTCCTAGCCTCTTATCTTCATTTTTCCAGTGATGCTTGTGACTAGTTCATCTCTACCTAGTGCTTTCTCAGGTGAGCAATAAAGGGTCGTCATGGCCCTCTTGTTTTTTACAATGGCACATGGACACAAGAATTCTTGTCCATGGCAGAAACTGTAGAATATCATATTGTACTGTATGTAATTTCATAAGCAAACAGAGCAGACCCTGATCAGACGGCTCCTACAGGAGCCGTCTGATCTGGGTCTGCTCTGTTTGCAAAAGGCATAGAAAGGTGAAGGTGTTTATGGTGTAAAGGATTAACTTAAGTGATGACGACACCTATCATAATCTCAGACACATTTCAGAGGAAACTGTGAGAAAAACCAGTCTAGTGGCTGTCTGTTCCATTAACCCTTTCAATGTTGAATTTTCAAACTGGAATAGTCCATCTTTGTTTATTGGCAGAGTCTGTACGGTATGAAAGGGTTAAATGTACAAGAGGATTTTGAATGACAAACAGTGCAGACCCAGATCAGAGGACTCCTAGAGGAGCCCTCTGATCTGGGTCTACACTGTTTGCAAATGACACTTGGGAACAACATTCAAACGGTTTATCCTTTCAATGCTGAGTTTCCAAACTGGAATGATCTGTCATTTTTTAACAACATTGCCTATTTGATATGATACATGACATTGTGCCAAATTTCTCAGAATAGCAAACAGTGCAGACCGTTATCAGAGAGTTAGGCCAAGCACCGCCTGATTGGTTCTCCATCGTATGCAAAATACTATTAAAGCTCGTTTCCTGTATTCAAAGTGTTAAGAATCCACTTATGTGGGAATTTATTGCAGACTTCAATTTTCTCTTTTATACTTGATAGGTTTCTGTGGAATATTTGCACTTAAATCCATTTATCTACTTAAATCTCTTTGCGTGCGAGTGTCGAAACTGTGATTACCTACGCAAACAATTTGGATCCAGATGAGATGCAGCATAATACAGCGGCTCGTCAGGATCCATACTGTTTGACACTTTAACCATATTTTTGTAAAGAAATGATAAAAAAAATTATGACAAGAATTGAAGCAGACGACAATTGCTGCAGACGAAAAATTACATACTTTTTGCATGCAAAGTAGTAAGTAATTGTAGCATGCAAAATTTGTTGTCTGCTCAATAATTTCTTAACCCTTTCAACACTGAATTTTCAAATGGACTTATCCAACATTCAAACTGGTCAAGCATACTGTTAATATTCAGGATTTCTCTTTGCATGCTGAGTAATTTTGTCACCTGCTTAAATGTCGTCTGCAGCATTTTCAAAACTTTTAATTTTCATTCTGTTTTTTTGTAGAAGATGAGGCTTGAGTGACAAACAGTTTGGATCTCAGATCAGGCCCCACGTTTTGTGGGGCCTGATCTGGATCCAGACTGTTTGCATAGGTCCTACATAGTGGGAGAATCCACTGCTAGCGTGCAGAGAGTTAAAATAAAGGTGTAACATGACAAACAGTGCAGACCCTAATAAGAGGACTGCTCTTAGTGACTTGTTTCCCTTACTGATAGGATTATAGTGGATTTTTTCCATTGGTTTTCAAAAATGACACTCAGAGTGTCAAACTCTGTAGACCCTAGTCAGACACTCAGTAATGTCAAACTGTGTAGATCCTAGTCAGACACCAATTTACTTGGAATCTCAACTGGATCCAGATTGTTTGCTAAGGTTATTATGAATTCATGGCTGGCATGCAAAGTACAGTAAAACCTCTCCTAACTTGATTTCAAGTAGAGAAGAATTTAGATACTTTTAGGCAGGTAGCTGCTTAATGCAGGGTGAAAGACATACAGAAAGCTCCTAGAGGAGCTTTCTGTATGCTTTTCACCCTGCATTAAGCTGTCACCTGTCTCAAAGACTGATATTTATACTAAATTTAATGTCCAGTTTAGAGGGGGTTTACTGTATAGATAATGGTTTCAGAATTTCAATGGATATCTGTCAGACTTCTATATTAGACTCATAACATGGTCCTGTATATTGAGACAAGATGATGTAGAGATTCCTTATAAGAATTGTCTGGGTTACATGACAGGATTTAAGAACATATTTTACTGCATTATTGTACAAATGGTAAAATATTAATTTTCTACAGTATTGCTCTTTGAAAATGCCTAGAAGGGGGAATATCAGTGTTTATCCAGTTCTTCAACTCTGTGCTCCATAAATATGCCTTTCTACACCTTTGCAAACAGAGAAGACGGAGATTTGAAAACGGAGCAGACCCTGATCAGACGGCTCCTATAGGAGCCGTCTGATCTGGGTCTACTCTGTTTGCAAAGACATAGAATTTAGGCATATTTATTGAGGAAAGGGTTAAGAAAAATAAGTTTCAAAATTGCCAATGACAATTGGCATGCAAAGACTGTTTGACTTTCCTTGTGACTGTGCCGTTACGGTGAATTATACCATTTATCTGCAATACAAGTAACGTTTGTTTTAATGTTATGTAAATATATCAACTCTTTGCAAGCTGAAAAATTGAATTTTCTTCTGCCAAAATAGTCATCTACTGTAATTCCAAAAGTTAGTGTTTGTTTGATTTCTCTTCAAAATTCAGATTCCTCCGAGTGTCAAACAGTTTAGATTCTTTTGAGTTATTTGGCATCTCATATGGATCCAAGCTGTTTGCAAAGTCATCACTAGCATGCAAAGACTTTAACTTGCCGATTTTAGTGCAGAACTGGGGAAATATTCTAAAATACTTGATAGGTTGCATGGTGTCATGGAATGAATTGCATCTTTGTAGTCTTCTGCGTTTTTACACTGTTGGTTTATTTTAACCCATTCCCTCATTATTGACGACTTTTGATGACTCTGTAAAAGTCACTTTGTGAAACCATTGTGATAAATAGAGTATTTGCTCCTATAGGAGCAAATGCTCTATTTATCACACTGGTTTCAAACTACAAATTTCTAAAATTTTACTTTTCTCTAGTAAATGCTCCTTTTGGGTAGATTCATTCAAAGAGGTTGGGTCTGAAAATAGCCTATGGATGAAAGGGTTAACCAATTCCCTGAAGGGCTAGTTTTATACCCAGAGTCTGCCTTGTTATCCCCTGCCAAAGTCAGAGTCCGAGGTAATAAAACTTCTGAGTCTGAGATCATTCTCAAGTATCTGATTGACCAGATTCTGTGCAAGCTCAGAATCTGGCCAATCAAATGCTTGAGAATGACCTCAGACTCAGGCAAAGTCAGGGCCAGAGTGATATAGTTTATGAGTTGTCCATCTGTTTGTGCATCCATCCTTCCATGCGCCTTGGAGTCGTACCCCAGAAACAGTTTGGAATTTTTCTTTGAAACTCAGAGTAAATGTTCAGTACAATAAAGGAATATAGGCCTGTAAGTATTACTCACATTGACTGTGGAGCACCAGAGTTGTTGCCCTTTGGTTGCCAAAAACCTTTTTGTCTATCCAGAGACATTTTGCAGAATCTGCATGAAGCTACTAATAGCCCTACATACCCATAATTAGATAGATCAGTGTTCCCCTAAGCTACAGCTCTGCTAACCGGATTTTTAGCCAGTCTGTTTTTCAAAGAAAAAAATACGAGCTATTGTCTTAACTCTGGTGTCCGAGTAACGTTGTCATCGTTGTTATTGTTGTCCGGAAACTTTAAGGTTGGCTATAACTTCTTTACTATTCATGCAAATCCTATGAAACTTCACGCACTTGTTAATTTTCACAAGGGCTACAATCCGATAAAGGGCCATAACTCTGTAAGGATTTTTTTTTACATAATTATGCCCCTTTATGGACTTCTGGAAATGAAAATTTAAGATGTCTTTGAAATTGTAACCAGCAGGGCTCTCACATTTCACATGTGGATCTGATGTTGTAATGCTTTTCCATCAATGTATTTTGACTTGTGACCTTAACCTTTGAACTTTTGACCTTATTTATGAAAAGTTTAAGAAAAAACTTTAACATTGCTTATTGTTTTAAAACTATTCAAGCAAATCTTATGAAACTTAATATATTTGTTCACCATCACAGTGTCTACAATTTGACCAAGGGCCTTTACTCTGTAATTTTTTTTTACAAAAGTATGCCCTTTTATGGACTTTAAAGATTTAATATGTCTCGATAGATGAGTGTTGGCACCTGTTAAATAAACTTTTCTAAAATCAAACAGGTTAAGTTTATTGTGAATATTCAGGGATTTTTTTAAAGTAAAGTGTAACATGACAAATAGTGCATACACTGTTGAGAGGGCTCCTAGTAGCCCTCTCATCTGGGTTTTCACTGTTTGTAAGAGTCATTAGTGAAATGTCAGTGTTCTTTCCATGACATCCCTCCCATTGTATATCTTTCAACTCTGCACGCTAGTCGCAAATTAAATGTGTGAATTCCTCAACAAAAGGTTTTGATCCTGATGAGAGGCTGGAGTAACTAGTTGTCTCATTAATCCTGATGCGAGGCTGGAGTAACTAAGTGTCTCATTGATCCTGATGAGAGGCTGGAGTAACTAAGTGTCTTATTGATCCTGATGTGAGGCTGGAGTAACTATGTGTCTCATTGATCCTGATGAGAGGCTGGAGTAACTAAGTGTCTTATTGATCCTGATGTGAGGCTGGAGTAACTATGTGTCTCATTGATCCTGATGAGAGGCTGGAGTAACTAGGTGTCTCATTGGTCCAGATGGGAGGAGTAACTAGGTGTCTCATTGGTCCAGATGGGAGGAGTAACTAAGTGTCTCATTGGTCCTGATGGGAGGCTGGGTTAACTAGTTGTCTCATTAATCTTGATGAGAGGCTGGAGTAACTAGGTGTCTTATTGATCCTGATGAGAGGCTGGAGTAACTAGTTGTCTCATTGATCCTGATGAGAGGCTGGAGTAACTAGTTGTCTCATTGATCCTGATGGGAGGCTGGAGTGACTAAGTGTCTTATTGGTCCTGATGAGAGGCTGGAGTAACTAGTTGTCTTATTGATACTGGTGAGAGGCTGGAATAACTAAGTGTCTTATTTATCCTGATGGGAGGCTGGAGTAACTAGGTGTCTTATTGATCCTGATGAGAGGCTGGAATAACTAGGTGTCTTATTGATCCTGATGGGAGGAGTAACTAGGTGTCTCATTGGTCCTGATGGGAGGCTGGGTTAACTAGTTGTCTCATTAATCTTGATGAGAGGCTGGAGTAACTAGGTGTCTTATTGGTCCTGATGGGAGGCTGGAGTAACTAGTTGTCTCATTAATCCTGATGAGAGGCTGGAGTAACTAAGTGTCTCATTGATCCTGATGAGAGGCTGGAGTAACTATGTGTCTCATTGATCCTGATGTGAGGCTGGAGTAACTAAGTGTATCATTAATCCTGGTGAGAGGCTGGAGTAACTAGGTGTCTTATTGATCCTGATGAGAGGCTGGAGTAACTAGGTGTCTTATTGATCCTGATGAGAGGCTGGAGTAACTAGGTGTCTCATTGGTCCTGATGTGAGGCTGGAGTAACTAGTTGTCTTATTGATCCTGATGAGAGGCTGGAGTAACTAGTTGTCTTATTGATCCTGGTGTGAGGCTGGAGTAACTAAGTGTCTCATTGGTCCTGATGAGAGGCTGGAGTAACTAAGTGTCTTATTGGTACTGGTGAGAGGCTGGAGTAACTAGTTGTCTTATTGGTACTGGTGAGAGGCTGGAGTAACTAGGTGTCTTATTGATCCTGATGTGAGGCTGGAGTAACTAAGTGTCTCATTGATCCTGATGAGAGGCTGGAGTAACTAAGTGTATCATTAATCCTGATGAGAGGCTGGAGTAACTAAGTGTCTTATTGGTACTGGTGAGAGGCTGGAGTAACTAGTTGTCTTATTGGTACTGGTGAGAGGCTGGAGTAACTAGGTGTCTTATTGATCCTGATGTGAGGCTGGAGTAACTAAGTGTCTCATTGATCCTGATGAGAGGCTGCGGTAACTAGGTGTCTTATTGATCCTGGTGAGAGGAGTAACTATGTGTCTCATTGATCCTGATGTGAGGCTGGAGTAACTAAGTGTATCATTAATCCTGGTGAGAGGCTGGAGTAACTAAGTGTCTTATTGATCCTGGTGAGAGGCTGGGGTAACTAAGTATCTCATTGATCCTGGTGAGAGGAGTAACTAGGTGTCTCATTGATCCTGATGAGAGGCTGGGGTAACTAGGTGAGAGGCTGGAGTAACTATGTTTCTCATTGATCCTGGTGAGAGGCTGGGGTAACTAAGTGTTACATTGATCCTTATGAGAGGCTGGAGTAACTATGTGTCTCATTGATCCTGATGTGAGGCTGGAGTAACTAAGTGTCTCATTGATCCTGATGTGAGGCTGGTGTAACTAAGTGTCTTATTGATCCTGGTGACAGGCTGGAATAACTAAGTGTCCCATTGATCTTGAAAAGGAGCATTTGCTAGAGAAAAGGGAAATTTTAGAATTGTGTAGTTTTGAATCCATTGTGATCAATGGAGCATTTGCTATAATGGAGTAAATGCTCTACTTATCACAATGGATTCACAAAGTGACTTTTGAAGAGGCTTCAAAATGCATCAGTATGAGTGAATAGGTCAAAAGCCTTTTAAGGCGTCAATATTAGGGTTTAATGGTACCGACTGCTAAGCAGGTGAAATCATCTTACTTACTGAAACTGACTGCCTGGCAGGTGAAATCATCTTACTTACTGAAACTGACTGCCAAGCAGGTGAAATCATCTTACTTATTGAACCATAGGTCAAGCTACATTGCATGCATACAGGCCATTATCATTAACACAGTATGGTCAGAGTTGGATGAAAAAAAAAGGTCATTGATATTTTACTGGTCGTGAAAAGATGTCCAAAAGTTTGTTGCATGTCATGAAAATGCTTTGAAACCAAAACCTTTTAAATGACTACATCAGAACCTGTCTTAAGTGGCCATCAAAAGGTCTAATGATGGGTCTGTAAGGCAGGTGGTAGCTTAATGCAGGTCAAAAGTAATGCAGAAAGCTCCTATTGGAGCTTTCTGCATTACTTTTGCCCTGGATTAAGCAACCACCTGCTTTTTAAGACTCCTATGTACAATAAATGAATGGCTGCTTAAGACAAGTTCTGCTGTAACTCATCGTGAATCTTTTTCTGCAAACTAGGAGCTGACTGTAGCCAGCCCTCTGATCAGGTTCTGCTCTGTTTGGTTACGAAATCTGAATAAATCTGAGTCTACATGCATGTGCAGTTTCAACCAATACAAAACTTCTTTAATATATATATTATCAAATGCATAAATTTTCCCTTTCAGAAAATTAATATGCTTGTATAAATATCAATAATACTTTTTTCCCAAACGGCATTGTTAAAATTGTATCTTCCTGTTATTGTTAATTTATGTAACTATTATACTTACCATAAACATGACACAATGCTACTAACACCTACAATAATTATTGTGAGGGGTTTTTTTTGGGAGGGGGTGGGGGTTGCAAATGCCATTAATAAAAAAAATTCAGACAATACATAGTGTATGTATGCTTTCTTTTATAATGCCAAAAATGTTTAAACACTTAGATTATTTACCCTTAGTCAGTGTGCATGCTGCATTTGTTATCCACACATTATTCCTTTACCTGATGGATACTGATCGGTGATCAAAGAAATGATAAATAATGACTCTATAAGTATTTATTTGTTGAATTTTTATAATGGTTTATTTATTAACCCTTTACTTGATATAAACGCATTTTCACGCATTTACAAACAGAGTAGACCCAGATCAGATTGCTCTGTTTGCTCATGGAATTTTATCTATTTCTTTACTTTCTAAAATGGCTACAATGTTCCACCTTCCATATTTCATTATAACAGTTTGGTCCTTGAATATTCAGTAGGTATTGAAATTTGGAATAAACATAGAAGATGGAAAGGGTTTATGCATTGTTTCAGATAAAGGGTTAACCCTTTCCCTGTTCATTATTCATGTTAGAAGTAATAACATCATGCATATTTATAAGCTGGCTTTTTATAATGCAAATATTTGAAGGAAAGTTTTTGCTTTGATAAAAACTATACAATCATATCTGTTATCATGTTAACCCTTTCCCTCAGATAACCCTTTCCCTCATTTGCAAACAGAGTAGACCCAGATCAGACGGCTCCTAGAGGAGCCGTCTGATCAGGGTCTACTCTGTTTGCTAATAGAATTTGATAGATCTGTTTCTTTACTTTTTAAAATGGCTACAATGGTCCACCTTTCATATTTCATTATAACTATTTTATCCATGAGTATTCAGTAGGTATTGAAATTTCGAATAAACCTAGAATAGGGAAAGGGTTAAGAGCAAACAGAGCAGACACTCAGATCAGACAGCTCCTAATAGGAGCCGTCTGATCTGGGTCTACTCTGTTTGCAAAGCAGTATGAAGGAAAGGGTTAGGATTGTTAGATTTATACGGAAGTTATTCAGCATCTCATCGGAATTAAATTTGCTGGGAGACTCGTGTTTTAGAAATAAAACAGAAGAAAATTTACAGAAGTTAATGTTTTGCTAATTAATTAACTCAGTGTTCTGAGAGTGGTTGAGTAATGTAAATCTGTCCAAATTCAAGGTTGATAAACAATCATGATTTCATTTAGTATCGGTACTTTATCTCCTAAATAGGCTGTTCTTTCAGTATTCTATAATAGTTTCTCCTGTTGCTAATTGTGCAATTTGCTTCCTTTTATTCTCAGAATACATTCATCATATATTGGGATTAATATAGCAAGATCAAAGGTAATTATCTGGTACATCTGCTCTTAAGTGATATGACTACTAAATGAATAGAAATTGGTGTAATTAATTACTCATAGCAGGTTGTTGCTTCCCTTTACTCCTTGAATATTCATGTAAGAAGTAATGATATGAATATTAAGTAGATTAATTTGTTTTAATATTAAATGGACACAGGAATTGTTGACCATAACAGAAACTGTAGAATCATATTTATATAATAAAATCATAGCAAACATAAATGACCCTGATCAGTATAGGAACCGTCTGATCTGTGTCTACTCTGTTTGCAAAGGCGTATTTATGAAGGAAAGGGTTAATGCAGATTTCCTAAATGAGCTTTCTGCATAACTTTCATCCTGCATTAAGCTACCACCTGGCTTTATGACCCAGAGTTATACTTCTTTTAGATGGTTGTTTAAGAGAGGTTTCACTGTGTAGATCTAGGGATGCTGATAAACCCTTTCCTCCATAGGCTATTTTTAGGCACAACCTCTTTGAATGAATCTACCCAAAAGGAGCATTTACTAGAGAAAAGGAAACTTTTAGAATTTTGTAGTTTGAAACCATTGTGATAAATAGAGCATTTGCTCCTATAAGAGCAAAATTGCTCTATTTATCACAATGGTTTCAAGAAGTGGTTATTACAGAGGCGTAGAAAGGCATATTTATGGAGGAATTTATTATTCAATAAGCAACCAGAGCTGACTCTGATCAGACATGTCTAGCAGGAGGGGCTGTACTGACATATTTTGTTTAGCTGATTTTGGTTAGAAGTGATCAAGTTGAGATTTATAGGATGCCTTTACTTCATAAATACGCCTTTCTACACCTTTGCAAACAGAGTAGACCTAGATCAGACAACGCCTGTAGGAGTCGTCTGATCAGGGTCTGCTCTGTTTGCTTGTGATATAATATAGATCTGATTCCACAGTTTCTGCCTTGGCCAAAAATTCCTGTGTCCACGTGCTATTATAATAAGCAATCTAATCAATATTCATGATGTCATTATTTTTTACGTTAACCCTTCCCTTGCTGAATTTTAAAACACATTTCTCCTTCTTACCCATGTCCTGTTGTATAATTACATATATCTTTACTGTGTACAAGTATTTCGCTGTGCAATCACTGCTGTGGAGTGCACTGGTTGCACAATCAACTTGTAAATAGTACAGACCCTGATGAGACAGCTCCTGCAGGAGCGGTCTCATCTGGGTCTTCACTATTTACAGGTAGGTATATTGACGTGAATAGCAAGCGAAGGATTAATATTCATGGAGTAAAGGGTTATGTTTAACTCTTTGCATGCTATTTGCGAAACATTATGACGAACTGTTTGACAAAATCAACCATATACAAGGGAGCTACTAGTACCAACTTTTTAACGACTTTTTTCTGCGGTATGGCAGATGACAATAATTTTTGTTGTAGATGAAAAATTACCTGCAAAGAGTTAATGGAATTTTGTTTCCTATCTGTATCTTGTTTTTGCCAATCTTCAAATTATCTGACACATGGTTAATAGGTTAATTAATAGGGACCGGTTAAAAGTAATGTAGAATTGTTTCCAGCATTAATATGATCTAGGCAGATATCTCCAAGGTCAAGGTCACATCAGAGAAAAGTCCTATATAGATAATCTTATGAACTACAAAATATGGATGAAACATTGATACATATATATTGTTCCTGATCAAGTCGGCCCTTTTTGCATAAAAAAATATAAAAGATCTGACTAATAATTCCTACCAATACCAAAATATCCTTTTGAGGGCGTGAAGGAGTTACAATTGTTTTACACCAAACCCTCGAAAAAATGCTATTATAAAAAATTATCAAATAAATAATTATGATGTTATGTTTTCTTACATGAATATTATTTAACATGTTTAGACAGTGGTAATAAAAAATAATAATAATAAATGGCACTTCAAGAAAAGAGATTTAGAGACAATTTCTTGGTATGCAAAGGACATACTTTGTTTTAGCAGAGATCACAATTTTTCCTCTTTTCCCAGGGTAGAAACTGTCTATGTGAAATATGACAAGATGATGAGCAGTTTGACAGGATGATATTTATGATGTTAGTTATTATTACAATTAATGAGTATTAAATCAGAATTATGCTACTATTGTGTGACATTAACCCATTTCCTTCATATTGACGACTCTGTAAAAGTCAAATTATGAAACCATTGTGATAAATAGAGCATTTGCTCCTATAGGAGCAAATGCTCTATTTATCACAATGGTTTTAAACTACAAAATTCTAAAAGTTTCCTTTTCTCTAGTTAATGCTCCTTTTTGGTAGATTTATTCAAAGAGGTTGGATCTGAAAATAGCCTATGAGGTAATGGGTTAACAACTAATCTTTATCATTTACTTTCAACCTGCTGAGCAAAATGTGATAAGCAAACCATTTCATCTACACTAAATCTCAATTTGGCGTATTCTTCTGTGTCTTTTTATCCCTTCTCTCATATTGACACCTTTTGACGCCTCTGTAAAAGTCAATTTTTGAAACCATTGTGATAAATAGGAGCAAATGCACAATTTATCACAATGCTTGCAAAACTACACAATTCTAGAAATGTTCCTCATGGATATTCCTGTAAGATATAATGACACCATAAACATATTTAAGGTGATTTTTGGCTCGTTTGTTTTGAAGAAAAGTCGAGCTATTGTGATCACTGGGTCATATGTGTTGTCGTTGGCGTTGTCGGCTGTAGCGGCGTGCAAAAACTTTTATGTCCAGCGTCTGGAAGCTCATTTGCATTTAGTGGACACTCTGTCCTAATAAAAGATTCCCTCAGTTAAGTCCTGTTAATTTCATCAGAATGAAACATTTATCGAGCATGATTGCTACTGTTTCGAAACCATCTTGGAACAAAAACTTGATCTTCTCGATTTTTCACAAAAAAAAGTGATGTTTGAATATAATGGGACATTAAAAGGCATATCTATGAAGGGTTACAGAGTTACGGCCCATTATATATATATTTTTAACCCTTTCCTCAATATATACGCCTTTCTAGGCCTTTGCAAACAGAGTAGACACAGATCAGACGGCTCCTGTTGGAGCCATCTAATCAGGATCAGCTCTGTTTGCTTGTGATATAATAAAGATGTGATTCTACAGTTAATTCCCTGTGTCCATGTACTGTTATAGAAAATATTGTAATTAATATTCATGATGTCTTTATTTCTGCCATTAATATTCATGGAGGAACTGGTTTAGTAATAGTTGAGTGTGGTGCTCTTGTTTGTGATATCATAGCTTTTTTCACCTTGACAAAACATCAAGATTAGTATTCATTTTGTTTTCTGCCTTGATAGAATTCCATTACTCCTTCTGAGCAGTTACTAACCCTTAAAGACCTTTGCAGACAGTGTAGACCCAGAGTAAAGAGCTCCTTTGGTCAGGGTCTGCACTGTTTTTCATAAAAATCATTTTCTTCAGTGATAAATTTTGATACAGTACTTTGTTTGATAAATATTCAAGAAGGGAGGCACCAGTTTTAAATATGCAACAGGTCAAAGCTTAACCCATTCCTCCATATAGGCTATTTTTAGACCCAACCTCTTTGAATGAATCTACCCAAAAGGAGCATACAGAAAAGAAAACTTTTAGAATTTTGAAACCATTGTGATATAGAAGCAAATGCTCTATTTATCACAATGGTTTCAAGAAGTGGTTATTACAGAGGCGTAGAAAGGCGTATTTATGGGGGGAAGTGCTAACACTTTGCATGCTAAGTAATATTTTGTCTACATCGATTATCGTCTGCTTCAATATTTATTCTAAAAATAAAATTTCTCAATTTATGGTCAGAGTGATAAATGGTTTAGATCCTGATGAGACGCTGCATTATGCATTATGCGGCGTCTCATCTGGATCCAAACTGTTTGCATAGGTAATCACAGTTTCGTGATGAACATGCAAAGAGTTAAGATGCAATTTAAGTATAACCATAGCCTCTGGTAAAATTCTTGTAACAGCTTTTCAGGGAAGAGACAAGAGTAATACCATTACTTTATGGAGATAAATGACTTGAAACAGATAATTGTGTCAGATGAAACTTTAAATGAAGTCTGAGAGTTGCAAATGTAATACTTACTTGTAATTGAACACCAAGGCTGTAAATGGAACATTTTGTCAAATTTCCTTGGTGTGACTGATCCAAAATATTGAGAAAACTCTGTATGGTATTTCAGTTTTAACTCATTCCCTCGTATTGACACCTCTGTAAAAGTCACTTTCTGAAACCATTGTGATAAATATAGCATTTGCTCCATAGGAGCAAATGCTCTATTTATCACAACGGTTCCAAAACTACACAATTCTGAAATTGTCCTTTTCTCTAATAACTGCTCCTCTTTGGTAGATTTATTCAAAGAGGTTGGGTCTAAAAATAGCCTATGAGGTAATGGGCTTAGAATTTGAATGTTGAATATTCAGAGTGGAATAGTCTATCAGTGTTTAACCTTTTACTCCATAAATACGCCTTTCTACACCTTTGCAAACAGAGTAGACCCAGACCAGACAGCTCTTGTAGGAGCCATCTGATCAGGGTCTGCTCAGTTTGTTTATGAAATACAATAGATGCGACTCAGTTTCTACCAGTACCAAATATATTCCTATGCACATAATTATGCCATTATAAAAAAATCACTAATAAATATTCATGATGTCATTATTGTTAGCAAGAATATTCAACAGGGAATTTAGGTTAAATTTAGAATCTGTTCAGTATGAAAAGTGAATTTTTTCAAAGTGGATCTGAATGTCCATTTTTGTTTAACCCTTTCCCTCATACAAACATGTTTTCACGCATTTGCAGAGTAGATCCAGATCAGACGGCTCCTAGAGGAGCCGTCTGATCAGGGTCTGCTCTGTTTGCTAACAGACTTTGAAAGATCTGTTTCTTAGCTTTCTAAAATGGCTACCATGTTCCACCTACCATATTTCTGTATAGCTATTTTGTTCATGAATACTCAGTAGGTATTGAAATTTCTAATAAACATAGAACAGGGAATGTTTAAAGATGACAGTCCATTCAGTATGAACTGAGTGAATATCCTAGAGGAATCTGAATGACAAAAATAGACTAATTTGTCTGGGTCTGCAGTAGAACCTGTCTTAACCCATTCCCACTTAGGCTATTTTTAGACCTAACCTCTTTGATCAAATCTACCAAAAAGGAGCATTAACTAGAGACAAGGAAATTTTCAGAATTGTGTAGTTTTGAAACCATTGTGATAAATAGAGCATTTGCTCCTGTGGAGCAAATGCTCTATTTATCACAATGGTTTCATAAAGTGACTTTTACAGAAGCGTCAAAAGGCGTCAATATGCGGGAATAGTTTAAGTGGCCATCAGGAAGAGGTGTGTATGGGTCTGTATGACAGGTGGTAGCTTTACTATTCCTGTAGGAGCTTTCTGCATTATTTTTGTCCTGCATTAAGCAACCACCTGCTTTTTAAGACTCCTATGTTCAATAAAATGAATTGCCACTTACGGTTTGATCTCCCGCTGGACCAATTCCATGGGATGAGACTCTATGAATGGGGTCCAATGTATCAGTGCTTTACACTGGGCATCTAAAATAAGCAGAGAAATTCTATCGATAATTAGAGTAGGCCATAGTGCACCGGTTTCTCTGTATCCACTCCCCTTTACCATTATAAAAATTGATCTAATAAATATTCATGATACCATTATTTTTAGGGCCCCCCCCCCCCCCCAAACACAGGGGTTAGGGTATATTGTTTTTGCTCCGTCTGTCTGTTGATTGGTTTGTCTGTTTGACCCCAACTTTAACCCTTCGCTTGCTGAATTTTAAAATACATTTCTCCTTCTTTACCCATACCCTGTTGTATAATTACATATATCTTCACTGTGTACAAGTATTTCGCTGTGCAATCACTGCTGCTGAGTGCGCTGGTTGCACAATCAATTTGTAAATAGTGCAGACCCTGATGAGACAGCTCCTGCAGGAGCTGTCTCATCTGGGCCTTCACTATTTACAGGTAGGTATAATGACGCGAATAGCAAGCGAAGGGTTAACATTGGCGATAATTTTGTCGCCATTGCACATACATACTTCAAACTTTTCATGCATGTGCAACTTATGGAGGCGAACATTTTTAGGGGTGACTTATTAAGGTCAAAGTCAAAGGCTCAAATCTGACCAATCAGAAGCTTGAGAACTGAAATCTGACCAATCAAAATCAATCAAACAGAAAACACTCTGATTAAATAGGAGCCATCTGATCAGGGTTGCTCTGATCTGAAACTGCAGTTCTTGTCAAAGCAAAATATTTTCTTGAATAGTTTATACTATAAAAATACAGGTGATAAATATGCATGATGTCATTATTTCTTACATAAATATTGATCCGGGAAATGGTTGACGTTATGGGTTGAAGAAGTACAGATGTATTTTGTCTGCTTTTGTCCCTGAAAATAGACAGGTTATGACGTCACTGACTTCTTAAACATTGGACAGTGCAAGAAGGTTGTTTGCGTGCAAACATGCAGTTTCTAGAAGGAAACCATTCTTAGAAATCTAATTTAGTCGACCGAGAATTCTCCAACTGATCAACAGTTTCATTATTAATCTAATTACCCTAAGAATTCGAACAATCAATCATCCCCGTCTTAACCTGTTTGTAAAGTATGGCACCATTTTTATAATTTTAAATTTCACTGACATTGTATAGTATCAAAAACCTTTTTTTTTTACAAGTCGTTTGATCTGTGTCTGCACTATTTGTCTATGCTTGTCTACAAATACCTTTAGGATAATTAGGGTGAATAATGTTTGTCTGCAAAAATTGTTTTCAGGTACAATTCTGAAAGTGTAATTTATTTCCATTTCCTTTGAAAACATTGTCAGCAAATTTAGATACTAATGAGATGTTTAACCACAAATTGGACATTAATATTAAGCCATTACCTCATAGGCTATTTTTAGATGCAACCTCTTTGAATAAATCTACTGAAAAGGAGCATTAACTAGAAAAAATGGAGAATGTTAGAATTGTGTAGTTTTGGAACTGTTGTAATAAATAGAGCATTTACTTCTGTAGAGCAAATGCATGGTCTATTATCACAATGGTTTCCAAAAGTGACTTTTACAGAGGTGTCAAAAGGGGTCATTATGAGGGAACTCTTAATCTGCTGAATGAATAAGTAAAACTGAATACTGTTTTTTGTACTTACGTTTAATTATGGCAATAAATCAATAGGATACAGTCACAGCTATCATTTATGCAAATATCATAGAAAAATATTAACAAATAAAAAAATTACGGCACTTGTCCCGAAACTTTTCGAACAACCCTCATAATTGATATTCCAAACCAAAATGCATGCTTTACGCAAGCTTGCAATAAGCTTGTATTAATTAAGCTTGCACAAGCTTGAGAAGCTTGAGAGAGGCTGAATAACCAAAATTAAGCTTGCGCAAGCTTGCGATGAAATTATGCTTGCAATTTAGCTCACAGCTGCGAGCTAAATTGCAAGCTTAATTTCACGTCTTCAAGCTAAACTATATTTAAACTTGCGATGAAATTAAGCTTGCAGTTCGGCTCGCAGCTGCTTTAGTTGCCAAGATAAAAGTTTACCCTCGTCAGACATCTTAATATATTACTGGTAATTCTTTCTCAAGTTGATGAGAAATTACTTAAGACACAAGTGATTCCAAAACAAAATCTGTTTCTGAATTCTGTCTTATAGAGTGTCCATTAGTCTATAATTGCATACAAATGAGATCAGACAAACAGTTGAAATATCTAAATTGAAAAGAAAAGATATTTATGTAATTGCTACAACTGGTAGTCTGCACTTCCTTTTAGTAACCTCATAACTTTCAAGTTCAAATCTCTTGGCCTTCCAAGTTTACTAATGGAATTTAAAAGATCTGTTTCTTTACTTTCTAAAATGGCTACAATGTTCCATCTTCCATATTTCATCATATTACATAACTATTTTGTCTCATAAATATTCAGTAGATATTAAAATTTAGAATAATTATTTAAAACAGGGAAAGGGTTAACCCATTCAGCGCTGAATTGTCAAAATGGAATGATCCATCATTGTCTAATTGCAGAGTCCATTCAATATGGAAGGGTATAATTTGTGATCATTTTTAAAAAAAAATTATGGCGAACAACGCAGACCCTGATCAGAGGAGCCCTCTGATCTGAGTCTGCACTGCTTGCAAATGCCATTAGACTGGTGTCTCGAATCCAAAAGGCCAGAGCTCAAGATGAAATGCATAGATTAAAACATTTTTCAAGAATAACTCCTTTATTTCTCCGCCAAACCCTATACTGTGACCAATCTTTAGAATTGTCTCAAGGAGACGATTCTAAAGAGTAGTCACAGTATAGGGTTTGGTGGAGAAATGACGATTTTAGTATTTGAGTACGCACTCTTATTTGTAGCTCTGCAAAAGGTTAAAGTATTATTTTGATTCTTAATTTGGCTGACAATTTGTAGTTTGTTTGCTGTCGGTTTATGTTTAGATTGTCTGCAGCTTATATTGCCAGGACTATATTTGGCCATAAATATAAGACTTAGAAATTACCCTAACTGTGGGTATGCTAAGTATTTGTTGTCTGCAAAATTTGTTATCTTTTACAATTCTTATTATCAACTACTCTTACATGTCTCCATCAGTGTAAAGCAGTTTGGATCCTGATGAGAAGCTGAATATTTCAGCATTTCATCTGGATCCAGACTGTTTGTAATAGGTTAACAGAAATCCGACGCTAGTATTCAAAGAGTTCAAAGAGTACAGTAACTGTAACACACTCAAAACGGGATGTTCAAGTTACAGTAAAACCCCTCTAATGCGACCACTTAATGAATAAACATGGTTGTCTTTATAAGCAGGTGGTTGCTTAATGCAGGACAAAAGTAATGCAGAAAGCTCCTAGGAGCTTTCTGCATTTCTGTTGTCCTGCATTAAGCTACCACCTGCATCTAGCACCCAGCATTATACCTCTTTTAGGTGGTTGAATTTGCTGGGTTTTACTGTAGTATATCAATGCCGATCTAATTTCTGCATGACTTTCACCCTGCATTAAACCTTTCACTAAGCCTTTCCTTCATATAAACACCTTTTCACGCATTTGCAAACAGAGTAGATCCAGATCACATGGCTCCTATTGGAGCTGTCTGATCAGGGTCTGCTTTGTTTGCTAATGGAATTTGATAGATCTGTTTCTTTACTTTCTAAAATGGCTACAGTGTTCACCTCCCATATTTCATTATAACTAATTTGTCCATGAATGTTCAGTGGGTATTGAAATTTGAAATAAATGTAGAACAGGGAAAGGGTACTATTTGTAGTTATTATGTATGGCAAGCATCAATCCAATTCTACAGTTTCTGCCTGAGCCAAAAATTATGTGCTGTTTTCATATGCCATTATAAAAAATCATCTAATTAATAGTCATGATGGCCTTATTTCTTGCATGAATATTGAACAGGGAAAGGATTAACCCTTTACTCCATGAATATTTATGTAAGAAATAATGACATCATGAATATTAATTAGATTAATTGTTATAATAGCACATGGACACAGGATATTTTGGCAATGGCAGAAACTGAAGAATCATTGTATAATATATCATAAGCTATTATAATAATCAAATTAATATTCATAATGTCATTTTTATGCCCCCAACGGCGGGCATATACTAATCGCATTGTCCGTCCTTCCGTCTCTCTGTCCATCTGTCTGTCCATCCATCTGTCCTTCCATCCGTCCGTCCCAAATTTCGTGTGCCTTCTGTAACTTTTTTATCTGTGAATGGATTTCAAAATAACCTGGCACAAATGTTCACCGCACAAAGACGATGTGTCGCGTTCAGCTCCCTGGTCCATGGGTCAAAGGTCAAGGTCATCCTTCAGGGTCAAAGGTCAGGGGCATAGTGTTTCACAAATACATCTTGTTTCTTACATGAATATGCAAAAGGGAAAGTGTTAACTTGCTTGAGGGCTGTGAAATGACAAGTATTGCAAAGGGTTCTGTTATTAGCCTCTGATCTGGGTCTGCACTGTTTGCAAATACCAGTTAGATTATTTCATACTTCAAAGCTCTTCTCCACCAAAATACAACATTCAGGATTGAAGAGATACACCCTCACAGTTTCTGTCTCATTTTTTTTTTTTTCAAAACCTTAACCCTTTCCTCCATAAATACGCCTCTGTAATAACCACTTCTTGAAACCATTGTGATAAATAGAGCATTTGCTCCTATAGTCACAGTATAGAATTTGGTGGAGAAATGACGATTTTAGTATTTGAGTACGCACTCTTATCAGTAGCTTTGCAAAAGGTTAAGTATTATTTTGATTCTTAATTTGGCTGACAATTTGTAGTTTGTTTGCTGTCGGTTTATGTTTAGATTGTCTGCAGCTTATATTGCCAGGACTATATTTGGCCATAAATATAAGACTTAAAAATTACCCTAACTGTGGGTATGCTAAGTATTTGTTGTCTGCAAAATTTGTTATCTTTTACAATTCTTATTATCAACTACTCTTACATTTCTCAATCAGTGTAAAGCAATTTAGATCCTGATGAGAAGCTGAATATTTCAGCATTGGATCTGGATCCAGACTGTTTGCATAGGTTAACACAAATCTGACGTTAGTCTGCAGAGTTCAAAGAGTACAGTAACTGTAACACACTCAAAACGGGATGTTCAAATTACAGTAAAACCCCTCTAATGCGACAACTTAAAGAATAAACATGGTTGTCTTTATAAGCAGGTGGTTGCTTAATGCAGGTAAAAGTAATGCAGAAAGCTCCTCTAGCTTTCTGCATTACTTTTGTCCTGCATTAAGCACATTAATTCTAGCACCCAGAATTATACCTCATTTAGGTGGTCCAATTAGCGGGATTTTACTGTAGTATATCAATGCCGGTCTAATTTCTGCATGACTTTCACCCTGCATTAAACCTCTCATTAAGCCTTTCCTTCATATTAACACCTTTTCACGCATTTGCAAACAGAGTAGATCCAGATCACATGGCTCCTATTGGAGCTGTCTAATCAGGCTCTGCTTTGTTTGCTAATGAAATTTGATAGATCTGTTTCTTAACTTTCTAAAATGGCTACAGTGTTCACCTCCCATATTTCATTATAAATAATTTGTCCATGAATGTTCAGTAGGTATTGAAATTTGAAATAAAGGTAAAACAGGGAAAGGGTACTATTTGTGGTTATTATGTATGGCAAGCATCAATCCAATTCTACAGTTTCTGCCTGAGCCAAAATCGAGAGCTTGGTGCAAAACTATTCTAACTCCTTCACTTTGTGAAGGAGTTAGAATAGTTTTGCACCAAGCCCTCGAAATGTGCTGTTTTCATAATGCCATTATAAAAAATCATCTAATTAATAATCATGATGTCGTTATTTCTTGCATGAATATTGAACATTGGGAAAGGATTAACCCTTTACTCCATGAATATTTATGTAAGAAATAATGACATCATGAATATTAATTAGATTAATTGTTATAATAGCACATGGACACAGGATTTTTTGGCCATGGCAGAAACTATAGAATCATCGTATAATAGATCATAAGCTATTATTATAATAATGAATCTAATTAATATTCATGATGTCATTTATTTGTGTCACATGTGAGAGGCAGTGTGTCACTTAGGGATAATTTTTTCGTCATCTGTCAGTCTGTCCGTCCCTCGGTCCATCTGTCTGTCCGTCACACTTTCATTTTTTGGCTGTCATTTCTATACTAATCATTATAGAGATTTCAAATTTCACATGTGTCTTCCTCTCAATGAGGATCATTGATGTCACCAAGGTCCATCACTCTGCATGCCAATTTTTTAGTTATTCCCCTTTGTTCACACTTTCATTTTTTGGCTGTCATTTCTAAACTAATCATTATAGAGCTTTCAAATTTCACATGTGTCTTCCTCTCATTGAGGACCATTGATGTAACTAAGGCCCATCACTCTGCATGCAATACTTTTGTAGTTATTCCCCTTTGTTCTTATTTCACTCTAGCATATTAACAGTTTTTGTGTCCGCTGTGAGCAGATGACACAGTCATGTGTTCCTCCGAACACTCTTGTCTTACATGAATATGCAAAAGGGATAGTGTTGCTTGAGGACTGTGGAATGACAAACATTGCAAACGGTTCTGTTTTTAGCCTCTGATCTGGGTCTACACTGTTTGCCAATACAACTTTTTACACGTTTGTGGCCATTATGTCCTGGTCAAGTCCGATACCCATGTAAATCCTTTCATTCATTTAGGAGTTGCCGCCCTTTATTTGCAAAAATTACTTTAAAAATATCTTGTCCGGGCTCTTTCTTGAAATGTATTTGTCCAATCCACACCAAACTTTACACACATGTTTGTGGCCATTATATCTTGGTAAAGTTTGATAACCATGTAAATCACTTCAGTCGTTTAGAAGTAGCAGGCCTTTATTTGCAAAAATGGCAAAAATGGCATAAATGGCTTCAGTTGTTGCATACATGATTATGGCCCTTACTTTCTGTGACAAAAAATCTGAAGTGGGGGCATCAGTGTCCTATGGGCACATTTCTAGTTTGTCAATACCTTAATTACCATAAGTATTCATACAGATACAAATTTTCAAATAATGCACACCCAGAACAAACTGCTGAAGGAAACTGTTTTATCAGGGTCTACACTTTTTGCTACTATATTAATCTAATCTAAAATTCAGAAAAAAGGTGCTATATTGATTAATTAATTTAGCTTTACAAATTGGTAGAGAGTGGAGACTTGGTTTCCAAATGTTTAGTGTCGATACTGTTTGTCAGAGTATACTCTAAAGGTTGAAAATTTCAATGCTGCCAAAGAAAAAACTCATTTATTTATTTATTAATGAGCAAAGACTTGCTTAGGCAATGTAGGAAAAATGATTGGTATTTGAGGGCTGGAAGACGTAAGATTTTCTGTAAGTAATTGGAAGTTTAATGGAACAGGGATTGGCGATGGAACAATTTTCCAACATTTTACTTAATTACTAGGGAAGTTACAAATGCGTTAGACTTTTTAAGGATATCATTTTAACATCATCATCTTGTAGTGGGACTAATGACAGGAAGCGAATAGTACGAAATGTAAGATACATTATATATTTACAGCATTAATAACAGAAATACCGTACGGTTTATCTTCGTGCAATCACGTATAGTGCTAAGGAAAATTACGTCGTATCCAAAACTGTTTGATTGTACTCCTTAACCCTTTCCCTCATGCAAACGCTGCAAACAGAGTAGATCCAGATCAGACAGCTCCTGCAGCACCCTTCTATTCATGGCCTGCTCTGTTTGTTTATGAAATTATGATACAAAACCTCTCTATAACGGCCACTAAAGTGGGTTAATTAGTTGGTATTTAGGGCAGATGGTTGATTAAAGCAAGGTGAAAGTAAAACAGAATGCTCCTATGGGAGCGTTCTGTTTTACTTTCACCTTGCTTTAAGCAGCCACCTGCCTTTAGCACAAAATACTCAATGAAATTAAGTGGCCGTTATAGAGAGGTTTTACTGTAAGCCTGACTCTACCATGTCTGTGTACATATGCTATAGAGATATAGCTAATAAATTGTTTATGATCTTATTTCTTACATAAATATTAAACAGAGTTATGGTTAACCAAAACCATTAGTTTCTTAAACCATTACCTCATAGGCTAATTTTAGATCCAACCTATATGAATAAATGTACCGAAAGGGGGTATTTTCCTGGCTACTTTTAGATCCAACCTATATGAATAAATGTACTGAAAGGGGGCATTTTCTTGGCTAATTTTAGATCCAACCTATATGAATAAATGTACTGAAAGGGGGCATTTTCCTGGCTAATTTTTTATCCATTAATAAATGTACTGAAAGGGGGCATTTTCCTGGCTAATTTTAGATCCAACCTATATGAATAAATGTACTGAAAGGGGGCATTTTCCTGGCTAATTTTAGACCCAACCTATATGAATAACTATTTGAATGGAAGAATCAAGGAAACTTGCATTAAAAAATACTGAAGATCAGAGGGATCCTGGTCTGCTGATCAAGATCTGCACAGATTGTCATTCAGAATACTATATTGAGTATAATCCTTTCATACTGAATGGATGTCATCATTAACCCTTTCCCTGTTCTACGTTTATTCCGAATTTCAATACCTACTGAATATTTAATTATGGACAAAATAATTATAATGAAATATGGCATGTGGAACATTGTAGCCATTTTAGAAACTAAAGAAACATCTCTTTCAAATTCCATTAGCAAACAGAGCAGACTCTGATCAGACAGCTCGTATAGGAGCCATCTGATCTGGGTCTTCTCTGTTTGTAAATGCATGAAAATGCATATATAAGTTAAAAGGTTAATCCATTCCCTCATAGGCCATTTTTAGACCCAACGTCTTTGAATAGATATACCGAAAAGGAGCATTTACTAGGGAAAAGGAAACTTTTAGAATTGTATAGTATTGAAACCATTGTGATAAATAGAGCATTTGCTCCTATAGGAGCAAATGCTCTATTTATCACAATGGTTTCAAAAAGTGACTTTTACAGAGACGTAGAAAGGCGTCAATATGAGGGAACGGGTTAAACAATGATGGATCATTCATTTTTCAACATTCAGCATTCAAGGGTTAAACCCTTTCACTCATATAAACGCTTTTCCAGGCATTTGCAAACAGAGCAGACCCAAATAAGACAGCTCCTATAGGAGCCATCTGATCAGGGTCTGCTCTGTTTGCTGATGAAATTTTAATATATTTGACTCTACAGTTCCTTCTGATACGAAAAACATCTAAAATATAATCTTATTAATATTCATGATGTCATTATTTCCTAGATGAGTAAAAGATTTATGACTTTATCAGAGTGAGTGTCAAAAAGTCTAGATCCTGTTTAGACATTGAGTAATGATCTGCATCTCATCTTCAGTCTACAGATAACGATGCGTACATAACTACTAAAATCGTCATTTCTCCACCCAGTCCTATACTGTGTCCACTCTTAAGAATTGTCTCGAAAAGACGATTCTAAAGAGTGGTCACAGTATATGGTTTGGAGGAGTAATAAAGGCGTTATTCTTGAAAATGTTTAAATTTACATAATTATCTTTTCTGGATCTCTGCATCTTGATCAAACTGTTTTCAAATAAGATCACAGATTCACTAGTAGCAAGTAAAAGGTTATGAGCTGTCAAAAACACATGAGAAGGCGAGATGAGCAATATGGAATTGATGAATGGAATTGAATCCCAGAACACTGCATATTAACCACATTTTCCAAACCACTGAACACATTTTTACCAACTTTCACAGTAATGACATTCAGGTGACTCCCTGTCAAAGTATATATTCTGATGTATTGCAGAATTAGGTTATAGATTATAAATAACGATTTCTTTAACCATAGACATACCTTTTAGCATGTCTGCAAACAGTGGGGACGCAGATCAGATTGAACCATCTGATCAGGTCTGTTGTCTTTTTTTTTTAGAAGTAATATGTACCGACCGGTGGATGTAGTCTAGAGATGAAGGCGATTGACTACAGTACCAGGGGTCCCTGGTTCGATCCCCGGCTGGACCAAGTCCATCAGATCAGACTTTACAAACAGGTCCAATGTATCAGTTCTGTACACTGGGCTTCTAAAAGAATAAGAGTAGGGCTTCTCTGTATCCACTCCCCTTTCTCTAATTAATTCCCTAACCTAACCCTAACCATTCAATTAGCTGATAATTGGCAGAAACTGAAGTTAATCAAAACAACCACAGCTATGATATGTGTATAGACCTGAATTTCTTTTGATGACATCTCTTCCTAAACCATTGAATGGATTTTGATCCAATTTCACAGGATTGATGAATATCATGAATGTTGATTAACTAAAATTTTATGATGGCAACTTACCAACGAGGGAATGTTTATCATAACAGAAACTATATTATCCGATCTACATAATTTCATAAACATACAAAGCAGACTTTGATTGGACAGCTCCTATAGGAACCATCTGATCTGGGTCTACTCTGTTTGCATAGGCATTTAACCCTTTCCTCCATAGGCTCTTTTTAGACCCAAACTCTTTGAATGAATCTACCCAAAAGGAGCATTTACTAGAGAAAAGTAAAATTTTAGAATTTTGTAGTTTGAAACCATCATGATAAATAAAGCATTTGCTCCTATGGGAGCAGATGCTCTATTTATCACAATGGTTTCAAGAAGTGGTTATTACAGAGGCGAAGAAAGGCATATTTATGGAGGAAAGGGTTAAAGTGCTTGTCTCTACAATAAATGCATATTTTCAACAATAAACACATATTTTCAATTAATTCATAAAACATAGTGTGTTTTATGTGTGAAACAAAATATACCATTTTCGTTGATACTTATAATTTATTATCCATGCTTATAAATTTTGTTGTACAACAATGTATTATTGGCCTATATATTTTGAACAGTTAATTATGGAACTAAAAGGCAATCCAAATGATAACTATATAACATTGGGGTTTTCGATATCGGACACATTTTAGTTTATTTAACCTTTTACTCGATGAATATTCATGTAAGAAATAATGACATCATGAATATTAATAAGATTAATTGTTATAATAGCACATGGGCATAGGAATATTCGGCCATGACAGAAACTGTAGAATTCTATCAGATTCTGTATTATATATACCATAAGCAAACAGAGCAGACCCTGATCAGATGGCTTGTACAGGAGTTGTCTGATCTAGATCTGCTCTGTTTGTAAAGGCATAGAAGGCATATTTATAGTAAAGGGTTTATACAGAGCTACATATAAGGATGCATACCCAAATACTCAAATCTTCATTTCTCCACCAAACCCTATTCTATGACTACTCTTTAGAATCGTCTCGAAGAGACGATTCTAAAGAGTGGTCATAGTATAGGTTTTTGTGGAGAAATGAAGATTTTAGTATCTGAGTATGCACATTTTATTCTTGAAAATGTTTTAATTTACACATCTTATCTGGAGATCTGGTTAATATTCAGAAAAGAAGGAGCCAGATTTAATCATTTAGGAGATTAACCCATTCCTTCATATTATCGCCTTTTTACATCTCTGTAAAAGTCACTTTTTGAAACCATTGTGATAAATAGAGCATTTACTCCAATGGAGCAAATGCTCTATTTATCACAATGGTTTCAAATCTACACAATTCTAAGATTTTCCTTTTCTCTAGAAAACGCTCCTTTTAGGTAGATTTGTTCAAAGAGGTAGGATCTAAAAATAGCCTATGAGGTAATGGGTTAAGGATTTAAACTGTTGTAAATACATTATTTAACATTTACGTATTTGCAAATTTTCCCACTTATAATTAATATTCTAAGCAATACTTCACCCATGATTTAAAACATTTCCAAGAATAACTCTGTGTTGTGACCACTCTTTGGAATCATCTCTTCTAAAGAGTGGTCACAACATAGGGTTTGGTGGAGAACTGACGATTTTAGTATCTGAGTACGCACATTATTCTGTTGCTCTTGTATCAGGCAATTTGGAACCTGTATAAGACACAGAGTTATTGCCATACCATCTCGATGGAAACTGCTAGCAAATGTCATCCTGGATTTTCACAGTAGATTGTAATTACAAGAGTTTTGTGCTAAGCCTGAGTCCTCTCAATGGAATATGAAACCTCATTTTCTTTTGGATTTGTGTTAAAGCTATTAAGCAACTTTGTTCAGTTGTGTTAATTATTGTGCCTATTACACCCAGGTGGTTTGTCGGTAATATACTTAACTTTGTAATCGTCAATTGTGTATATCGAAAGTGCAATATTTTTCTCTTGAGAGACATTTTCCAATCTTACCAGATGGTTTCCGTTGTCTGACACTACAAGAATTTGTTCAATTCTTTTGAATGCTGAATTTTTCATACTGGAATTAACTATAATTTGTTCTGAAGGGGTGGAATTTGCCAAATAATAAAAGAAGAAACGAAACATTGCAGACTGACCAATTGGCTCTTTAGGGACCCCCTGATTTTGATGTGCAGCGTGTAAATTTAACCCATTTCCGCATAGGCTATTTTTAGATCCTTAAATCTACCAAAAAGGAGCCGTCATTAACAAAATTTTAACATTGCTTATAACTTTTGAATTACGTAAGCTAGAAAATTCATATTTAATATGCAGATAGCTTAGATAAAAGCCTTTCACTTGATACAAGGATACATGAAATCAGGTCAAGTTCACTATTTTGAAAACTGCTGTTTTTAACAAACTTTAGCATTGCTATAACTTCTGAACTACAAATGCTAGGCAATTCATCCTTGGTATAAAGATGGCTTTGTTAAAGGCCTTTCATTTGATATAAAGATATTTAAAATTAGATCTAGGTCAAGGTCACTATTTTGACAAGTTGGCCATCATTGAAAAACTTCAACATTTTGTCGTAACTTCTGAACCACATATGCTAGACAATTTATATGTGGTATGGAGATAGCTTTGGTGAAGGTCTTTCAGTTGATACAAGGATACATAAAATTGGGTCAAGGTCACTATTGTGAAAACTTGGCTGTTTTTAACAAACTTTAACATTTTGCTATAACTTTGATCTACAAACTCTAGGCAATTCACCTTTGGTATTCAGATAGCTTTGATAAGGACCTTACAGATGACATGAAGATACCTGAAATCAGGTCAAGGTCAAGGTCACTATTTTGAAAACTTTGCTGTCATTAAAATTTTGTTATAACTTCTGAACTACATAATTATGCTAGACAATTTATATTTGGTATGCAGATTGCTTGGGTGAAGGTCTTTCAGTTGATACAAGGATACATGAAATTGGGTCAAGGTCAACACAAAAAAAATCTGGCTTTAATGCAGTTTCCGCAATTTTTTGCTTGTTATGCAATGCGTTCAAGCTTTTGAGAAACTGCTGACCTAGTGTCAAACAGCTTGGATCCTGATGAGATGCTGAGTGACTCGGGAGTCTCATCTGGGTCTACTAAGCTGTTTGCAAATGACAGTTAAGTTGCGATCCGTAGGATAAGGGCTGTAATTGAACAATCTCAAGCAAGAGATTGTATTTTATTGCACAGAAGTGTTACAGCCATTATAATTGCCATACTATGGCTAATAAACACTGCCATGGGCATTACATTTTTAGCTCACCAGAGCACAAAGTGCTCAGGGTGAGCTTTTGTGATCGCCTGATGTCCATTGTCCGTAGGTGTGCGTCGTGTGCCGTTTCATCTTTGGCACATAGCATCACCTGTAGGTCCTCTACAAAAGTCTTCTCCTCTGAAAATGGAAGGTTCTCAGCTTTCATATTTGGCATGTACCATCATGTTCAGGTCCTCTACATAAGCTTTATAAACTATGCCCCTGGGGTCAAAATTGGCCCCGCCCCAGGGGTGGCCAGTTTTCAATAGAAACATATAGTGAAAACTGAAAATCTCCTCTGAAACTGGAAGGTTCTCAGCTTTCATATTTGGCACATAGAATCATGTTCAAGTCTTCTACAAATGTTTTATAAAGCGTGCCCCTTGGGTCAAAATTGGTCCGCCCTAGGGGTAACCAGGTTTGAATAGAAACATATATCGAAAACTTTGAAAATCTTCTCCTGAATCTCAAGGTTCTCAGCTTTCATCTTTGGCACATAGCATCATCTGTCGGTCCTCAACAAAAGTTATATAAATTATGTCCCTTTGGATAAAATTGGCCCCGCCCAAGGGGTGCCTTGTCTTCTATCAGAAATATATTGTGAAAACTTTGAAAATCTTCTCTGAAACTGGAAGCTAGCTAGCCCTAGGTTCTCAGGTTTCATTTTTGGCGCATAGCATCATGTTCAGGTCCTCTACAAAAGTTTTATAAATTATGCCCCTTGGGTCAATATATATTGGCCCCATCCCAGGGGTAGCCAGTTTTCTATAGAAACATTGTGAAAACTTTGAAAATCTTCTCCTCTGATTGTCTGGTGAGCAATTTCGGGGCCATGATGGCACTCTTGTTTGAAAAGGATTTTGTACTTATGTACATGTAGTTGATTAATCCATTACCTGATTACAGATTGTTACTTTAAATTTGAATATATAAAAAGCTTGCTTTGAATATGTATTCTCAGTGAGGTTTTCTTCTTCAAATCATCTAAAAGTTGATTTATAACCTACAATGTAATTATTTTTACATGTGGGGTTTTGTCCGCCTAGTCAAAATTGGCTGTGGGTTTCTGTCATGTGGTCAGTTTTGTCCTGTGGAGTTATGTCCTAGTGGGGTTTAGTTCATTGTGGGGTTTTGTCCGTACCCCACCTGATAGACTATTTTTGGACCCAACCTCTTTGAATAAATCTACCTAAAAGGAGGATTTACTAGAGAAAAGAACAAATTTAGAATTGTGTAGTATTTAAACCATTGTGATAAATAGAGCTCTATTTATCACAATGGTTTCAAAAAGTGACTTTTACAGAGGTGTCAAAAGGCAAATGGATTGATGCAGAATGAAAGCAATGCCAAAAGCATCTAGGGGAGCTTATTGCATTGCTTTCAGTCTGTGATAAGCTACCACCAGTGCAGTCTAACCTTAGTAGCTCGCGAAGCATCAGTGAGCTGAGGACAGCCTCTGGCTTTAAGTCTGGTTGAAGTAAAAAAAAAAGTTGTTCTTAATTCAGTGTAATATACAATTTCTAGGTTAAATATCGCTTTCTCAAGGACTTGGTTTGCCTCAAGGTATAATTATATCCCTTCCCGTCATATATATCCCTACATTATAATTACATGTATATCCCTTTCCTTACATATCACATTGTTTTAACTGAACAGAATCTTTTTAGCTCGTCTGTTTCGAAGAAAGGTTGAGCTATTGTAATCAATAGGTCATAGCCATCGTTGTTGTTGTCATCGTCGTCGGTTTGCAAAAACTTTAATGTAGCTCATAACTCGAAAAAGCACAAGAGGTATCAACATGAAACTTCATAGGTTAGTAGATCTCATGGAGGGGAAGGCCCCTACATAAGAACCATAACTCTTGATTTCAATTTTTTTTATTTTTTTTATTTTTTTATTTAGCTTGACAAGCACCGAGTTAGACAAGCGTTGGCGCTGCACGTGGCTCTTGTTTAATCTAAGGTTTATCTTTATCAAATGTCGTGTTTGAGACCCATTAGAGACTTGTCTGAATATACATGTATATTTATTGGAAACCTAAACCCATATTTGGCCTTTCCCCAAACTCAAATAAGGCGGCTATATTAGAATTTGATTGTGATTTTAATTGATAATCGATAGCAAATATGATTGTGCTGATGATTGAGTAAAATATTTGGGTTTGCTTCCCAACACCAGTGTCTTATCTACATTATTTCATATCAAACAGAGCAGACCCTGATCATAGGAGCCGTCTTATCTTGGACTATTCCAATTGCAAAGGCGTAAGAAAGTGTATTTATGGAGTAAAGGGTTAATGATTTTGAATGACAAACAGTGCTCCTGTAGGAGCGCTCTGATCAGGGTCTGCATTGTTTGCAAATAACACTGCATGCATGCCCCACAGGACAAAGGACTAAATACTGTATCCTTCTTTGTCTATATCTATGTAGATCTTGGATAAATATGCCCCCACAAAGAGAGTAACAAGCAGGATTCCAATGAATAATATGGAAGCTTCATCACCAAGGGGAGACGTGTGAAATTTAAGAGAATCTTCATTAATAAGAGGAGATGAACATATTGTTACAATGTTCTAGTAGAATGAATTTTCACAAGTTGCATGCTTTCTATTATTCAAAATATCGCATGCTCCGACAACCACTAATGTTGGAATAGTAGTGTTACATGTACACACAGTAATAATTCCATTTGAGAGTGCTTTACTGCTAGTGGGATTTCTGTCAATCTTTTCAGATAATAGAGTTTATATATGATTACCAATATCAAATATTTTCAGGTCTACAGAATTTTTATATTGGATTTTCAGTTTCAATTTTTTTTTTTAGTTTATAGACAATTCATAGAATATTGAATTTCAGGATGTCATTTCTTTTCCCTGGTAGGCTATTTTTAGATCCGGCCTCAATATTTGCAGATGACAGTTACTTAGTGAGCAAAGAGTTAGCCCTTCCCTTCATAGAAACGCCTTTTCACACCTTTGCAAACAGAGTAGACCCAGATCAGATGGCTCCTATAAAATTATGTATCTGATTCTACAATTTCTGCCTGAGACAAAATCGAGGGCTTGGGGCAAAACTATTGTAACTCCTTCACTGAAGGAGTTACAATAGTTTTGCACCAAGCCCTCGAAATGTCCTGTGTTCATATGCCATTATAGAAGTCGGTCTAATTAACATTCATTATGTCATTATTTCTTACATGAATATTAAACAGGTAAAGGGAAAAAGACTCAGAATCTTTTATAACCTTTTACTCCATAAATATTCATGTAAGAAATAATGACATCATGAATATTAATTAGATTAACCCTTTCCTCCATACGCTATTTTTAGACCCAACATCTTTGAATGAATCTACCCAAAAGGAGCATTTACTAGAGAAAAGTAACATGTTAGAATTTTGTAGTTTGAAACCCTTGTGATAAATAGAGCATTTGCCCCTATAGGAGAAACTGCTCTATTTATCACAATGGTTTCAAGAAGTGGTTATTACAGAGGTGTAGAAAGGCGTATTTATGGAGAAATGGGTTAAATGTTATAATAGCACAGTCATGGACACAGAAATTTTCGGCCATGGCAGAAACTGTAAAACCTTTTCTATGTCATATCACAAGCAAACTGAGCAGACCCTTCTTTGTATACCCAGAATTAGCCCATACCCTCATAGACGCTTTTTAGATGACCTACCTCTTTGAATACATCAAAGGAAAAGGAGCATTTACTAGAGATTAAACCGCAGTTTTCGAAAATTCTGTGGCGTTGGCCAGTCAGAGTTGATTATTCAGTTTTTCCTTTTTCTTGAAGACTGGATTATTGCCGCTAAAATCAAACTGCAGTATAAATCGGTTAGACTGCCAATGACAAGTCTTCATTAAATAGACTGGCTTCGTTGACGCTGACCTATACCTATTTATCACAATGGTTGTAGAAAGTGACTTTAACCCATTACCTCATAGGCTATTTTTAGCTTGTCTGTTTCGAAGAAAAGTCGAGCAATTGTGATCACTGGGTTGTAGTCGTCGTCGGTGTGCAAAAACTTTAATGTAGCTTATTACTCGAAAAGTATAAGAGGTATCAACATGAAACTAAATAGGTTAGCAGATTTCATTGAGGGAAAGGCCCCTTACATAAGTACCATAACTCTTGATTTCAAAATTTTGGAGTTATGGCCCTTTATCATTTTCACTTTTTTAAGTTAGCTGGACAAGTACCAAATCAGGCGAGCATTGGCGCCGCACGCGGCTCTTGTTAAATACCTCTTTGAATAAATAGACCGTAAAGGAGCATTAACTAGAGATAAGGAAAATTTTAGAATTTTATAGTTTGAAACCATTGTGATAAATACAGCATTTGCTCCTATAGGAGCAAATGCTCTATTTATAACAATGGTTTCACAAAGTGACTTTTACAGAGGCATAGAAAGGCGTCTTTATGGAGGAAAGGTTAACAGAAACATCAAACTTAGGCATCGATATGTGGGAAAGGGATAATACCCCTAGTGTTTACAGACCCAGAATTAAGACTTCCCTTTAGTAGCTAGAGAGGTTTTATTGCACTTTTCCCAGAAATGTTGATGACCATCATGAAGTAATGCCAAGAAGTGATCATTTTATGCCTTTGAAAGGGCACAGACCAGTGTCTCTTGCTGTAATTTAGCTCGATTGTCACACAAATTGCTGGTCTTGTGACCTCGATTATGACAACCACTTTTCTGTCCAATTGCATCTTCTTGTTTGTGTCAATTCCATTATTGATTTACAATGTAGGACTTTGATCATGAAAAAGAGTTATGTAAATGTGTAACACAATTGTCATAACTGTGTTCAATCTAATATACCATATTGTCTCTAATATAATATGCCCAAGGCACTTTACATTTGTTTTAAAGGGAGCTTCTGGAATTTTGTACTCAAGTGGTTGCTTAATGAAGAATAAAAGCAATGCTGGGGGAGCTTTCTGCATTAAGCTACCAAGTGTATTTTGAAAAAAATAACACTTTTTATGCCCCCGTTGATGATAGTCAGAGGGCATTATGTTTTGCACTTGTCCGTCCGTCCGTCTGTCTGTCCGTGTGTCACGCTTTTAGGTGCAGTTGGATGTCACAGTTTTTCAAGTGTTATAAGTCAGTAATTTCTACACTTATACACATGAAACTTCACATACACATCAATTACTATCTGTGCTATCATTTTGCACCCCACCCATGTTGCCGGCAAGCCCAAGGTCGAGGTCAAATGACTTGGAAATTTTATGTGCAGTTGGTTGTCACATTTACGTGCAGTGTTTTGTCACAGTTTTTTCATTGTCTTATATCTCCCTAACCACTGTAGCTATTGCCATGGAATTGCATATACACATTAAACACCATCCATACTTTCATTGCACACCCAGCCTACGCTGCCCGCAAGCCCAAGGCCAAGGTCAAATGACTTAGGAATTTTACGTGCAGTTGGTTGTCACAGTTTTTTCATAGTCTTATATCTCCCTAACCACTGTAGCTATTTGCATGGAATTGCATATACCTATTAAATACCATCCATACTTTCATTACGCACCCGACCCATGCTGCCCGCAAGCCCAAGGTCAAGGTCAAATGACTTAGGAATTTTACGTGCAGTTGGTTGTCACAGTTTTCTCCCTAACCACTGTAGCTATTGGCATGGAATTGCATATACACATTCAACACCATCCATACTTTCATTATACACCCGGCCCATGCTGCCCACAAGCCCAAGGTCTAGGTCAAATGACTTAGGAATTTTACGTACAGCTAGGCACAATTTTCTAGTTTTATTTAATGTTTAGTGTCGGCCTCTTACATTTGCAAACAAAGTAGACCAAAATCAGACAGCTCCTACAGGGTCTGCTCTGAATGCTAATTGAATTTGATAGATCTGTTTATTTAGTTTCTAAAATGGCTACAATGGTCCACCTTCCATATTTCAGTATTTTGTCCATGAATATTCAATTTGGAATACATATAGAACAGATAAAAGGTTAAATGTTTCAAATTTAGATTAACCCTTTCCCTCATGAGCTATTTTTAGACCCAACCTCTTTGAATTAATCTTTCCCTCATGAGCTATTTTTAGACCCAACCTCTTTGAATTAATCTATCGAAAAGGAGGATTTACTAGAAAAAAAATGTAGTTTTGAAACCATTGTGATAAATTGAGCATTTTCAAAAAGTGACTTTTTTGCAGAGGCATAGAAAGGTATATTTATGGAGAAAAGGGTTAAGACAGTTAACCCTTTCCTCCATAAATACGCCTTTCTACGCCTCTGTAAAAGTCACTTTTTGAAACCAGTGTGACAAGTAGAGCATTTGCTCCTATAGGAGCAAATGCTCTATTTATCACAATGGTTTCAAACTACAAAATTCTGAAATTTTCCTTTTCTCTAGTTAAAGCTCCTTTTCGGTAGGGTTATTCAAAATGGTTGGATCTAAAAATAACCTATGGAGGAATGGTTTAATTATTGTTTCATCTGAATCAAAATGAACTCATAATTTTATGTATTTTAGCACTATAGCATTTGCTACTCAGTTTTTCGAGGAGAAAAAGTGGTGATATTGCCCTAAAGCTTGATGTATTTGTTGATGTAGGCGTCATAATTGTTGTTAAGCAAAAACTTTATTTTTATCACAGTTTTAACATCAGTACACACATTTTATATCACAGTTTACACATCGGCACAGACATTTTATCATAGACTTTTTATCAGTTTTAGTATCAATACAGACATATTACCACAGTTTTAACATCAGTAGACTTTTTATCACAGTTTTAGTATCAGTGCAGCTATTCCTTATAGACTTCACACCGTTGTTCATCTTTCCAATGACTACAGCATGATAAGGGGCCATTACTCTATCAGGCATATTTAAAGAGTCATGTCTCTTTAACCCTTCTCTCCATGGGTATTAATTTGAGTAAAAATGACATGATTATTAATTGCATTAATCTTTAACCCTTCGCTTGCTATTCGCGTCAATATACCTACCTGTAAATAGTGAAGACCCAGATGAGACAGCTCCTGCAGGAGCTGTCTCATCAGGGTCTGCACTATTTACAAATTGATTGTGCAACCAGTGCACTCCATAGCAGTGATTACACAGCGAAATACGCGTACACAGTGCAGATATATGTAATTATACCACAGGGCATGGGTAAAGAAGGAGAAATGTATTTTAAAATTCAGCAAGCGAAGGGTTATAATGGCACATTAACATATGATTTTTTTTTTTACCAAAGTAGAAACTGTATAATCAGATACATATTATTCCATAAACAAACATAGCAGACCCTGATCAGATGGCTCATATAGGAGCCATCTGATCTGAGTCTACTCTGTTTGCAAAGGCGTAGAAAAGGCGTATTAACCCTTTCCTCCTTAAATACGCCTTTCTACACCTCTGTACATGTAATAGTCACTTTTTGAAACCGTTGTGATTAATAGAGCATTAAAATTTTGCTCCTATAGGAGCAAATGCTGTATTTATCACAATGGTTTCAAACTACAAAATTGGCCAATTTTCCTTTTCTCTAAGTTAATGCTCCTTTTCTGTAGATTTGTTCAAAGTGGATGGATCTAAAAATAGCTTATTGAGGAATGGGTTAATGGAGTAAAGGGTTGAAAGTATTTTATTTTTTTCCTGTAAGACACAACTGTTAGCATCCACCTGCAGTGCTCTTGTATTATCCTTACTTGTTGAGGTTGACTTTGTGGTTCTATATGATGCAATCTATCTACTGGGAAAGATTTTCCTTGAGAGAGTTTGTTTCCCCATAGTAAATTGTGCAGACATTGATATCAGACCTTTGTGTTTATAACACACTCCCTCATATTTACGCCTTTTGACGCCTCTGTAAAAGTCACCTTTTGAATGCCTCTGTAAAAGTTACTTTTTGAAACCATTGTGGTAAATAGAGCATTTGCTCCCTATTTTCTAGCAAATGCTTTTTTCAGAAGATTTTTACAAAGGGTTTAGGTCTGAAAATAGTCAGAGGGAATGAGTTAAATGACAGATTCATGTATTTTATTTGTTAGTTAGTTTTCCTTACATCTCTAACTTATTTATTATTATATTGTAAATGAAAATAATAACTCCATTATTTCTCCACCAAACCCTATATTGTGACCGCTCTTTAGAATTGTCTCAAAGAGACGATTATAACATAGGGTTTGGTGGAGAAATGATGATTTTAGTATCTGAGTACGCACAGGTATCTGTTGAACATAGGGTTTGGTGGAGAAATGATGATTTTAGTATCTGAGTACGCACAGGTATCTGTTGAACATAGGGTTTGGTGGAGAAATGATGATTTTAGTATCTGAGTACGCACAGGTATCTGTTGCTCTGCTGAATTATAACAACATTGTGAATAAATTGATTTCAACATAATTATGCAAACAATGATTTGGATCCAAATTAGAACTCAAGCCAGTCTGTGTCTCATTTGAATCTAGACTGTGCCTTATTTGAATCTATAATGTGCCTCATTTGAATCTAGACTGTGTCTCATTGGATGATTGAAATCTATATTGTGCCTCATTTGAATCTAGTCTGTGCTTCATTTGAATCTAGACTGTGTCTCATTTGAATCTTTGAATCTAGACTGTGTCTAGACTGTTTAACCTTTAATCCTTTACTTGATAATCCTTCCATTTTACACCTTTGCAACTAGAGTAGATCCAGATCAGGCTACTCCAGTTGGAGCTGTCTGATAAGGGTCTGCTCAGTTTGCTTATATCTTACAGAACTAGTTCACTACTAATTGCAATTGCAATAAATTTTATTATTTTATGTTTTTACCCTTTTAATCATGAATATAATTAGATTAATTTTTATAATGGCTCATGGGCAAAGGAATTTTTGGCCATATGTAGAAGAAACTGTAAAATCATATTGATATTATTTCAAAAGCATACAGAGCAGACCCTGATCAGATGGCTCCGACAGGAGCCGTCCAATCTGTATCTACCCTGTTTGCAAAGGTATGAAAAAACATTTGTATTATAGGAAAGGGTTAAAATATAATCACAGTTTCCAATAGTTTGGATTCTGATGTTGTAGAAAGGGATAGAAAAATGTCCTTGTGGAGTAAATGGCTAATGCAAGAACTAATTAACAGACCTACAGATAAGGGTGCATACCCAAATACTATATCGTGATTTCTCAACCAAACCCTACTAGTACTGTTAGACGATTCTAAAGAGTGGTCACAGCATAGGGTTTGGTTGAGAAATAAAAGAGTTGTCCTTGAAAATGTTTTGATTCGCGCATCTTATCCAGAGCTGAATTAATAATTTGTAATGGGGGCTGTGTTGAATAAGTATTAGCCCTTTCCTCCATAAATACACCTTTCTGTGCCTCTGTAAAAGTCACTTTATGAAACCTTTGTGATAAATTTATCACAATGGTTTCAAAATTACACTATTCTAAAATTTTACTTTTCTCTAGTAAATGCTCCTTTTGGATAGATTCATTCAAAGAGGTTGGGTCTAAAAGTAGCCTTTGGATGAAATGGTTAATCAAATAAAGGGATAAGGAAAGATGACATTTTAATAACATTCTTTTGGAATTAGACAGTTTGCTAGGCGTGTTATATGTTAATTGTTTTATGGTATTTTGATGTTTCTATATTATACAGATATCTTTTTTTGCTGCTTCTTATGTTAACATTTCTTTTCTGTTTTCAGGGAGTGGTGATAATTGCTGTGAAATATGGAAGGATGGAAGCCTGGAGTGCCAAATGGAACTGTTAACCCTTTGCATGCGGTATACAAGTTAGCTACAGTGTAGACTCAGATCAGAGGGCTCTTAACCCTTTTTGAATATTCATGTAAGAAATAATGACTTAATGCATATTTATAAACTGAATATACATAATGGCGTATATACTCCAGATTTTTTTGTACATGTAGAATCAGATCTCTATTCTTTCTTAACCCTTCGCTTGCTGAATTTTAAAATACATTTCTCCTTCTTTACCCATGCCCTGTTGTATATTTACATATATCTTCACTGTGTACAAGTATTTCGCTGTGCAATCACTACTGTGGAGTGCACTGGTTTCATAATCAACTTGTAAATAGTGCAGACCCTGATGAGACAGCTCCTGCAGGAGCTGTCTCATCTGGGTCTTCACTATTTACAGGTAGGTATATTGATGTGAATAGCAAGCGAAGGGTTAAGTAAACATATTTGACAATGATCAGATGGCTCCTACAGGAGCCGTCTGTTCTGGTTCTCCTCTGTTTGAAAGGATATGAATAAGCATTTGTATGAGGGAAAGGATAAAAAAGATATTTATTTTCCGATGGTTTGGATTCTGACGGGGTACACAGTTACACCTGTCGGATCTGTATCTAATCTGTTTACAAAAGTAATCATAGGCTAATCATGGGCAGCAAATTAAAAGTTATCATCAATTATCATTAACCCTCTACTCCATTATAAATACGCCTTTCTATGCTTTTGCAAACAGAGTAGACCCAGATCAGATTACTCCTATAGTGCTCTCTGATCAGGGTCTGCTCTGTTTGCTTACGGAATTATATAGAGAATATTCTATAGCGTCTGGCAAGACCAAAATTTCTTGTGTTAACAATCATGCCATTACAGAAAATAATCTAATTAACCCTTTCCTCCATAAATACGCATTTCTATACCTCTGTAAAAGTCACTTAACCATTCGCTTGCTAATTGCGTCAATATACCTACCTGTAAATAGTGAAGACCCAGATGAGACAGCTCCTGCAGGAGCTGTCTCATCAGGGTCTGCACTATTTACAAGTTGATTGTGCAACCAGTGCACTCCACAGCAGTGATTGCACAGGGAAATACTTGTACACAGTGAAGATATATGTAATTAGACGACAGGGCATGAGTAAAGAAGGAGAAATGTATTTTAAAATTCAGCAAGCGAAGGGTTAAAAGTCAATTACTCTATAGGAGCAAATGCTCTATTTATCACAATGGTTTCAGTACTACACAATTCTAAAAACAATCTTTCCTCTAGAAAATGCTCCTTTTTGGTAGATTCATTTAAAGAGGTTGGGTCTAAAAATCGCCTATGCGGGTAAGGGTTAATATTCATGATGTCATTATTTCTTACATGAATATTCATTGAGTAAAGAGTTAAACAATGATGTGACCAGTCCACTTTGAAAACTCAGCATTCATAGGGTTAACGCTGAGGAAGATGAGATCAGTGACAGACAGGAAAATGGGATGCATCTGTTGTGTATGGTAAGTAATATATATACTGGTATGAAAGTAAATTGGGAATAGAGTTTTTATAAACATTGCTATATAGTGACAACAATGAGTTACATCAGAACCTGTCGTAAGCGACCATCAAAAAGAGGTCTAATTATGGATAAGTAAGGCAGGTGGTAGCTTAATACAGGTCAAAAGTAATGCAGAAAGCTCCTATAGGAGCTTTCTGCATTACTTTAGGTCTGCATTAATCTACCACTTGCTATTTCAGATTCCTATGTTCAATAAATGAATGGCCGTTCAGGCACTGATAGATTTTTATCGTATTTCAATTTATATTCTGCCTATATTTTGTAAATTCATTTCATGTAAATGAATAAACACTAGAAATGCAATTTGTTCCGTGCACAGAAAAATTTCAGGGTTGTTCCTCCACCTGTTATCATTAGCTTGACGTTGTGATATGACTGAAAAACTGTTAAAGCTGTGTAAAACCCGATAAAAACCAAACCAAAACATAGGAAACACCAGAAAGTTGTACACTTATACATATTATTAAAATCATGCTTTCTAATTTGCCCATTATTTTCTGCAAAGCTTTCGGCTTTCACATGTATGAAATAGCATTTCCGACAGCAACGCTCCAATAATGCCCTTGGTGATGGAGGGGGGAGGTCATTTTCCATCGGTATTGATCAAAATAATGGCCTCTTTAAGAGCCGTCTGATCTGGGTCTCAGCTTGCCTATGAAATAATAAAGATATGATTCTGCAGTTTTTGCCATGGCCAAAAAATCCGGTGTTTGTGTATATCATTATAAAAATTTATCTAGTCAATGTTCATGATGTCATTATTTCTGACATGAATATTCATGGAGTAAAGGGTCAATATTAATGATGTCATTATTGCTTACATGGATAATGAACAGGTAAAGGGATAATCCTATCCCTGTTAATTATTCATGTAACAAATAATGACATTATGAATATTAATTAGCTGTTTGTTTTTATAATGCCATATGTACTCAGGATGTTTTGGTATTGGTAGTCATTGTAAAGTCAGATCTATCATAATTTCATAAGCAAACAGAGCAGACCCTGATCTGACGGCTGCTACAGGAGCCGTCTGATCTGGGTCTGCTCTGTTTGCAAAGGCGTGAAAAGCATTTTTATGAAGGAAAGAGTTACCAAATACTGTAATTTCTCTCTTGTAACAATATTTAATAAGTAGAAAAATAGTCAACCTTTATTCTTATTTCAATAATATAAATGTTTAAACTCAAACCTGTTTCCACCTTTTTTTTCCCATTTGTTCAAGCTTTTGAGAAACTTTTGACTAAGTGTCAAACAGCTTGGATCCTGATGAGATGCTGAGTGTTGTTGCTTGTCATCTGGAGCCAAGCTATTTGCCACTACAATGTAGTCGCCCTTCCCGGGATAAGTAATAAAGACAAAATTCAATATTTTTCAGCATTATGTCATGTGGAGGTCAATGACAAAAGATGTTGTATAACCTTAATGCCCTCAATTGGTGTTAGGTGTTTGGACAAGTTCCTAATCACACTTTGAACCAATTCTCAACACCTAAAAGATTAAAACTCTGCTAAACTGACACCTAATCATAATAATCCTAATTTTGTAAGCTCAATTTGGCATGAAATGCTTTTCTTTTGAAAGATCAATGTTTACTAACGATTAACGCCTTAAGATCTAACCTGACCATCATAATCTTATATATAATTCCCAATGATGTGGTATCGAATTAAACTTGGCAGTACCATCTGGATCCAAACTGTTTCTTACTTTAGTGTCAATAGTATCGAATATGACATATGAGAAAAGCTTGGCCCTGGTAAAAATTAGAATCAGACCATTTTCTTTCCATAAGCAAACCAAGCAGACCCTGATCAGATAGCTTTTATAGAACTGGGTCAACTCCGTAAAGGCATAAACATGTATCTATTGTGTAAAAGATTAATCGGGAGTTCCAGTTAATTATATTTACATGAACTTTAACACTTTTCGTCCAAGCAGATAATTCCCAGGAAAATTTTACATTATGAAAAATTCAGTCCATAAATATTCATGATGCCAATATTTCTTACATGAATATTCATCAGGGTAAAGGTTTAAATCCCTTTACCTGATAAATATTACTGTAAGAACTAGTAACATACCGTAGTGAATGTTTTATTAGCTGATTTTCTTGTAAGGGTGTATGAAAAAGGACTTGAAAAGGCGTCTCTCAACTGAAGGATTAAGGGTTTTGATAGTTCTCAAGTGGTTTCTAAACCTCTTTAGTTTCTATAATTATAACACTTATTACATTCTTTTTAATAAGAAATATTTTAAAGTCTGTATATACTTAAATCCTTCAACGCTTACCCTTACATAAACATTTCATGTTTGCAAACAGAGTAGACCTAGTTTGTAAAGCTGAAGACAATTTGGCTTTATTTTGATAATTTTAGACTAGACTGACTTATAAGCAAACAATTTACACCAAGATCAAGTTGCTCCTTAACCCATTCCTCCATAGGTTACTTTTTAGACCCAACCTTTTTGAATGAATCTACATAAAAGGAGCATTAACTAGAGAAAAGGAAAATGTTAGAATTGTATAGTATTGAAACCATTGTGATAAACAGAGCATTTGCTCCTAAGGTGTAGAAAGGCGTATTTATGGAGGAAAGGGTTAAAGGAGCAGTTTGATCAGGGTCTACATTATTTGCATAAGTTTGTCCGCATACTGATTGTAGGCAGAGTGTCCAAATACTGATTGTAGGCAGAGTATAGTCATTTTTGAGAGCAAGTGTATGATGGATGGTTTGAAAGTTAAGGGTTCTGTGAACCCATTCCCTGGTCTGTATTCAGGCCTAATTTCAATACCTATTGAATATTCATTAACAAATTATAGTTATAAAGAAATATGGAAGGTAGAACATTGTAACAGTAGACATTTTAGAAAGCAATGAAACAGATCTATCAAATTCTATTAGCAAACAGAGCAGACCTTGATCAGACGGCTCCTCTTAGAGGAGCCGTCTGATCTGGGTCTACTGTTTTTGCAAATGCATGAAAACATGTTTATATGAGGGAAAGGGTTAAAGGGTTAACAAAGATAAAGAGAAAAGTGATATGAACAGAACAGAACAGAGCAGATGTTTTATTTTGACTTAAGCATACAAGCTCATCATCATAACATCGAAACATACACATGACAGTCACGCTAAGAAGAACATGTAATGAGATGAAAACTCAATTTGTAATTATACAACTCATTATGCATAAGTACTTATTTGTTTATGTCCTGTAAGAGCCGACTGATGAGGGTCTGACCTATTAGTTTCTTTTTAACCCTTTCCCCCATAAATACGCATTTCTATGCCTCTGTAATAGTCACTTTTTGAAACCATTGTGATAAATAGAGCATTTGCTCCATAAGGAGCAAAAGCTCTATTTATAACAGTGGTTTCAAAACTACATTATTTTAAAAAAATTCCTTTTCTCTAGTAAATAATCCTTTTTGGTAGATTTATTGAAGTTGGATCTAAAAATAGCCTTTGAGGGAAAGGGTTAATATAGATCTGGCTCTACAGTGTCTGCCATGCCCAAAACACCAGTGGTCATATGCCATTATGAAAATCAGCTAATTAAAATAATTGGGGTCTTAACCATTTCCCTGCTCCATTTTTATTCAAATTTCATTACCTAATGAATATTCATGGCCAGAATAGTTACAATGAAATATGAAAGGTGGAACATTGTGCTATTTTAGTAAAAAAACATCTTTAAAAAAAATCCACTTAAGCAAACAGAGCAGACCCTGATCAGACGGCTCCTATAGGAGTCATCTGATCTGGGTCTACTCTGTTTGCAAATGTGTGAAAATACATTTATATGAAAGGATTAAATGCATATTTATGAGGTGAAGAGCATTGTAAATGTACCAGTGACACTTTAACCCTTTCCCTAGGCCTGTTCTATGTTTATTATAAATTTCAGTACCTACTGAATATTCATGGCCAAACAGTTATAATGAAATATGGAAGGTGGAACATTGTTACCTTTTTTAGAAAGTAAAGAAACATCTTTCTAATTCCAGTAGCAAACAGAGCCTATAGGAGCCGTCTGATCTGGGTCTACTCTGTTTGGAAATGTGTGAAAACATGTTTTTATGAGGGAAAGGGTTAAATGCATATTTATGAGGTGAAGAGAATTTGTAAATGTGCCGATGTACCAGTGACACTTAAACCCTTTCCCTGTTCTATGTTTATTACAAATTTCAATACCTACTGAATATTCATGGTCAAAATAGTTGTAAGGAAATATGGCAGGTGAAGCATTGTAGCCATTTTAGAAAGTAAAGAAACAGATCTATCATATTCCTTGGGCAAACAGAGTAGATCCTGATCAGACGGCTCCTATAGGAGCCGTCTGATCTGGGTCTACTCTGTTTGAAAATGCGTGAAAACACATATTTATCTGAGGGATAAAGTTTAAAAGGTTTACAATAGCTTGTGGTCAGAGAAAGGTATAATGCGGTTTAATTTTGACCCATTTAAAACTGGTTCAAGTTGTGATTGTATTTGCAAACAGTTTGGATCCAGATAAGACTACGAATGATTCAGCATCGGATCAAGATTCAAATTGTTTGGCACTCACCATCCTTTAATCCTTTCCTCCATGAATATTCATGTAAGATAATAATGACATCATGAATATTAATTAGATTAATTTGCTATTATAGCACATGTACACAGAAGTTTTTGGTCATGGCAGAAATTGTAGAATCATATAAAAAGCAAACAGAGCAGACCCTGATCAGACAGTTCCTACAGGAGCCATCTGATCAGGGTCTGCTCTGTTTGCTTATGACATTAAGTCAATGTGATTTTACAGTTTCTGCCAAGTTAAAAATAATGCTGTGTTCATGTACCATCGCAGAAATTGAGCTTGAGCTAATGAATATTCATGATGTCATTATTTTCTTGCATGAATATTGAACAGGTAAAGGGTTAAGAACTGTAGACGACAATTTTGGCAAACGAAAGGTACTTAGCGTTTAAGGGATTAATCACCTGCAGGTGTCATTCAAAAGAGTCGAAATGGTTTAGGATTAATCCCATTCTCGCTGACTGATGGGCCGGACATATTTACTAAAAATTATCGCAAAGTCAGTCATACGAAAATTGTGACTTTTTCATAACTTGAAAACAACAACAAGCATAATTATGTACTGCATGTGTCAATCAAATATAATCAAGTTTTGGTGTTATTTTCAGTTTACTGTGTGAATTGATTGGCTTTTATAATAAAATTGATGTAAATTTATGTACAAAGAGAGTACTATAAAATATTTGGTTATTTCAAATGAAAGTGAACCAGACTTTTAGATCCAAAGTTTATATTTCAGTGGAACAATAGTAGAGTATAGTGCTTTGATGCAAGTGGATATTTTTGAACTCTTGATCTAACAGACAACTAGTGTGAGAGAAAGGTAAATGTGTTGGGTTTTTTCTTGCTTTCATTTAATCCTTTACTTAGAATGAATATTCATTAACCCTTTCTTCTATGAATGTTCATGTAAGAAATAATGAATCATGAATATTAATTAGAAAATCATGAAATCATGAATATTAATTAGAAAAAATGTTTTACAATAACACATGGACATGAGAATTTTTGGTAATGGCAGAAACTGTTGAATCACATCTATTATTCATAAGCAAACAGAGCAGACCCTGATCAAACTGCTCCTATAGGAGCCGTCTGATCTGGGTCTACTCTTCAAAGGCATAGAAAGGCGTATTTATGGAGTACAGGTTTAAACAAATAATAGCAGTATAGCTGTTAATTAGCTCAACTTTTATAATAACAGTATGAACAAGGCACTTTATCATTATAGAAACTGTCAAATCAGATCTATATGGTTTTTTCATCAGCAAACAGAGTGCACCCTGATAAGGCAGTAGGCATCAGGACCCAGTTTCACGAAAATTCTTAAACCTTTATGCCATGAATATTCATGAAGGAAATAATGACATCATGAATATTCATGAGATTGTTATAATAGCACATGGACACAGGAATATTTGTCCATGGCAGAAACTGTAGAATCATATTTTAATTTTAATAATTATTTCATAGGCAAAAAGAGCAGACCTTGATCAGACGGCTTCTATAGGAGCGGTCTGATCTGGGTCTACTCTGTTTGCAAAGGTGTATTTAAGGAGTAAAAGTTTAAGTAATTACTTAACTAAGCCTGTTACATGTACAGTAGAACCCCTCTAATACGACCATTTAATGAATAAATATTGGTGTCTTTATAAACAGGTGATTGCTTAATGCAGGACAAAATTAATGCAGAAAGCTCCCCCAGGGTCTGCTCTGTTTGCTTGTGAATAAATATAGACCTTACTGCTCCTAAAGTTTCTGTTTCTGATGTGGACAAGGTTCCTATAGGAGTTGTGTGATCAGGGTCTGCTCTGTTTGCTTATGATATAATATAGATATGATTTTATGGTTTCTGCCATGACTAAAAATGCCTGTGTCCATGATTGTGTTATTATAGCACATAAATCTAATTAGTATTCATGACGTCATTATTTCTGACACGAATATTCATGGAGGAAAGGGTTAACAAGGCAACACAGTGCTACACTGTTTGTAATTCTAAACACTCTTAACCCATTCCCTCATTGACGCCTTTCGACGCCTCTGTAAAATTTTAAAGTCACTTTATGAAACTATTGTGATAAATAGAGCATTTGCTCCGTATGAGCAAAATCCTCTATTTATCATGCAACGTCACGAAATACAGTCACTTCCTACTAGCATAATATTTTCTACGTCGACGCTGTATTTTGTGAGGTATAGTGCATTTGTACTGACCCCACTGGAATGCAAGTTTTGTTCAGCCAATAGGAGGAAAACAGAAGGACGAAAAAGGCATAATTAAACATAAACATCAAATTAACATATTTGCTCACCTTTGTCTCAACTATTTGTCCATATAAAAGGATTAAATCAAGTTTGTTTATGTTGTAAAAGTCGATGACGTCACTGCATGCCAACATGACGTCACGTAATACGTACTTGCATGTATTTTCATTCAGGGGACGAAACCGCTTTAGCAATCTTTCTTTTTCTTCATTTTCTCCTTTTATCTTGGAGTTGCATGATAAAAGAATTACTATGCTAGTAGTTTGGAAGTTCAGCTGTATTTTGGCTCGTCAGAAAAGTAGTTAAATGCTCGCCAAGGCTCGCATTTAACAACTTTTCTAACTCACCAAAATACAGCTGAACTTCCAAACTACTAGCATAGTAATTCTTATTTATCACAATGGTTTCAAAACTACATAATTCTGAAAATTTCCTTTTCTGTAGTTAATGCTCCTTTTCAGTAGATTTATTCAAAGAGGTAGGATCTAAAAATTGCCTATGAGGTAATGGGTTAAAAAAAAATCTTTTCATACTGAATGGAATCTACCTCAAACAAATGGACTTAATCATTCAGCATCCATACTGTTAACCCTTATCCTGTACGAGACTTTAATTTCTATCAAAACCACTTTAATGTCGTCAGGAAATTAAGCTGGTTATCAGGTGATCAAACTGTTGGAACAGCAGTGCATATCCTCAGCTCTGAACTGAATGCTGAGTAAACTGTTACCACAATTCTTAACCGTTTTACTCCATAATACGCCTTTTTATGCCTTTGAAAACAGAGTAGACACAGTAGGACCTGTCTGATTAGAGTCTGCTCTGTTTGCTTGTAATTTAACCCTTTCCCTGTTCTAGGTTTATTCCAAATTTCAATACATACTGAGTATTAATGGGCAAAATAGTTATAATGAAATATGGAAGGTGGATTATTGTAGCTATTTTAGAAAGTAAAGACACAGATCTATCAAATTCAATTAGCAAACAGAGCAGACCCTGATCAGACGGCTCCTCCAGGAGCCGTCTGATCTGGGTCTACTCTGTTTGCAAATGCGTGAAAACACGTTTCTATGAGGGAAAGAGTTAATATAGATCTGATTCAACTGTTTCCATCATGGCCAAAATATCCTGTGTTTATCTACCGTTATAACAAATCTAATTAATTGCAAACAGTGTAGACCCATATCAGAGGGTTCCTAGAGGAGCCCTCTAATAAGGGTCTGCAGTGTTTGTCATTCATTATCTCCTAGCAATTGTAAACCTTTCATACTGAATTGACTCCATAGCAAACCCTCTCCCAGCGCTCCAGATAAGATGTGTAAATCAAAATATTTTCAAGTATAACTTCATTTCAAGTATAATTTCTTTATTTCTCCACAAACCCTATGCTGTGACCACTCTTTAGAATCGTCTCAAAGAGACGATTCTAAAGAGTGGTCACAACATAGGGTTTGATGGAGAAATGACGATTTTAGTATTTGAGTAGGCACCGTTATCAGTGAGTGTAGCTCTGCTTTCCTTCATAGAAACACATTTTCACGCATCTGCAAACAGTGTAGACCCAGATCAAATGGCTCCTATAGGAGCAATCTGATCAGGGTCTGCTTTGTTCACTAATGGAATTTGAAAGATCTGTTTCTTTACTTTCTAAAATGGCTTCAATGTTCCATCATCTATAACTCATTATAACTAATTTGTCCATGAATATTCAATAAGCAGAGAGAGAGACTACAGCTTTCTGAAGCATGCATAGTGTTATTATCTCATGTAGTATTTCAACCCTTTGCTCTATGAATATTCATGTAAGACAAAATGACATCAAATGATCATGAATATTAATTAGTTTATTTTTCATAATGATGCATGAACACATGAAGTTTTGGCCATTGCAGAAACTGTAGAATCATCTTGATATTTTATCATACATGTAAGCAAACAGAGTAGAGCCTGATCAGACGGATCCTATAGGATCCTGTAGAATCATCTCGATATTACAGTAAAACCTCTCTATAACAACCACTAAATTGTGTTAATTAGTTGGTATCTTGGGCAGGAGGTTGCTTAAAGCAAGGTGAAAGTAAAACTGAACGCTCCTATAGAAGCGTTCTGTTTTACTTTCACCTTGCTTTAAGCATCCACCTGCCTTTAACACAAATTACTTTATGTAATTTTGTGGTCGTTATAAAGAGGTTTTACTGTATATCATAAGCAAACAAAGCAGGTCTTGATCAGATGGCTCCTATAGGAGCTCTCTGATCTGGGTGTACTCTGCAAAGGAATAGAAAGGCGTATGTAATTATGGAGTGACGGGTTAATATCACCTGCAGTTATAGATAAAGATGCCTATTCAAACACTCCATCAAAATAAAGAAACTGTTCTTATAAAAAAAATAATTTAACACTTTTCCCTGTTCTATATTTATTCCAAATTTCAATACCTACTGAATATTTATTTACAAAATAGTTGCAATGAAATATGGAAGGTGGAATATTGTAGCTATTTTAGAAAGTAAAGAAACAGATCTTTGAAATTCCAATAGCAAACAGAGCAGACCCTGATGAGACGGCTCATGGGAGCCGTCTGATCTAGGTCTACTCTGTTTGCAAATGCGTGAAAACACATTAATATGAAGGAAAGGGTTAATCAAAATAAAAAAAACTATTCTTTTAAAAAGTTCTAATTTAGGTATCTTCACCTCTCAGCTGTCAAAACCAAGTGATTATCAAATTTGAATTAGAAATATTGTCGGAAATGTTTCTAGATTTGAATGTTTCTATGGTCTAGACAAGGTATATTATATTGTCATACTGATGGCTGTTTCACGTGACAGCACTGGGAGTTTTTTGGTGACATGCAATATAAATGAGTCTGAAATTGACACTTTTTAAACCATGGTGCGTGCATGTGACAAATTAGCAAGCACTTGCAAACAGTGTTGATTCAGATCAGAGGGCCGCTCCTGGATGAACCCTCAGGGTCTTCGTTTTTTGTCATTTAGATTCTTCTAGCTGTTTTGATCCTTTTAATACTGAATGAACTTTACCGTTAAATAAAGATAGACCATACCACTTTAAAAAAATCAGCATTAAAGCATTAATGATGTGATATTTTTGGAAGTTAAGTTTTCATAAGTTACTTAGAATTCTGTCTAAAAGTTGAAACAAATTCCCTCCAGATAACCTGGTAATAAGTACAGACTAAAATGTCGTTAGCATTTCTCAAAATTTCTCTCCCCTTGTCCAGTTTAACCCTTTCCTTCATATAATCACCTTTTCACCCCAAATATTCCACTAAATATTCATGCTGTTGCTATTTCTTACATGAATATGCATTAAATAAGGTGTTTATTGCCCTTTCCCATTTACAACCCCTTTTCACACATTTGCAAACAGAGTAGACCAAGATCAGACAGCTCCTGTAGGAACTTTCTGATCAGGATCTGCTGTGTTTACTTATGAAATCATAATAGATCTGAATCTACAGTTTCTACCAATACCAACAAATCCTGTAATCATAACAATTTAGCAAGTAATATTCATGATCTTATAATTATATTCAACAGGGAAAGGGTTAAACAGAGAAAGGGTTAAACAGGGAAAGGGTTAACCCTTTCCTTCATAAATACGCCTTTCTACGCCTCTGTAAAAGTCAATTTTTAAAACCATTGTGATAAATAGAGCATTTTTGCTCCTATGGAGCAAATGCTCTAGTTATCACAATGGTTTCTAAACTACACAATTCTAGAATTTTCCTTTTCTCTAGTAAAATTTAATGCTCGTTTTCGGTAGATTTTTTTAAAGAAGTTGGATCTAAAAATAGCCTATGAGGGAAATGGTTAAACAACATGCGTACTGTAAACCTTCAATGGAGGTTGATTGAATGTAATGGATGAGGCTATTTTTTTCTTAAAAAAAAAAAATTGCATTCGGTATAGAAAGAACTCTGGAGCCATGATAGTGAAAAGAAAAAAACTTTGAACAATGGTACACCCATGCACTAGCATCTGCAAACAGTGAAGACCCAGATCAGAGGGGCTCCTAGAGGAGCCCTGTAGTCAGGGTCTACACTGTTTGTCATTCAAAATCCTGTAGCAAGTTTAAGCCTGTCCTACTGAGCGTGCTCTATAGCTCAACTCTGATGGACTATTCCACACTGTAAATTCAGCGTCGAAAGGGTTAAGTAATCTTCTTGTCTGCATCCACTAGATCAGTTTCAATATAACTTGGCAGAAAGTATACTTAAGGGATCTTCTACGATAGTTGTTCAAACCATTGTAACATGTTGAATAGCATGGTTGCTAGGGATCGACTTGGATAGTTTTCTATCTATAACTATAGTGACAATTTCAAAAATCTTCTCAATTACCTTTGTCCAGCATTAAACTGCCACCTGCTTTAACTGTTTACTCCATATAAAATTTTATGCCTTTTTATGACTTTGAAAACAGAGTAGACCCAGATCAAATGGCCCCTGTAGGAGCCGATTGTTCAAGGTCGGCTCTGTTTGCTTACAGACCTGATTATACAATATATAATATATATAATTATATACATTAGATGATTACATTAGATATAAACATTAGATATATATTATCTTGACATTGATATTTTTTATTTTGTTAAAATAAAGGGTGAACTAATGGCAAATGGTTTAGATCCTGAAGGAAAGTGTTTATAAAAATTCATGACGTCATTATTTTCTTATGTGAATATTCAACAGGGAAATGATTGGTACTCACCTTTTCAGCAAGAAAGTCAGCATACATGTAGCCCAATTCAGCATACATGTAGCCCAATCCTGAAAGTCAGCATACATGTAGCCCAATTCAGCATACATGTAGCCCAATTCTGAAAGTCAGCATACATGTAGCCCAATTCAGCATACATGTAGCCCAATCCTGAAAGTCAGCATACATGTAGCCCAATTCAGCATACATGTAGTCCAATCCTGAAAGTCAGCATACATGTAGCCCAATTCAGCATACATGTAGCCCAATTCTGAAAGTCAGCATACATGTAGCCCAAGCCTGAAATTCAGCATACATGTAGCCCAATCCTGAAATTCAGCATACATGTAGCCCAATCCTGAAATTCAGCATCAGAATTTTGAGCTATTTAGGATATTGCTAATGACGAGTTAAGAAATCAAGTTTAGGTCTAAATAGGCAGTAAGAAAACTAATTGACATGCATCATAGGATATGTCAAATTTTGTCCATAAGCGTGCAACTCAAAACCCATTTTCTCCATATTGACGTCTTTTGACACCTCTGTTAAAGTCAATTTTTGAAACCATTAATTTTTTTCATAAGCCTTCGGCTTATCACATAACATAGCATTACACCTTGCTGTAACTATAGACGTGGATGAGGGGGGCCATTGTGATAAATAGAGCATTTGCTCCATAGGAGTAAATACTCTATTTATAACATTGGTTTCAAAACTACACAATTCTAAAATTTGCCTTTTCTCTAGTAAATACTTCTTTGCAGTAGATTTATTCAAAGACGTTGGGTCTAAGGAATGGGTCTAAAAGTAGCCTATGAGGGAATGGGTCTAAAAATAGCCTATGAGAGAATTGGTTAAAAGGGAAACATGGATGGTTTTCAGCGTACTTAACCTGATGAATAACTAACCATTTCCTCCATAAATACGCCATTCTATGCCTCTGTCACTTGATGAAACCATTGTGATAAATAGAACATTTGCTCCTATAGGAGCAAATGCTCTATTTATCACAATGGTTTCAAACTACAAAATTCTAAAAATTTCCTTTTCTCTAGTTAATGCTCCTTTTCGTTAGATTTATTCAAAGTGGATGGATCTAAAAATAGCCTATGGAGGAAAGGGTTAAAACTGGTTCTCCCCTTTCTGAATAATAATTATCAAAATGTATCACTGAAGAAAATGATTTTTATGATAAACAGTGCAGACCCTGATCAAAGGTCTCCCTCAGGAACCCTCTGATATGGGTCTGCACAGTTTGCAAAGGGCTTAGATATTCTGTCCCCATTGCTTTCAGAGTTAACCTTTTCCTCCATAGGCTATTTTTAGACCCAACCTCTTTGAATGAATCTACCCAAAAGGAACATTTACTAGAGAAAAGTAAAATATTAGAATTTTGTAGTTTGAAATCATTGTGATAAATAGAGCATTTGTTCCTATAGGAGCAAAATTAATGCTCTATTTATCACAATGGTTTCAACAGGTGGTTTTTACAGATGCATAGAAAGGCATATTTATGGAGGAACGGGTTAATGCCAAACAAACACAACATTAAAAACTCATTCCCAACTTTATTGCAACTAGCTTTCCAGAATATGATGGCATCAGAGAATATTTTGCGTCCTCTGATTTGATGGCTAAGAGTGCCCACTTTGGACTCGTAAACATTGCACATAAAGTGGCACAGGGAAATTTTCTGTATGGCGTTTATCAAACTTTGTTATGTTGCAGTACTGGTATGTACAAACAATGTTGACCTTCATATGATATTTACTTGTATATGCAAACAATGTTGACCTTCATATGATATATACTCGGTATGTGCAAACAATGTTGACCTTCTTATGATATTTACTTGTATATGCAAACAATGTTGACCTTCATATGATATATACTCGGTATGTGCAAACAATGTTGACCTTCATATAATATTTACTCTGTATGTGCAAACAATGTTGAACTTCATATGATTTACTCGGTATGTGCAAACAATGTTGACCTTCTTATGATATTTACTCGGTAGAAGTTTAAGAAACCAATTCATCCCTCTACCAGTTTTTCAGCCTGAAAAAGTCGCAGCAGTAACTCACTGAAACAAGATTATTAAAACTTGTAGCTTATTTTAACCCTTTCCTCCATAAATACACCTTTCTATGCTTCTGTAATAGTCACTTCTTGAAACCATTGTTATAATGCCATCCTTAGGAGCAAATGCTCTATTTCTCTTGATGGTTTCTATATTACACAATTATAAATTTTCCTTTTCTCTAGTAAATGCTCCTTTTCGATAGATTCATTCAAAGAGGTTGGGTCTAAAAATAGCCTATGGAGGAAAGGGTTAAATGGTGTAACGAGTAGATTAAACCCTATTAAACTACTCTATTAGAAGCATTTTATCTGGGTCTACACTATTTGTCTGTCTGAATATTTAGTATAATTATAGTTATTCAAAACAAACTGCAGTATTTAGAATGTAAGTTTACAAAGAATGACTAGCTTTTTGATACCTTTGCAAAGAGAGTAGACCGGGCTTCTGTAGGAGCCTTCTGACCAGCTGGGTCTGCTCTGTTTGCTTATCGAATAACAGAGATCTATTTTCAACAGTTTTTGCCTTAGTAAAAGTTCTATTGTTCATGGTGCTTTCACAGAACTTTCAGATTCCATAAGCAAACAGAGCAGACCCTTATCAGGTGATTCCTGTAGGAGCCGTCTGATCAAGGTCTTCTCTGTTTGCTTTTGATGTTATTATTTCTTACATGAATATTGAACAGGGAAAGGGTTAAACCTTTATTCCAAATAAATGCCTTTTCACACATTTGCAAATAGAGTAGACCCAGATCAGATGACTCCTATAAGAATCATTTGATAAGGGTCTGCTCTGTTTGCTTATGGAATTTGAAAGTTCAGTTTCATTACTTTTTAAAATGACTACAATGTTCCACCTTTCAATTTTCATAATAAATATTTTGCCCTTTATCCTTTCCTCCATAAATACCCTTTTCTATGCCTGTCACAGTCACCTGTTGAAACCATTGTGATAAATAGAGCATTTGCTCCTATAGGAGCAAATGCTCTATTTATCACAATGGTTTCAAATTACAAAATTCTAAAAAAAATCCTTTTTCTGTAGTTAATGCTCCTTTTCGGTAGATTTATTCAAAGAGGTTGGATCTTAAAATAGCCTATGTTGGAAAGGGTTCAATATAAAGGTATTGAAATTTGGAATAAATATAGAACAGAGAAATGGTTAAATGCTGTTTCCAAACCGGAACCTCTTTGCCCTATAGAGTGTTGGAAGTTTACTTGATTTATGTCCAACTTCATTTTACAAATTCATATGGTAGTTTTATTGGTGGCTGGAAACCATTACCATAAAAATGCTAAGAGGATTTCTTGATTCATTTATTCATTGTTGTTTATTGAGCTATCAAGTTGATCAGTAGTGGATAAGATAAGCAAATATTGTATGTAGCTTGGGTCAAAAGGCTAAGAGCCATCTAAAAACAGCCACCATTAATCTTTATTGCATTAACACTTTCCTTCATATATTTAAAACATTTTCAAGAATAACTCTCTTAATTTCTCAAGCAAACCCTGTGTTGTGACCACTCTCTTTGAGACGATTCTAAAGAGTGGTCATAACATAGGGATTGCTGGAGAAATGATAGTGGTATTTGAGTGTGCACTTTTATCTGTTGTTCTGCATTTATTTCTTGTTGATCAAATAACATGTATGTAGCATGTTAGCATTTAACCCTTTCCTCCATAAATACGCTTTTCTACGCCTCTGTAAAAGTCACCTTTTGAAACCATTGTGATAAATAGAGCATTCGCTCCTATGGAGCAAATGCTCTATTTGTCACAGTGATTTCAGAACTACAAAATTCTAAAAAATTTCCTTTTCTCTAGTTAATGCTCATTTTCGGTAGATTTATTCAAAGAGGTTAGATGTAAAAATAGCCTATGAGGGAATGGGCTAATGCTTTTGCAAACAGAGTAGTCCCAGATCAGATGGCTCCTGTAAGATCTGCTTGATCAGGGTCTGCAATGTTTGCTTATGAAATAATATGGATCTTTTTATGTTTTTTCTGGCCTAATTTCCAGCGTTCATATGACATATAAAAAAATCTCATGAATATTTATGATGTTATTCATTTCTTACATGAATATTCGTCGGGTAAATGATAACGAGTTGAACAGACAGTGACCTTTACTGTATGGTACCACAAAATATTTATTGCTTAGTTTTATCATTACAGTGATTCCGTCATGCCCATAAATGGGCAGTACAATTAATTACGAAACTAGAAACTTGTAGACATACATATAGGACAGGCCTGTTGTGACATTCATATTTCTGTTATTTCATACTTGAAGAGTTTGATAATTCATTATTTCACAATATTTGTATTCCCTTTATATAAATACTTTTTCATGTACAGTAAAATCCCTCTAATGGGACCACCAAAAAGGGGCATAATTCTGGGTGCCAGGGGCAGGTGGTAGCTTAATGCAGGACGAAAGTTATGCAGACAGCTCCTATGCAGGAAGAAAGTTATGCAGAAAGCTCCTAGGAGCTTTCTGCATAACTTTCGTCCTGCATTAAGCTACCACCTGCTTATAAAGACAGCCATGTTTATTAATTAAGTGGTCGCATTAGAGGGGTTTTCATGTATTTGCAAAAAGAGTAGACCCAGACTCCTTTCAGGGTCTGATCAGTGTATAATATAGATAGGATTTTACAGTTTTGCCTGAGCCGTAATTAACATCCTGTGTACATATGAGAATTGTATGCCATCTTTAAAAATCCAGCTAATAAATATTCATGATGTCATTATTCCTTACATGAATATTGAACACCGAAAAGGTTTACAATGAATTCATGATTTGACAATTTCTTAATTAAACACTGGGACCATGACCACTTCTGCTGAAGTCTTGTTTCATTTGTTGTTCAAAGAAATGAACTTGTCTAAAACTTGAGGTGCCTTGACAACAGACAGAAAAGTATTGGACAATCTTCATGTCTGGAACTGCAGGGCTAATTTGAATATAATTTTTCAGCAATGAGCCTTAAGTGTTGCTGTATCTAATTGTTTAAGCCATTGTGATTGGTTTCGAAACATGGCCGCTAGCGATGGGACTAATTTTCAATATATCGCTATACATTAGAACCTGTCTTAAGCGGCCATCAAAAGGAGTTCTAATTATGGGTCAGTAAGACAGGTGGTAGCTTAATGCAGGTCAAAAGTAATGCAGAAAGCTCTTATAGTAGCTTTCTGCATTACTTTTGCCCTGCATTAAGCAGTCACCAGCTTTTTCAGACTCCTTTGTTCAATAAATGAATGGCTGCTTAACCCTTTACCTGATAGAAGCGGCTTTTAGCGTGTTTAATTTATTCCTCCACTGAAGAAAATAGTTCAATTTTATATAGTCATGAACAAATACTATAGGAAATATTTTCTACATCCTAGCAGTTGGTAGCTTAAAGCAGGCTGAAAGTAAAGCAGAATGCGCCTTAAGGCGCATTCTGCTTTACTTTCAACCTGCTTTAAGTGGCCACCTGTCTCCATAACTAGAAACAGTCTATTGGGTAAAGGGTTAAGACAGGTTCTACTGTAGAGAAAATTTCAATAATCTTCTGTGAAACCACTTGGCGGCAGATTTTCAATATGATTTTGTAGGAGTTTCCTTTAGATGACGTTCTATTAAATTTTTTCAAGCCATTATGATTTGATTAAAACATGACTGCTGGGGAGGGGGATAATTTTCCATATATGGCTGTAGTGAAAATCCTGAAATCTTTGGCCAGATTTCAATATAATTTTACAGGAATGTTACTTGAGTGTTCCTCTCAAAATTGTTAACCCTTTCCCCCATGAATATTCATGTAAGAAATAATGACATCATGAATATTAATTAGATTAATTTGTTATAATATCACATGGACACAGGCTTGTTTGGCAATGGCAGAAACTGTAGAATCATATCTATATAATAAAGCAAACAGAGCAGACCCTGATCAGACAGCTCTTATAGGAGCAGTCTGATCTGGGTCTACTCTGTTTGCAAAGGCATATTTATTGAGTAAAGGGGGGTACAGTAAACGTTTTAAAAAAATCATCTCTAAAACAGCTGAGCAAATTGCAATATTTTATATATTCCTTAACCCTTTCCTTCATGTAAATACCTTTTCACGCATCTGCAAACGGAGGAGACCCAGATCAGACGGCTCCTATAGGAGCCGTCTGATCAGGATCTGCTCTGTTTGCTAATGGAATTTGATAGACCTGTTTCTTTGGTTTCTAAAATGGCTACAATGCTCCACCTTCCATATTTCATTATAATTATTTTGTTCATGAATATTTATGATCAGTAGATATTGGAATTTAAAATAAATATAAGGAAAGAATTAAGTGACCCTGTACCGCACTTGTTAAAACCATTGTAATTTCATCACAGAAGATACTGAATTTCCTTAATATTCACACTGTAAAGAGATTAAGAAAGTATTAACCATTTACTTCATAAATACGCCTTTCTACGCATTTGCAAACAGAGTAGACCCAGATCAGACAGCTCTTATTTGAGCCGTCTGATCAGGGTCTGCTCTGTTTACTTATGAATTAATATAGATAGATGTGATTCTGCGGTTTCTGCTGTGGCAAAATTTCATGTGCTAATATACAGTTTTGAAAATAAATCTAATTAATATTCATGGTGGCATCGTTTCTCTCATTCATGGAGTAAAGGGTTTACTGGTATTCTATACCTTTACTGCCTATTAGGACCTGGTTTTATATCTTTCAATCAACTACTTACTGGCTACTTTGCTAAATTTAGACGGAATTAACTGTGACAGAGTGGTCTAGTTACTATGTTATTTCAATTGGACACAGTTTGAAGGCATTTAGAAATATAAATTAAAGCACCTGCAACTGTAATCTCTGATCTCTTAACCCTTTCTGTGCAGGACATGAGTCAGTGTAGACCCAGATGAGAGGGCTTCTAGAGGAGCCCTCTCATCAGGGTCTGCATTGTTTGCCATGTTAAACTCTTCTTTAGAAACATCCCTAAATATTCACCATAAGCTTGACCTGTTTGCATTTTGAAATAGTCCATTTGAAAATTCAGCGCTATATGGGTTAACTCTTATCCTGCGAAAAAAAAGTGGCTGCTCAAATTCTAATATGAAGCAAGATTTATTCACTTTTGATTCATTCAAGCCTTGACAAACTAGAGTTATACTCTGCATCTCGTCTGGATCCAATCCGTTTGCACAATACAGGGGTGGCGAAATCAAGCGTCTGTATTGTCCGTGTTGTCCCAAAGCCATAACGGACAAGTGAAATTTTGTAGGTTTTTGTTATTAATTCATTATACGGACAAGTAGGAAATAGCTTTTAACAAAAACGGACAAGTCATCCAAAATAAGATTTCGCCACCCCTGCAATAAGTCATGATCGGCAGGATAAGGGTTAAAAAAGGGCAGCCGAAATGATGAACGGTCTTTGTACTTTTACAGTAGTCACTTTCTACCATTTATTGTGTCACGTTTTAACCCTTTACTCCATAAATACGCCTTTCTATATGCCTTTCAGAATGTCAAATAAATTGAAGTCCTGATGTTACACTCATGTAAACAATTAACCTAAAGCCATTACTCCATGAATATTCATGTAAGAAATTAATAATGGCACCAAGAATATTTGATTTTAGATTAATTTTTTACAACAGCATAATTTTTATGGACACAAAAAAAGTCATGAACTTTTGGCAATCATATTTATGTTATATATGTTATATCTTAAGCAAACAGAGTAGACCCAGATCAGATGGCTCCAATAGGAGCCATCTGATCTGGGTCTACTCTTTTTGCAAAGATGTATTTATGGAGTAAAGTCTTAATCTTACATGTTATATTATAAATATGCAGTTATTAGTTCTTGTGAGTGTTAAAACTTAAATGAATCAAATGAAGTAGCAAATAGGGTTTGGGAGCAGTTGGATGGTGGTCTGCGCCATTTGCCTAAATTTGTCTGGAAATATTGTTCAAAGTATGACCCCCGGACCAAAAATGGCGCTGCCCTGGGGCTTATCATTTTTTCATAGGAAAATCTTTAACCCTTTCCCTCATATAAACGCATTTTCACGCATTTGCAAACAGAGTAGACCCAGATCAGACGTCTGATCAGGGTCTACTCTGTTTGCTTATGGAATTTGATAGACCTGTTTCTTTAGTGTCTAAAATGGCTACAATATTCCACCTTCCATATTTCATTATACATGTAACTATTTTGCCCATGAATATTCAGTAGGTATTGAAATTGGTAATAAACATATTAGGGTAAAACAAATTACATAATAAATGAAGAAACATTTCCATGTATCAGTGTTAATTAGTTATTAATTCCGTTTTTTTACTACAAATATCAACAATTCTGGTCATCAGTATCTGCGAAACATCGGAGCTGATTTGAAGAAGTTCAAATACAAAAACACTATAAGAGCAGAATATTTATTCAAAGTAGGGGAAATTATAATTTTCGGGAGGGAATTGGGGCTGAATATTGGCCCCGAATAGGCCAGAAAAAGAAACACTGGCTATATGCAAACAGTTTTGATCCAGTTGAGATGCTTTGTGACCTCGTGTCTCATCAGGATTCAATCTGCTTGATGCTGTGATAATGTTGTTTGGAAGAACAAGGAAGACAGTTTACGAAAATTGAATTTGACAACAAATTTTGCAGACAACAGTATTTTGCAAGGCAAGAGGGTACATGCTTTTAAGAATTCTGCATTTCAAAATTGGATTTTTGTATGAAATTACTGGCTTTTGATATCTTGCATGCATAAACCAGATAACATTTCGAAATTACATTCCCTTAAATAGCTACAATATTGTTGAAAATAAAACTGAAAATTTAGTGAAATTAAATGCTTTCTACCTATTGAATGCACAAAACCAGTTACTGTATATATATTAAGCATTTGCATAGTCACACAGTACATGTACAGTAAAACCCCGTTAATGCGACCACCTAAAAGAGGTATAATTCTGGGCACTAGGTGCAGGTGGTAGCTTAATGCAGGACAAAAGTAATGCAGAAAGCTCCTAGAGGAGCTTTCTGCATTACTTTTGTCCTGCATTAAGCAACCACCTGCTTATAAAGACACCCATGTTTATTCATTAAGTGGTCGCATTAGCGGGGTTCTACTGTATACCCAAATAAGGGCATGTGCTGATCAAGGTCTACTCTGTTTGTCATTTATTCAATCCTTTCATTTGGAGTGGATTCTACCATTAAACAATGATGGATCAGTCCACTTTGAAAGTTTTCTATTCTGTAGATTAAAAGTTCCATGGAATGTTTATTCATTGGTATGCTCTTAGATGTTTTTATGAAAAGCAACACTTTTTTTCTCCTAAAAAACTCTTTTCAAAATTTTAATAGTCTATGAAATTGTATTTGTTTGAAAAGCTGCATTTCAAAATTAGATTTTAAAACAAGTTATTTGTTTTGCACTATGGTTTTATAGTTGCTTTTATAGAAAAAATTTCCAGACATAAATTCAAAGTATAGTTTTACTTATACCATAATTTTCAAAATACATTTGAGAATATTACATGTAAATTGCATGCTTCTTTCCAGTTGCTTTTACTGTTTTTCTAGGACTCCAGTTTTGCTATCCTGAAATTGAACCAATCTTTATGCTTTAACCGTTTACTCCATAAATATGCCTTTCTATGCCCTTGCAAACAGAGTAGACCAAGATTAAACAGCTCCTGTAGGAACCGTCTGATCAGGGCCTGCTCTGTTTACTTATGATATAATATAGATATGATTATACAAATTCAGCCGGGACAAAAGATTTTTGTTTCCGTGTACTATTGTAACAATCATATTAATTTTGATTTTATTAATAATTACGCCTTTTGACACCTTTCGACGCCTTTTGACGCTTCTGTAAAAGTCACTTTCTGAAACCATTGTGATAAATAGAGCATTTGCTCCATAGGAGCAAATGCTCTATTTGTCACAATGGTTTCAAAACTACACAATTCTAAAAAAATCCTTTTCTCTACTAAATGCTCCTTTTCGGTAGATTTATTCAAGAAGGTTGGATCTAAAAATAGCTTATGGGGGAATGAGTTAAATCTTTACCTGAAGGTGATGCCTAACACCTTTGCTAATAGATTAGACCTAGATCAGACAACTACTCCTGCAGAAGTCTGATCAGAGTCAGCTCTAGATCTGTTTGCTTATAGAATCACATTAATCTGAATTTATGTACAGTATCTATCATGATTGAAAGAGTTCATGAAAATATTAAACATACATCAACACAAACATTCATGATGTCATTATTTATAAACACTTTACACTCTAGCAGTAAATCAGTAATAACCCATGCAAAGAGCCAAATATAACCGGCATAAATTAAAACATTTTCAGGAATAACTTCTTTATTTCTGAACCAGTTCGTATACCGTGACCATTCGAAGATTCTAAAGAGTGGTCACAGTATATGATCTTTTGAAATCATTGTGATAGATAGAGCAAAATTTAATGCTCTATTTATCACAATGGTTTCATAAAGTGACTTTCAGAGGCGTAGAAAGGCGTATTTATGGAGGAAAGGGTTAATTAAACAAAATACAGTATCAAAATTTATCACTGAAAAAAACCAAACATTTAAGACAAACAGTGCAGACAGGAGCCCTTTGATCTGGGTCTACACTGTTTGCAAAGGTCTTATAATACACACTTAATGCGCAAGGAATTAATATCAGCAATCGTTCAGAGTCTGTGAACCATTTTCAGGAAACATTTTATCTGATCATTCATGGAGCGCACAATCTTTCATGCAGCTGTTATCATTCAAGATCATCTTGTTTGTATATAACAGAATGACTTATTAGCTAATTTTGACGAACATATTTTGCGAATGACAATTACGTAGAGTGAAAAGCGTAAAGACCTACAATTAGACCTCTTTTTATAGAGAGGTTTTGCTGTAAATATTGTCACACAAACGCTCAACATCTTGAATGCAGGAGATGCATGCTCTGTCATTTGCAAACAGTGTAGACCCAGATCAGAGGGCTCCTAAAGGAGCCCTCTGATCAGGGTCTGAACTATTTGTCATTCCATACGTTCTAGCAAGTTTAAGCCTTTCATATATACTGAGTAGACTGAGTTAAACACAGATTGGTTGTTCAGCATTGAAACAGGGTTAACAGTTTTAGAAAAATATTTATTAAAATATGTAGGACAGAATTTTGGGCAGTAGGTTAGTAGACTAAGCCATCTTTTCAGATCGGATAGTTTGTTAAAAGTAGTTTATCAAACAATAAAAAGAAGGTATTATGTTTCACTGAGATTCAAATTTCTTTCCAGTTTAATTGCAATTCAAACTGTACAGGTGTCAGTATACATCTTGAAATCAGTTTAATCGCTTACCAGATAAAAAAACATTTTCACACCTTTAGAAAGTAGTGAAATATTTAACAAAATTCTTTAAATCACTGAGCAGATTTTGATATATTTTTAACCCATTCCCTCATATGCTATTTTTAGACCCAACCTCTTTGAATAGATCTACTGAAGAGGAGCACTTACTAGCTAAAGGTAAATTTTAGAATTGTGTACTTTTGAAACCATTGTAATAAATAGAGCCTTAACCAATGGAGCAAAATGCTCTATTTATCACAATGGTTTCAAAACTACATGATTCTAATTTGCTTCTACTGAGTAAATATCACAATGATTTCAATAAGGGACTTTTACAGAAGCATCAAAAGGAGTTATAATCATTATGCGGAAATTGGTCAAAAGGCATCAATATGAGGGAATGGGTTAACCCTATACTCCATAAATATGCATTTCGATGCTTTTGCAAATAGAGTAGACCCGGATACGATGGCTCCAGTCTGTTTGCTTGTGGAATAATACAGACCTGATTCTGCAGTTTCTTGGTCAAAATATCCTGTGTTCATAATTACCATAACAACAAGTCAGCTAATAAATATTCATGATGTCATTATTCCATGAATATTCATAAGGTAAAGGGGTTATATCTTTACAGAGCGAAAATTCTTTTGTAGAAAAATGTTCCTACTTCATTTTTTCTTGAATTTTTTGTTTTGGAATGTTTATCATTTTAACCCTTTCCTTCATATAAACTTGTTCTCACATATTTGCAAACAGAGTAGACCCAGTTCAGACGGCTCTGTTTGCTTCTGGAATAATGTAGATCTGATTCTACAATTTCTGCCATGGCCAAAACTTCCTATGTCCATGTACTATTATAACAATCAATCAAATTCATGTTGATAATGTCATTATACAGTGTGACTACTAAATAAAGAGCACTGGCGTCGTTTAAAGCAGGTGGTTGCTTAATGCTGGACGAAAGTTATGCAGAAAGCTCCTATAACTTCAGTCCTGCATTAAACTACCACCTGCCTTTGCCATCCAGAATTATGCCCATTTTTGGTGGTCGCATTAGAGGGGTTTTACTGTATTCATGGAGTAAAGGGTTAAACATGTTATTCTTACAGATTCATCTGTAGTGGGCCAGTTTGTAGTATGCCATGGATATAAGAGACGCTCTTCCAAATACTGTACTAAAAGCATCATTTCCCCACTTAGCTTCATGTTGTGACCACCCTAAAGAGTCAACTTGGAGCAAATCCATTTATATGCATCTTATCTTTACCTGTAGTAGGCTGAAGACTAATCCTTTACCACTTAATTACTCTGGCCTTTTAGATCCTTTACAGACAGAAAATACCCAGATAAGACAGCTCCTGTAGGAGCCCACTGATCAGAGTTTTAAGACAATTTATATACTGTAATAAATGGCAAAAACACAATTTAAAGCGTTTCTATGGCAACCTTTTATCTGGATCTGCATGGTATGCACATGCCGGTTAACAGAGGTAAATAAGATGCGTAAATTGAAACATTTTCAAGAATAACTTCTTTATTTCTCCATCAAACCCTATGTTATGTTGTGACCACTTTTTAGAATCGTCTCTTTGAGTCAATGCTAAAGAGTGCATGATCACAACATAGGGTCTGGTGGAGAAATAAAGAGACGATTCTAAAGAGTGTCACAAATGAGGATTTTAGTATCTGAGTAAGCAACTTTATCTGTTGCTCTGCCTGTAAAACAACATTTCCATAATCAAAAGGATAATGCCAGCCATAAAGTATATTTCGATAGTTCAGTGACCTAGCGTTGGAGGTTACTGCTGGGAAAGGAAATATTTAGAATTATCAAATATTGACCACAGGTTTGTCCATTACTGTCATACAAATACATGTACAGTAGAACCATTCCCTCATAGGCTATTTTTAGATCCAACCTTTTTAAAAAAAATCTAGTGAAAAGGAGCATTTACTACAGAAAAGGAAAATTTCAGAATTGTGTAGTTTTGAAACCATTGTGATAAATAGAGCATTTGCTCTATTTATCACAATGGTTTCACAAAATGACTTTAACAGAGGCGTAGAAAGGCGTATTTATGGAGGAAAGAGTTAAGCATCTATTCATTTACTGAACATAAAAAAGCAGGTGGCAATGCTTAATGAAGGGCAAAAGTAATGCAGAAAGCTCCTATTGGAGCTTTCTGCATTATTTTTGTCCTGCATTAAGCTACCACCTGCCTTACATGCCCATAAATAGACCTCTTCTTGATGACTGCTTAAGCCAGGTTCTCTGCTAGAATATATATTTTACCCCATGACGTTTCATGTAAGAAATGATGACAGTATGCCAAATGAATATTGATTAGCTGAATTTAACCCATTCCTCCATAAATACGCCTTTATACGCCTCTGTAAAAGTCACTTTTTGAAACCATTGTGATAAATAGAGCATTTATTTTGCTCCTAAGGAGCAAATGCTTTCTTTATCACAATGGTTTCAGAACTACAAAATTCTAAAAGTTTCCTTTTCACTAGTTAATGCTCCTTTTCGGTAGATTTATTCAGAGGTTGGATAAAAAAATAGCCTATGAGGGAATGGGTTAAATGATGCCATTATGTGCAACAGAATGTTGTTAGTGCAGCAGTTATTGTACAGTCAGATTTATATTATTTCATCGGCAAACTGAGGAGAGATGATTCGAAAGATTGGTAACCAAGTAGAGATTCGTGGAGAAATAAAGTAACATTACTATTCTTGAAAATGTTTTAACCCTTTCCCTTATAGGCTATTTTTAGACCCAACCTCTTTGAATGACTCTACCAAAAGGGAGCATTTTCTAGACATAAAGGAACATTTTATAATTATGTAGTTTTGAAACCATTGTGATAAATAGAGCATTACCTCCTTTGGAGCAAATTCTCTATTTATCACAATGGTTTCAAAAATTGACTTTTCAAGCAAATAAATGGGTTAATTTATATATCTTATCTGGGCTGCTGCATCACACTTTTTTCATCACACTTCTGGCAAAAGAAAGGTGACTCATGCGTTCCTTTAAATACTCTTGTTCTTGGCAATACTTTTCATTGGAGAGGAGAAACTATGTCATACAGACATATATAGGCTCAGTATACGTTCAACAATAATCCTGAGGGACACTGTACATGTTAATGCCAGAAGCAAACATATGTTACGCCATTTCTAGCAGAAAACAGCTTTCACAGGCATTACTTAACCCTTTCCCTCATATAAATGCTTTTTCATGCATTTGCAAACAGAAGCCCCAGATCAGACAGCTCTAACAGAAGCCTTCATATCATGGTCTGCTGTATTGCTGTTTGTGTTACCTGCCGAGAGGCAGTGTGTCACTTAGGGATCACTTTTCCCTCGGCTGTCTCTCCGTCTGTCTGTCTGTCCGTCACGCTTTCTTTTTCTAAACTAATCATTATAGAGCTTTCAAATTTCACACGTGCCTTCCTTTCATTGAGGACCATTGATGTAACTAAGGTCCATCACTCTGCATGCAATACTTTTTGAGTTATTCCCCTTTGTTCTAATTTGCGCACTCCAGCATATTAACAGTTTTTGTGTCAGCTTTGAGCAGACGACACATGTGTTCCTCCGAACACTCTTGTGGCATGATATAGATTTGATTCTATAGGTTTTGTCAAAGTCAAAAGATTCCTTGCAAATTTTACATTATATAAAATGAGGTAATAAATTGTCATAATGTCATTATTTCTTACATGAATTTTGAACAGGGAAATGGTTGCATTAAAATAAGACTTAGATTCAAATATTTTCTGCAAGATGTCTCATAGGACCTGTTCTAATAATTTTTTGTTTTCTTCAAAAATTAATTGCTAATAAGAGGGATAAAACATGAAGGAAAAAGACAGATGTTTGTAACTCAATTATTGTGTAACGCTTGGTATGCTTACATCCAATTTGTTGTTGACTTTGCAAATAGTTTTTATTCAAACGAAACACTAAATCATACGGTTCATACAGGATCCCAACTGTCTGACACTTTGAGCATATGTTTTAAGCCATTCCCTCATAGGCTATTTTTTAGATCCAACCTCTTTGAATAAATTTACTGGAAAGGAGCATTAACTAGAGAAAAGGACAGTTTTAGAATTTTGTAGTTTGAAATCATTGTGATAAATAGAGCATTTGCTAGGAGCAAATGCTCTATTTATCACAATGGTTTCAATAGATGATTTTTACAGAGGCATAGAAAGGCATTTTTATGGAGGAACAGGTTAAATAAAAATGAACTCTCAGATTTGAAGCAGACGACAGTATTTAACCTGTCACTCCATGAATATTCATGTAAGAAATAATAATACCATGCATATTAATTAAATTATTTTCTGATGTAGTTTTTGCTATGATAAAAAATGTAAATTCAGATCTATATTATTTCATAAGCAAACAGAGCAGACCCAGATCAGACGGCTCCTGCAGGAGCCATCTGATCTGGGTCTACTCTTTTTGCAAAAGCATAGAAAGGCGTATTTATGGAGTAAGGAGTTAAAGACATTTACTCAGTGTAGGAAAAAGTCTTCTCTTAAATCATTAATCATTGGCCAGCTGCCAGAGTACTTTTAGATGGGGAGATGATAGGAATCCAATAGGCAATATTTCGCAACTCTTATATCATCCATTCCATGATTATCTTGTCAATCAATTTCATCATTTCACAGAGCTGTCTTGTTTTCCTTTTGTAAAAAACATCATATTTGTGCAAATTGTAATTTTTGATTCATTCAAGCTTTTGAGATGTGTCAAACAGCTTGAAATTAGGTCCAGAGTTTATAAAATATTTTGCTTGAGTCTGAGATCATTCTCAAGCATCTGATTGGTCGGATTTTGAGCATGCTCACCTATTTGTAAAGCTGAATGATTGAATTTACAGTAAAACCTCTCTATAACGGCTACTAAATTACATCAAGTATTTTGTATTGAAGACAGGTGGCTGCTTAAAGCAAGGTGAAAGTAAAACAGAACGCTCCTGTAGGAGCGTTCTGTTTTGCTTTCACCTTGCTTTAAGCAACCACCTGCCCTAGATACCAAATAATTAACATAATTTAGTGGCCGTTATAGAGAGATTTGACTGTTTACCATTTTGATAATTTTAAATTAAAATGACATAGTAGCAAACAGTGTAGAACCTGATCAGAAGGCTCCTCTTGAAGTGGTTTGATCTGGGTCTGCACTTTTTGACTAAGACTATCTATTTGAATACTGAACCCCTTCTTTCATATAAACGCTTTTTCAAGCACCTGTTTGCTTTATATGACATGATATAGACCTGATTATTCAGTTTTAGATTAAAAATTCCCTTAAATTTTACATTATGAAAATTGCAACTAATAAATATTCATGATGTCTTTATTTCTTACATGAATATTGAACAGGTAAAGGGTTACTCCGCTTCTCTATGCCTTTGCAAACAGAGAAGACACAGATCATATGGCTCCTGTTGGAGCTGTCTGATAAAGGTCTTCTCTGTTTACTTATGATATTTATTCTTAAATGAATATTTATGGAGTAAAGTGTTAAATTTATTATGTCTCTCAGGCGAAATTGGGGGGGGGGGAGTGTTAGGGGGGGGGGGGGGGGGGGGGGTATATATTGTGTTTACTCCGATTCTTCTTCTTATTATTATTCTTTCTGCCAATTCTTGCTCTTATTCTCTGTCTTCTTCCGCTGTGAACTTGTCCGATACATTTCTCAGTAAGTTATAGTCCAATCTGAATGAAACTTCATATGAACATTGCTGAATTTCTATTAGCTGAAATTTTACATTGGTTTATTAACGCTTGATGTTTTCGAGGGCTTGATGGAAAACTATTCTAACTCCTTCACAAAGTGAAGGAGTTAGAATAGTTTTGCACCAAGCCCTCGTTTTGGCCTTGGCAGAAACATTATAATCAGATTCATATATTTCCATATAAGCAAACAGGGTAGACACCAATCAGACACCTGCTGGAGCCATTTGATCTGGGGTCTACTCTGTTTGCAAATGAAAGAGGCGTATGTATATGAAGTAAAGGGTTAATCGGATAATTGCTTAGTATATTTTGACAGCTGCTTAAAATATTTTACATTAAGAAATGAAGAAGCTTTTAGTATAATTACATACTTTAGAAGATGTGTTAGAGACATATTCATTGTTACTATTTTTATCTTCTCCATGGCAACCGTTTGATCAGAAATAAGACATATTTGTTTCTAAGAAAAAGCACATATATATACACATCCTCTTGGGTTATAAAGGAATCAGAATAATTCCATACATGACTGCCCACAAAGACTGGTAAAATGGCACTGCTATGAAATATTAATTTGATCCTTTGAAAGAAAACTTACCGTATGCTTACCATGTGTTGTTTGTCCAATGGTATTAACCCTTTATTCCTTAAACAGAGCTGCAGATAAGATGCGTAAATTAAAACGGTTTGAAGAATAACTTCTTTATTTCCAAACCAAACCCTAAGTTGTGACGACAGGATTTAGTGGAGAAATTATAATTTTGGTATTTTTGAGTATGCACCTTTATTTGTAGCTCTGGTGAATGCCTTTCTATGCCTTCGCAAACAGAGGAGACCCAGATCATAAGGTTCCTATAGGAGCCATCTGATCAGTGTCTGCTCTATTTGCTTATGGTAAAGCGGCACTGCTATGAAAAATTAATTTGACCTTTTGCAAGAAAAATTATGTTTGCCATGTGCTGTTAACCCTTTGCTCCATAAAAAGGTGTTTTTATGCCTTGATAAGACTTTTTTAGCCAAGGCAGAAACTGTAGAATCACACAGAAACTGTAGAATCTAAATTTAAATACAGTTGAACTTCGATAATTCGAACTTCGAGGGACCGTAAAAATAGTTCGAGATAAGAGGAGTTCGAGTCATCCGAGTTCTAATCTGATTGCTTTCTCAAGGCCACAGCTTAACACAGATCTAAAGTAATGCTGAAAGCTCCTGTAGGTGCTTTCAGCATTACTTTAGACCTGTATTCAGCTGTCATATGCGTTTCTAGATATCTGTAGCGAAACATTTTAAAGCAATTCTGTATTTTAAGTTTTTGGAAGGACTGAACTTTTTGTTCGAGTTATCCCGAAGTTCGAGTTATCCGAGTTCGAGTTATCGAGATTTCACTGTAATTCCATAAACAGACCCTGGTCAGACAGCTCCAACAGAAGCTGTTTGATCTGGTTCTACCCTGCAAAGCATCAAAAACCCTATTTATATTGGAACTGGTTAACTATAGAGTCCATTCAGTATGAAATTCTTGCTAGAAGATTTTGAATTACAATCAGTGCAGACCCTGATCTGAGGGCTCCTAGGAGCTGCTGACACCCTCTGGTCTGGGTCTACACTGTTTGCAAATGACTGCATGCATGTCCCAACATTCCAGGGGATAACCTCACCAAAAACTATCTGATGGAAATCCAATTAAAAAATAGACTGAAAAATAATTTACTTTTTAATGCATGCTACTCACGTCCTGAGGTGATTTATGATTACATAATGTTTATGCAAACAGTTTGAATTCACACTGTTTTGACCTTCTGATAGTATTTGAAAATTGTGGCGGACGACAATTTTTGCAGATAAAATTGATAGCGGATGTGGATTTTCGGCTAGGAATGAAACAGGAATTATTGAAAATTATTGAAATGGATTAGTTGGATTTTAATGGCAGAGTTGTTTAAAGTTTCACATAACAAATTGCTGTCATGCCATATAAGGTTAAACCTAATCTCTGGTACTACCTCTGCAAAGAAACCTTTCTTATTTATTTTACCATATCGAGGGCTTGGTGCAAAACTATTGTAACTCCTTCACAAAGTGAAGGAGTTGCAATAGTTTTGCACCAAGCCCTCGATATGATTTATATGATTGTTATTAACATTTTACTCCATCAAAATGCTTTACTATGCCTTTGCAAACAGAGTAGACCCAGATCAGACAGCTCCTGTAGGAATCACGCTGCAGTATCTGCTGTCATGGCCAAAACTTTTTGTACTTGTATAAAAAAACAATCTATAGGAACTGTCTGCTCTGTTTGCTTATTAACCCATTCCCTCATATTGACAACTCTGTAAAAGTCACTTTGTGAAACCATTGTGATAAATAGAGTATTTGCTCCTATAGGAGCAAATGCTCTATTTATCACAATGGTTTCAAACTGAAAAATTCTTAAAGTTTCCTTTTCTCTAGTTAATGCTCCTTTTCGGTAGATTTATTCAAAGAGGTTGTATCTAAAAATAGCCTATGAGGTAATGGGTTAAATTATAATGACTCTACTGTTTCTACAAATACCCAAAATTCCTACATACATAATTATGCCATTATAAAAATTCAGCCAATGAATAATTATGATGCCATTATTTCTTACATGAATATTGAACAGGGAAAGGGTTAACCCATTCCCTCAACAACCTAACCCTTTCCTCCATAAATAGACCTTTCTACGCCTCAGTAAAAGTCACTTTTTAAAACATTGTGATAAATAGAGCATTTGCTCTATAAGAGCAAAAAATTAATGCTCTATTTATCACAATGGTTTAAAAACTACACAATTCTAAACTTTTACTTTTCTCTTGTTAATGCTCCTTTTCGGTAGATTATTTGATAGAGGTGGGATCTAGAAATAGCCTATGAGGTAAAGGGTTAATCTACCGAAAAGGAGCATTTACTAGAAAAAATGAAAATTTTAGGATTGTGTTATTATGAAACCATTGTGATAAAGTTATTATTATGAAACCATTGTGATGAAGTTATTATGAAACCATTATGACAAATAGAGCATTTGCTCCTATGGAGCAAATGCTCTATTTATTAAAATGGTTTCAAAAAGTGACCTTTATGCCAAAAGGCATCAATATGAGGGAAAGGGTTAAAGAGTTTGCAGGGAGTTTGATTCTTCATGAGTACGATAAAGACAAAAAAGTAATTGGTTATGGCTAATTATCCCCTAATGACGCGCAATCAGCATAAACTGTCTGCATTTAAAATCTGTGCATATTTATTTGGTTCAAGCTGTCACTTAACACTTTTCTAGACATTGCAGTAAAACTTCTCCGTAGTGGCCGCTCGAAATAAAAATTGTCTACTGGTACGTCATTCTGCATCTTGAACCCATTCCCTCATATTGATGCCTCTGCAGAAGTCACCTGTTGAAACCATTGTGATAAATAGAGCATTTGCTCCTATAGGAGCAAATGCTCTATTTATCACAATGGTTTCAGAACTACAAAATTCTAAAAATTTCCTTTTAAAATTCTCTAGTTAATGCTCCTTTTCGGTAGATTTATTCAAAGAGGTTGGATCTAAAAATAGCCTATGAGGGAATGGTTTAGTTAACCCTTTCTCTGTTGAATATTCATGTAGGAGTAATGGCATCATGAATATTTATTAGCTGATATTTTATAATGGCATAATGTAGATAGGAAGTTGTGGTATTGGTAGAAACTGTAGAGTCAGATCTATTATAATTTCATAAGCAAACCGAGCAGCTGTTTGATCTGACTCTACTCTTAACAAACCGAGCAGCTGTTTGATCTGGCTCTACTCTAAGCAAACCGAGCAGCCGTCTGATCTGGCTCTACTCTAAGCAAACCGAACAGCCGTTTGATCTGGCTCTACTCTAAGCAAACCGAACAGCTGTTTGATCTGGCTCTACTCTAAGCAAACCGAGCAACCGTCTGATCTGGCTCTACTCTAAGCAAACCGATCAGCCGTCTGATCTGGCTCTACTCTAAGCAAACCGAGCAACCGTCTGATCTGGCTCTATTCTAAGCAAACCGAGCAGCCGTTTGATCTGGCTCTACTCTAAGCAAACCGAGCAGCCGTCTGATCTGGCTCTACTCTATTTGCAAAGGTATGGAAAAGTTCATATAATGGATAGGGTTAACTCTTTTTCCAATTGAGACACCTTTAACCCATTCGTCCATAGGCTATTTTAAGACCCAACCTCTTTGAATAAAACAACCGAAAAGGAGCATTTACTAGAGAAAAGTAACATTTTAGAATTGTGTAGTTTTGAAACCATTGTGATAAATAGAGCATTTGCTCCATAGGATCATAATGATTTCATAAAGTGAGTTTTACAGAGGCGTAGAAAGGCGTATTTATGGAGGAAGGGGTTAACCACTTTTTCAAACTGAGTAGACCAAGATCAGATGTCTGACAAGCTCTGCTCTGTTTGCTTACATATATAGTTATATAGATCTGATTCTACTGTCATGTCATGGCCAAAGAATTTTTTGTTGATACACTATTATAAAGATTGATCTAATAAATATTCATGATGTTATTTCTTCTTACATGCAGCTTAATGCCAGATGAAAGTAGTGCAGAAAGCTTCAAAAGAAGTCTTCTGTGTTATTTTCTTTCTGCATTAACCCATTCCTTCATAGGCTATTTTTGGATACAACCTCTTTGAATAAATCTACCAAAAAGAAGCATTAATTAGAGAAAAGAAAATTTTAAGAATTTTGTAGTTTGAAACCATTGTGATAAATAGAGCATTTGCTCCTATAGGAGCAAATGCTCTATTTATCACAATGGTTTCAATAGGCGATTTTTACAGAGGCGTAGAAAGGTGTATTTATGGAGGAAAGGGTTAATAAAGGGAATTTTTGCATTAGCAGAAACAGTAGAATCATATATTATTTCATAAGGAAACAGAGCAGGTCCTGATAAGATGGCTCCTATTGGAGCTGCCTGATCTTGGTCTATTCTGTTTGTAAAGGTGTTAATAGGAATATTTATGGAGGAAAGAATTTCAGAGGTTCTGTTGTAAATTGGAAAAGAAATTTTTCCACTTCACCTCTTGCAGACTCCAGAATTTTAGAAAATCTGGGGAATTGGTTACAAGACTGAAATCCTATTTCTTTATATGTACCGTTAATTTCGTTGAATTAAGTCAGCGATGCCTGGTTTACTTTTTTTAATTTTTTTTCCTGTAATTGTGTTGTAATTATAGGAACTTTGACAAAAGTATGTGACAGTCATGTAGGGATATATACATTTATTTTTGCTCGTGATTGGCAGCAGAATTTTCTTTGACCTTTACCCTTCAATGCTGAGTTTGTCTAATAGGCTAAAATTAAAATAGGTCAAGCTTACCATGAATATTCAACAATTTTTCAGAGACAGCTTTAACTCTTTGCACGCTACGTAATTTACGTCTGCAACAATTGTCGTCTGCTTCAATTCTTAAAATAACTTTTCTCTAATTTGATCAAGATGACAAACAGTTTGGATCCTGATGAGACGCGGTATTATGGGGCGTCTCATCTAGATCCAAACTGTTTCCATACTAGGTAATCACAGTGTTGCCGCAAGCGTGCAAAGAGTTAACATGAAAAGCAGTGCAGACCCAGATGAGAGGGCTCCCCTAGGAACCCTCTCATCTGGATCTACAAGTGTTTGCAAGCAATAGTTAAATGTTTCCTGCATAGAATGGGTTAAATCTCATTCTAAAGGCAATCTAAATGTCATTTACAACCAGTTTGGATTTAGATGATTCGGGATCCAATCTGTTTGCAAATTAGCCAACTGTTTCAAAATAAAAGTACACAAATCACATTTAACCCTTCGCTTGCTGAATTTTAAAACACATTTCTCCTTCTTTACCCATGCCCTGTTGTACTTCAGTGTACAAGTATTTCACTGTGCAATCACTGCTGTTGAGTGCATGGGTTGCACAATCAACTTGTAAATAGTGCAGACCCTGATGAGACAGCTCCTGCAGGAGCTGTCTCATCTGGGTCTTCACTATTTACAGGTAGGTATATTGACATGAATAGCAAGCGAAGGGTTAATATGGAATATGGAACTCTTTCTACAGTTTCTTTCACGGCTAAAAATTCCATTGTTGATGTGATATTACAAAAAAATGAATTTATGAATATTGATGAAGTGATAAATTCTTATATAAATATTCATGAGGGTAAATGGTAACAAATATTTTTAGCATTATCTTTTTTATGCCCCCCCCCCCCCCCCCCCCCCCGATCAGATCTGGGGGGCATATTGTTTTTGCCCAGTCTGTTTGTTTGTCACCAACTTTGGTTATAACTTTTGAGCCAGTACAGATAGAGACTTGATATTTGGCATGTATATGTATCTCATAAAGCCGCACATTTTGAGGGGCGACATATCAAGGTCAAGGTCATCCTTCATGGTCAGAGGTTAAATATATAGATTAAATCACCGACTTACATTGACCATAACTTTTGAACCAGTACAGACAGAGACTTGATATTTGGCATGCATGTGTATCTCATGAAGCCTCAAATTTTGAGGGGTGACATGCATGGCAAGGTCAAGGTAGTCCTTCACGGTCAAAGGTCATATCGGGGGCATAGTGTTACACAAACACATCTTGTTTTTGAAGAAAAAAATAGGAGCTAATGTTATAAATCCGGCATTCCACGTTGTCGTCATCGTTGTCATCATTAGTGTTGTCGAGGTTATCACCAGGAAACTTTAACGTTGGCTATTAGTTCTTTACTATTCATGCAAATCTTATGAAGCTTCACACACATGCTCACTGCCACAAGGGCTATAATAAAACAGCAAGCGTTGGTACCTGCATATGGTTCTCTTGTTTCTTGTTAACCCTTCGCTTGCTATTCTCGTCAATATACTTACCTGTAAATAGTGAAGACCCAGATGAGACAGCTCCTGCAGGAGCTGTCTCATCAGGGTCTGCACTATTTACAAGTTGACTGTGCAACCAGTGCACTCTACAGCAGTGATTGAACAGCGAAATACTTGTACACAGTGGAGATATATGTAATTATACAACAGGGCATGGGTAAAGAAGGAGAAATGTATTTTAAAATTCAGCAAGCGAAGGGTTAACACTAGCAACTGTGTTTCTTCACAGGTCCTTATCATAATGAGGAATTATATATATTATTATATATATGGCCATATGATAAATAACTAGTCGTCAAGATTGAATGTGTGCAAAATGCAGATAGCAAGTCTAGATTTATGTGCCCTTGCAATAAAAATTTATATTTTACCGTGTCTACAGCCTATCCTCTATGTTTCTCTGTGAATCCTTATCATATTCATAAATAATGCAAATGGCCATAAAATCTTGGCCAAATTGGATTATGGTCAAACTCTGACCAGTAGGTCTAGATAGGTGCCCTTCACATGTCAAAATATATCACACTGAATAACCCTTTCCTTCATATAAATGCTTTTTCAGGAATTTGCAAACAGCATAGACCCAGATCAGACAGCTCCTGTAGGAGCCGTCTGATCAGGGTCTGCTATAATTATTTGCTAATGGAATTTGAAAGATCTGTTTCTTTACTTTCTAAAAATGGTTTCAATGTTCCACCTTCCATATTTCATTATAACTATTTTGTCCATGAATATTCAGTAGATATTGAAATTAGGAATAAATAATTAAGTATAGAACAGGGAAAGGGTATCCGTATATTTATTCAAAAAGTTGAACAGAGTCCATGAGGGAATGGGTTAAGACAAGTGGAAGCTTAATGCAGGATGAAAGTCATAGGGAAGGCTCCCAATTGAGCTTTCTGCATGACTTTCACCAAGCATTAACCCTTACAATGCTGAATTTTCAAATGGACTCTTCCAAAATTCAAATAGGTCAAGCTTATAGTGAATATTTAGGGATGTTTTCTAAAGAAAGTGTAACATGACAAACAGTGTAGACCCTGATGAGAGGGCTCCCCTAGGAGCCCTCTCATCTGGGTCTACACGGTTTGCAAATGACATTAGTGACTCGGGTCCCGCACTGTAAGGGTTTAGCCTGAAAAGATCAATATTCTAAGACAGAAACTGTAGAATCAGATCTTTATGATTCATTAAGCAAACAGAGCAGACCCTGATCAGGTGGGTCTTACAGGAGTCATCTTATATGGATTTGCTCTGAATGCAAAATGCCATGACCCATTACCTCATAGGCTATTTTTAGACCCAATCTCTTTGAATAAATCTACTGAAAAGGAACATTTAAAAGGAAAAAGGAAAACTTTAGAATTGTGTTGTATTGAAACCATTGTGATAAATAGAGCAAAATGTGCTATAAAGTGTTCATCCATTGTAACTATATAGGCAGCAATTTTGTTCTTAAAGATGCATGCTGTGCAAATTTCCTCAAATTGTACGTTTTAAACTGACTTCAGAATCGGAATCTATGTACCTTAACACTTATTTAACACTAAACAGCATGGTTAGTAAATGGTAATGTTTGTGTCAAAAAAATTAGAAAAATGGATTGCTACGAAACCAATGGAATAGCGTTCACCATTGGCCAGAATCTGTCGTAAGATTCAAATTTACATACTGGAAAAATTTAATAATCATTTCAAAAATCATTTTGTTCCGAAATAGAATCAAAGTCATTCAGAACTTGCCCGAAGATGTCCGCTGATTTCTTTACAAAATTTCTGTTTCTAAAAAGGAGGCTCCTGTTAAAGAATTTAGCAGTATTTGGATAGCGATAATATTTAGCTGAAAATCCTAAATCAGCTAATCCTTATCCTGTCGAAAATGGATTGTAAGGATTATTTTCATTGTATGTATAGTGTACAGCTTCTGGTGTTGATTGATTAATATGAAAACTGCGCATAATACATCTTTAATTTGAAATTGATTGGTAGCAACTTAGATGAGTGAATAAGAGCCATAATGGCCTTCATGTTCTTTTAAGGAAAAGCCTGTACCAGGGCTTGTCATGTCGCTGCGGGCATGCAGTGGATATATGGCAGTAACTAACATTTAAAAATTCTTCTTACCTGAAACCAATGTCAGGATTTAAGCATTATTAAATTACCCCAAATGGCTTATTATTCAGACAGACAAACTTAGGCAAATAGTACAGACCCAGTTCAAATGGCTCTTGATGGAGCAGTTTGATAAGGGTCTACAGTAGACCCCATCCTAAGTGACCACTCATTTATTGAACACAGGAATATTAAAAAGTAGATGGTAGCTTAATGCAGGGCAAAAGAAATGCAGAAAGCTCCTATACAGGGTTTTTTCACCTTCTATAAAAGGCCCCTTCCCAATTGAAAATTTCTTTAAAAAAGTTTTCCCAAAAATCCAAACTTACACCAGCTTTTTTGTTTCCCAAATCAGCAATTTTAGCGATAATTCTTCCCAAAATCAGCAGGCTAAGGCCCCTTCCCAATTAAGAGAGAAAAAGCCCTGCTATAGGAGCTAACAGTAGGAGCTTTCTGCATTACTTTTGGTCTTTATTAAACTACCGTCTGCCTTACATATCCATAATTAGACCTCTTTTTGATGGTCGCTTAACCCATTCCCTCATATTGACAACTTTTGTCGACTCTGTAAAAGTCACTCTGTGAAACCATTGTGATAAACAGAGCATTTGCTCCTATAGGAGCAAATGCTCTGTTTATCACAATGGTTTCAAACTACAAAATTCTAAAATTGTCATTTTCTCTAATTAATGCTTCTTTTCAGTAGATTTATTCAAAGAGGTTGTATCTAAAAATAGCGTATGAGGTAATGAGTTAAGACAGGTTCTACTGTACAGCTATTTGCTTCAAAGTCGCCAAAATGGTGCCTAGTTGAATTATTTAGCTTTAAAACCTGGTGGACACATACTTAATGCAAATAGATTAACAGGAAGATTGCTTTTAGGGAACACTTTTCCGTCATCTGTCTGTCAGTCTGTCTGTCCGTCATGTGACAGACTTTTTTTTTTTTTACTAACACTTCTCCCAGCAGGTGACACATGTGTTCCTTTAACCCTTTCCTCCATAAATACGACTTTCTATGCCTCTGTAATAACCACTTCTTGAAACCATTGTGATAAATAGACTTAGCATTTGCTCCTATAGGAGCAAATGCTTTATTTATCACAATGGTTTCTAACTTCTACTTGGCGCTATATGACCTATTTAGTGTCGCAGTGCCGTAAAACCCAACTCACTCACACTCACAAACTCCTAAAACAATGTTACTTTTCTCTAGTAAATGCTCCTTTTGGGTAGATTAGTTCAAAGAGGTTGGGTCTAAAAATAGCCCATGGAGGAAAGGGTTAAACAATCTTGTTACCTACATATTCCTGTGCAAACTGTTAATACATGTACTTCAAACATGACATGAAAAAAGAATTCAAATTTTCCATATATTTCTTAACTCCTTCTCTGTTATTTATTCATGTAAGAAATCATAGCATCATGAATAGTTATTAGCTCAATTTTTATAATGGCATATTGTACACAGGATTGTTTGATATTGGTAGAAATTGTAGAGTCTTATCTATTAGGGTAAAGTGATCTTGAATCGGACACGATTGAGAGTCGGACATTTTTCAACTCCTTTATACACTGCTTGAAAGCAGTTAACTAGCATAATCATTTATTTTGCCGGGTACCTTAATGCTTATTTTCACCAGAGTTACTTACCTTGAACTCAATTACTTGCGTGCATTCTTCACAACAACAACGATAGAAACCACCCAAAAGCGCCAACTTTTAAATGTCAAAATCAGATGAAACAGCATTCCGTTTTAGTTTCTTGAGTAATGGCGACATTATACGAGTGTTACAAATGGTGGAGATCATATTTTTGTTGAAGAAAAATAAATATACATTTAAAAGACATCTATTATTCAGGTTTTTAGTAAACAAGAAGTGCCCACTCTCTAATAATATATAATATGTCAAACTGATTTTGAGTCGGACACTGTAACGTTTATATACACTCTGTACCTGGTGGGTACACTATGATTGAACAGCAGGGAAATCATATGTCATTCTACGATATTTATAGTAGATTCTAAATGTATATTTAGGGTCTATCTTTTTTATGATACATAATACTATGAAATCTCACAATTCAGAGCTTAATGAACGTATTACAATGAATATTTCAATAAATTGAAATCGTCCGACTCAATATTGAAAGTGTCCGAGTCAGGATCGAATTAGGGTTACCTATCTTTCCATACTTTTTGGCCCTGTTACATGTGTGTTTGATGCATATAAAGCGCTAGAAGAGCTTAAAAGAGATCAGGCCAGGTACCAGTGAACACCGGAAATGTCTAGCTGAACGCACAGACGTTTGACATGAGGAAAAGTGAAATAGGTGTCCGACTCACGATCAATTTACCCTATAATTTCATATGAAACCCAGAGCTGTATAAAGGTGCATACCAAAATATTAAAATCATCATTTCTTCACCAAACCCTATACTGTGACCACTCTTTAGAATCGTCTCTTCGAGACGATTCTAAAGAGCGGTCACAGTATAGGGTTTGGTTGAGAAATAAAGAGGTTATTCATGAAAATAGTTTAATTCATGATATTAAGAGTTAACTCTGCATTTTTAGTCTGCAACAGTTATATTCTACTTCATTTCTTAAAAATGAAATTTCTTTCCTAATGAGATGCTGCATTATGTGGCATCTAATCTGGATTCAGACAGTTTGCATAATATGTAATTACGGTTTCGTCACTTTCATTCAAACAATTAACCCATTCCTTTCCTTCATATAAGCATGTTTTCACATATTTGCAAACAGAGATGACCCAGATCAGACGGCTCCTATAGGAGCCATCTGATCAGGGTCTGCTCTGTTTGCTAATGGAATTTGAAAGATCTGTTTCTTTATTTTCTAAAGTTGCTATTATGTTCCGTATTTCATTATAATTACTTTGTCCATGAATGAATTTGGAATAAACATTGAAATAAACATAGAACAGGGAAGGGTTAAAGTGGGAAAAGTAGTCCTTCAGGGAGCGCCACACACAAAAAGGGCACGGCACCAAAACATCATCGAGTATGGAAGCCATTTGTTTGAAAAAATAACCAGAGTTTTAATATAACTTTGCAGGAATGAAGTTCCTGATGTGGGTGTCTACCAGAGGCTAAAGCGCTGGCTGTACTGTGAACAACCGCTGGACAAGTCTGATTTGGAGCACAAAGATCACATGACACTTTGACTCAGGTAAGCAATAAAGGGCCAGCATGGCCCTCTTGTTTCTGATGTCGATATTTTGCCACTCAGCTTCTTCCTTCAGACAAATGAATCATTATTGCAAAGTACTTCTGTTCTAAATTAATCAACAGGAACTCTTGTGTGTGTGAAAGGAAGCAAACGGAATAAAAAATGCATCATTATTGAATTATTTTCAAATTCCATTCAGTCAAATGTTAGATTGCATTTTTTAATCAAATATGAAGAATTAATCACTAAAATTGGTTTTGATGTCCAGTTAATATATAAATAATCAGAAATCTGCAGCAATTCATTTGATCCCTTTCTCTCTTATAAACACCTTCTCATACATTTGCAAACAGAGTAGACCCAAATCAGATGACCCCTACTGGAGCCATCTGATCAGGTTCTGCTCTGTTTGCTTATTAAATTATAATAGATCTGACTACAATTTTAACTAATACCAAAAACTCCTGTGTACATAATGGTATTATAGAATTTCAGCTAATAAATATTCATGATGTCAATAATTCTTTCATGAATATTCATCAGGGAAAGGGTTTAAGAATTTCATGCTTTCCTTAACCCTCTACCTGATAAATATTCATGAAAAAAATAATGACATCATAAATATTTATTACATGAATTTTCATAATAGTACAGTAAAACCTCTCTATAACGGCCACTAAATTACATCAAGTATTTTGTGCTATAGGCAGATGGCTGCTTAAAGCAAGGTGAAAGTAAAACAGAACGCTCCTATAGGAGCGTTCTGTTTTACTTTCACCTTGCTTTAAGCAGCCACCTGCCCTAAATGCCAACTAATTAGTGGCCGTTATAGAGAGGTTTTACTGTATATAATAACAGGATGTTTTTGCTAAAGCAGAAACTGTAGCACCGGACCTATATAATCTAAAACAAATAGCAGACCTTGATCAGAGGGCTCCTACAGGAGTGGTCTGATTTTGGTCATCACTGTTTGCAAAAGTATCGAAAGATGTGTCTCTACCAGGTAAAGGGTTATCCCATTCCTGCATAGTTTTTTTTTAGATCCAACCTCTTTGAATTAATCTACCAAAAAGGATCATTTACTAGAGAAAAAGAAATTTTCAGAATTGTGTAGTTTTAAAACCATTGTGATAAAAAGAGCATTTGCTCCTATGGAGCAAATGCTCTATTGATCACAATGGTTTCAGATAGAGGCGTCAAAAGGCGTCAATATGCCGGAATGGGTTAACTCTTTGGGTACTAGTGCATTATTTGTGTATTATGGGTAAAATGATGATTACCTTTGCAAACAATTTTGCAAAATGCCAAAATAACTTGATTAGAGATCTTGAAAATAAATGGAAGAAATGTTGGAAACATACTGTGATAACCCCAAGTATTTGGCCAGACAAACTTCAACAAACAGTTTAGACCTAGTAGTTTTAGACAAAATTCGGCAAACAGGTGGGACCCAGATCAAACTGCTCCTTCAGGAACAGTTTGATGAGGGTATACAGTATTTGCAACTCTATCAGTCTAATCTATCAGTAATAGTTTAGACCAAATAGTTTAGCCTATTCCCTCATATTGATGCCTTTTGACGCCTCTGCATAAGTCACCTGTTGAAACCATTGTGATGAATAGAGCATTTGCTCCTAAGGAGCAAATGCTCTATTTATCACAATGGTTTTAAACTATGAAATTCTACAAATTTCCTTTTCTCTAGTTAATGCTACTGTTTGGTAGATGTAGTCAAAGAAGTTGGATCTATGAGGGAATGGGTTATACAAACTTGGACATATAATTTAGACCCACATCAAACTGCTTCAAACTGCTCCTGAAGGAACAGTTTTATCTTGGTCTACACTATTTGCAACTCCAGCAGTCTTTATCTGTCAGTCTATTGTAAAGTTATCAAAATGGTTTCAAATTAACTTATTCTGTTTTATTTAACCCTTTCCTCCATAGGCTATTTTTAAACCCAACCTCTTTGAATGAATCTACCCAAAAGGAGCATTTACTAGAGAAAAGTAAAATTTTGTAGTTTGAAACCATTGTGATAAATAGAGCATTTGCTCCTATAGGAGCAAATGCTCTATTTATCACAATGGTTTCAAGAAGTGGTTATTACAGAGGCGTAGAGAGGCGTATTTATGGAGGAAAGTGTTAAGACAGTAGAAAGGGGAGATTGGGTTAGAAATATTTACGGTAAATGTCCTAAATCGGAGAATTGGAAAAGTCCTGTGACACTCACTGTTTACAGTTTCCCTATTTGTTATATTATTTAGCCAGCACATTTGAGATTTACGCATCGTGGTCTTGTTTTCAATTTCCCAGTTAAATTGAATCTGTAAATAAGGCGTGGAAAGAAATTTCTGCAATAAAACTGAGAAATGTGTTCTGCCATTTCCAGAATATTGTCGTTTTAATTTCAGATGGGATAGACATACTGTAAAACCTTACTGTTTCCTCAGTCTGATTTGGGGCGTTCATCGTCAGTGATTTTGACATTCTTCCAGGGTTTTCTTCTTTTTTGTTTTTAATATTCGCTTCAATCTTTTTTACTAGATGATTTAAAACGTGTGAATTTCATGAGATCATGAGAAATTTATTCAATTTAGGTCTCATTTCTGATGAATCAAATTCATCTCAATTCTCATTTCCCCCAATGATTTTCAATTTTTCATTTAAATTAAGATTGCAGTGTCTCATTCAGCATTAATACTCAGGTCTAAACTATCACAATTAGGAAGTTCAAACAGTTTAGATTCTTATTAACCTTTTCCCTGTTGAACATTCATGCATGAATCAATCACTTCATGAATATTCATTCACTTAATTTCTGTGTCACCTGCCGAGAGGCAGTCTGTCATTTAGGGATCACTTTTCCGTCATCTGTCTGGCCGTCAATTTGTCCGTCTGTCCATCTGTCTGTCCGTCTGTCTGTCTGTCACACTTTTATTTTTGGCTGTCATTTTAAACTAATCATTATAGAGCTGTGTCTTATTTTCATTGAGGACCATTGATGTATCTAAGGTCCATCACTCTGCATGCAATACCTTTTTAAGTTATTCCCCTTTGTCCACACTTTAATTTTTCGGCTGTCATTTCTTAACTAATCATTATACAGATTTCAAGTTTCACATGTGTCTTCCTCCCATATAGGACCATTGATATAACTAAAGTCCATCACTGCATGCAATACTTTTGAGTTATTCCCCTCTTTTCTGATGTCACTGCAGCATATTAACATTTTTTGTGTCAGCTGCGAGCAGGTGACACATGTGTTCCTCCGAACACTCTTGTTATGAGGTAAACATTAAAAGGGAAGTGCTGGCATTGAAAAACACTGTAGGATCAGATCTTCTAGTAATAGTACATAAGCAAACAGAGCAGACCCTGATCAGACAGCTCCTGCAAGAATTTTGTCTGATTTGGGTCTACTCTGTTTGCATAGGCGATATAAGGATTCATATGAAGGAAAGGGTCAAACCTTTACTTCATAAGTACGCCTTTGCAAACAGAGTAGATCCAGATCAGAAATGGCTCCTGTAGGAGCCGTCTGATCTGGGTCTGCTCTGTTTGCTCATGTGGCATTCTATAGATCTAATTCTGCACTTTCATGTGTTCATCTGCTATTTTAAAAATGCAGCTAATTTATATGCATGATGTCATTATGTCTTACATGAATATTCATGGAGTAAATATTCATAATAAGCTTGACCTGGTTGAATTTTGGACGAGTCCATTTGAAAATTCAGTGTTGTAAGGGTTAACTATATTTGAAAGAATCAGGGAGTTTGATTGGTGAATCTCTTAACTCTTTGCACACTAAGTAATTTTTCGTCTGCAACAATAATTGTCGTCTGCTTCAATTCTTAAAATAAACTTTCTCTCATTTCTTTGCAAAAAATATGGTCAAGATGACAAACAGTTTGGATCCTGATGAGACGCCGCATTATGCTGCATCTCATCTGGATCCAAACTGTTTGCATGGATAATCACAGTTTCGCCGCTACCGTGCAAAGAGTTAATTAACCCCTAACCTGCTGTGAAAGAGTAATGTCTACTCCAGTTTGCAATTTTGATTCGATTTGATCAAACTTTTGAAAAACTATTGACCCGAGTGTCAGACAGCCTGGATCCGGATGAGACGCAGAGTTTCTCGGTGTCTCAACAGAATCCAAGCTGTTTGCGAAATTTAATGAGACTGAAGTCTTGGATAGTCAGATGAGAGTTAAATGCTCAGGCTTTTCTATGACGAGTTTTATAATTACTGTGTCACTATTGCATTGATTTGCAGGCTTCAGTTTCACAAATGAGCTTAACCCATTCCTTGTTTAACCCGTTCCCTCGTAGACTATTTTTAGAACCAACCTCTTTCAATAAATTTACTGAAAAAGAGCATTTATAAGAAAAAAGGAAAATTTTATAATTGTGTAGTTTTGAAACCATTAATCACACTGATTTAAGAAAGTAACTTTAACAGAGGCGTGAAAAGGTGTCAATATGAGGGAATGGGTTAACATTTATTCAAGATTTCTTCACCTAATGAATATTCATGAAAAGAAGCAATAAATGGAACATGGAAAAGGTGGTTTTTTTTAATGTTGTGGAAACTACATAATCAGATCCATAAATTTTCACAAGCAAACAGACAGGATCCTGATCAGACAGCTCCTTCAGGATCTGTGGTCACCTAATCTCCAATCTCCAGTATTTGGTCCAAGTTGTATTTAGTCACTTAGTCTCCCATCCCCAGTAATATTTGGTCACCAAGTCTCCCATCTCCGGTAATCAGTCCAAGAAGTATTTGGTCACCTAGTGTCCAATCTCCAGTAACTAGTCTAAGGCGTATTTGGTCACCAAGTTTCCCATCTCCAGTAATCGTTCCAAGAAGTATTTGGTCACCTAGTCTCCAATCTCCAGTAAATGGTCTAAGACATATTAGGTCACCAAGTTTCCCATCTCCAGTATAGTATTGGTCCAAGAAGTATTTGGTTTCCAATCTCCAGTAATATTATATTTGGTGACCTAGTCTCCCATCTCCAGTAACTGGTCCAAGAAGTATTTGGTGACCAAGTCACCAATCTCCAGTAACTGCTCCAAGAAGTATTTGGTCTCCAATCTCCAGCAATATTATATTTGGTCACCTAGTCTCCATGATCTCCAGTAATTGGTCCAAGAAGTATTTGGTGACCTGCAAGTCACCAATCTCCAGTAACTGGTCCAAGAAGTATTTGGTCATCTAGTTGCCCATCTTCATTGGTTTATAAAGCTAAATTAACCCAATCACTCATATAGATGCCTTTTGAGGCATCTGTAAATGTCACTTTTTGAAACCATTGTGATAAATTGAGCATTTGCTCCATAGGAGCAAATGCCCTATATATCAAAATGCTTTCAAAACTATACAATATAATTTAAAAAAAAATGTTAAAGAGGACTGCGCATATTTGGATAATGAAGAAATTGCTTCAGGCTAAGGCATTTGCAGAAGTAGACAATATTTTTCTTTAACCCTTAACATGATAGAGACCCCTTTTGATGCCTTTGCAAACAGAGTAGACCCAGATCAAATGTCTCATGTAGGAGTCGTATGATCAGGGTCAGCTCCATTGCTAATGAAATTATAAATTTTGTAGATCTGATTCCTAATGGAATTATATAGATTATAATGATTATAAAGATTCAGCTATGTCAAAAAAATCCTGTGTTCACTTGCCATTTGAAAATTTGTCTAATAAATATTCATGATGTCATTAATTTATGCATGAATATCAATCGGGTAAAGTGTTGAAGACTGACAATCATCAATGGAATCATATGTTGATCATTTTGACTTGCATAAATACTTGAACTGCTCTGATCTAAGTATTTATGTATTATATTAATTCCCTATTTTGGAATATTTTATTCATTGTGCATTTTGGCTTGGTTAAGTCAATAACCCTTTCCTCCATAAATACAACTTTCTACGCCTCTGTAAAAGTCACTTTTTGAAACCATTGTGATTTATCACAATGTTTTCAATGCTACACACTTCTAAAATTTTCCGTTTCCCTAGTAAATGCTCCTTTTGGGTAGATTTATTCAAAGAGGTTGAGTCTAAAAATAGCCTATGAGGGAATGGGGATAATCAGTTACAAATGTAGCCTCCTATGCAGTATCTCAATACTGCCATAGCAATATCTAGCCACACCCTGCTGAGGCATTAGACTAAAATTATAGCAATATCTAGCCACACCCTGCTGAGGCATTAGACTAAAATTATAGCAATATCTAGCCACACCCTGCTGAGGCATTAGACTAAAATCATAGCAATATCTAGCCACACCCTGCAGGCATTAGACTAAACTCATAGCAATATCTAGCCACACCCTGCAGGCATTAGACTAAACTCATAGCAATATCTAGCCACACCCTGCAGGCATTAGACTAAAGTGGGACAGTCAAATGACTTGACATGAGAAGGAGATCTGATATCAAATCTTTTAATGGTTAATAATTGTCTCAGAGTTAATTACAGTAGAACCTGTCTTAAATAGTTTTGAAACCATTGTGATAGAAAGAACATACAATTTTGCTCCATATATATTTTATTAAGAGCTCTGTTTATCACAATGGTTTCAAAAAGTGACTTTTACACAAGCATCAAAAGGCATCGATTTGAGGGAATGGCATTCATATAAGGGAAAGGTTAGACTTCTGGCTTTTATAATTTATCAAGCTGATGATGCTATACACAAAAGTTCCAGTAGCCTGTTGACTCCTGAGGGTGTGCAATATTAGGCAGTGATGGCTCCTTTGTTTTTTCTCTGGATAAATGTTCCCTGGTGTGATGTTTTATTTAACTCTTTGTTTGCTAGCGATGGATTATCCTGCCACTTATGACCTATGCAAAAAGTTTGGATCCAGATTAGGTCTTACAAAACATGGGGCCTGATCTGAGATCCAATTTGTTTGTAACTTAGGCTCAACTTCTGCCAAAATCAGAAAGAAAATTAATAATTCTGAAAATGTTGCAGACAACAATAATGAAGGACAAAATTTCTTCACATGCAAAGAGTTCGCTCTTACGGTGGGGGACATGAGTCACTAATGTCCTATGCTAACAGTGTAGACCAAGATGAGAGGGTTCCTAGAGGAGCCCTCTCATCAGGGTCTGCACTGTTTGTCATGTTACACTTTTCTTTAGAAAAATCCCTAAATATTCACCATAGGCTTGACCTGTTTGAATTTTGGAATAGTCCATTTGAAAATTCAGCATTTTAAGGGTTAAGAACTAACACAGATACATTTAGAATGCCTTAATTACTCCTTGATGGCTCCAGGGTTGCCGAGATGGGAATGTAGACGTATAAGTTTTATTAAGAGCTATCTGTCCTTATAATAGGAGGAAAGGCAGTTTCACAGGAAGCAATTTAGACATCTTGTGAGAGTTCTTGGTAGTTCTAAATGGCAATCTGTATTCTAGTATAAGTGAAGATTACTAGGATTATATCTTCTCTTAACCCTTTCCCTCATAGGCTATTTTTAGACCCAACCTCTTTGAATGAATCTACCAAAAAGGAGCATTTACTAGTGAAATGGAAGATTTTATAATTGTGTAGTTCTGAAACCATTGTGATAAATAGAGCATTTGCTCCTATGGAGCAAAATTAATGCTCTGTTTATCATAATGGTTTCAAAAAGTGACTTTTACAGAGGTGTAGAAAGGTGTATTTATGGAGGAAAGGGTTAACTCTTTCCCTGTTCAGTATTCGTGTAAGATATAATTACACCGTGGATATTTATTTGCTGAAATTTTATAATGTAAATTTTGACAAAAAAAGTAGAATCAGATCTATATCATGTCAAAAGCAAACAGAGCAGACCCTGATCAGACAGCTCCTATAGGAGTCTACTCTGTTTGCAAATGCATGAAAATATGTTTATATGAAGGAAAGGGTTAACTTGTACTATCCACTCATAGGAACTATACTCTTAAGCCTCTGAATGCTAAATTTTCAAAGATGAATGTACCATGATTTTTTGTTAACCAGATTTTTGAAGAATAGAATGGTATACATTGTTTAGTGTGGGCTTGCAGCAGATGGATGTGCAGGCATGCATTATACTGTTGTTTCCAGGAGTAAGAAATAAGGACCAAAGGCAGGAAAAGGTTTATATGAGGGAAAGGGTTAAAAAACAGTAAAACCCCGCTAATGCGACCACCTAAAACAGGTATATTTCTGGATGCTAGATGCAGGTGGTAGCTTAATGCAGGACAAAAATAATGCAGAAAGAGCTTTCTGCATTATTTTTATCCTGCATTAAGCAACCACCTGCTTATAAAGACAGGTATATTTATTCATTAAGTGGTCGCATTAGAGGGTTCTACTGTATATATTTACAGACGTTTGCTTCATTTTGAGATATAGGCAAATATAGACTTTTTTCCCATCACAAGATGGAAAATTATACAATTACATTACATTTATGTGTCTGAAATAGCAAGTTCTGATCAAAATAAACATAATTAACAAAATAAATGTATATTTCAGGATTCCATCTAAGTAATAACTTGTGCAGTTTTATATGTTCCAGGCAAGCTTTGATGCACCTGCATCTGAATTCCATTACATCTGTTGTCAGAATTCATCCTGAAAATTATTCTCGTTAGATGGTACTGGGTGAACTATATAATCCTTTATATGATAGATATTCTTTTCCACCACTTTGCAAACAGAGTGTATCCAGATCAGATGCCTCCTGTAGGAGCCATCTGATCTGGGTCTACTGTGTTTGCTTGTAGAAATATTATATAGATCTGATTCTACAGTTTTTGTCATTAGCAAACAAAATTATGCAATTATAACAATTTAGCTGGTAAGGTTCATAATATTAATAAAATGCCTGTTTATAATATGTAATAGTCATTTGTAAAAGTTGTGCACTTTGTTGGGCATATTAATGTTTTGCTCTGTTTGTATGTTTGTCACCAACTTTGAAATTGGTTCTAACTTTTGAGCCAGTACAGGTAGACACTTGATATTTCGCATGCATATGTATCTCATAAAGCCCCACATTTGAGGGGTGGCATGTCAAGGTCAGAGGTCAAATATATATAGGTCAAATCACTGACTTTAACATTGGCCATAGCTTTTGAACCAGTAGAGATAGAGACTTGATATTTGGCATGCATGTGTATCATATGAAGTTGCACATTTTTTTTTATTTTATTTTTTTTTTGGGGGGTGGGGGTTCACAGGTCAAGGTCATCCTTCAGAGTCAAATTGGGCGGGGCATAGTGTTTCACAAACACATCTTGTTTTATTAATTATGCCCCCCAGATCAGCTCTGGGGGCATATTGTTTTTGCCCTGTCAGTCTGTTTGTTTGTCACCAACTTTAACATTGGTCATAACTTTTGAGCCAGTACAGATAGAGACTTGATATTTTGCATGCATATGTATCTCATAAAGCCCCACATTTTGAGAGGTGACAGCTGAAGGTCAATGTCATCTTTCAAGGTCAGAGGTCAAATAATAGGTCAGATCACTGACTTAACATTGGCCATAACTTTTGAACCAGTAGAGATAGAGACTTAATATTTGGCATTCATGTGTATCTCATGAAGAGGTGGTGACATGTCAAGGTCATCATTCGAGGTCAAAGGTCACATCGGGGCATAGTGTTTCACGAACACATCTTGTTAACCATTGTGATAAACAGAGCATTTGCTCCATAGGATCAAATGCTATATTTAACACATTGGTTTCAAAACTACACAGGCCTAAATTTTCCTTTTCTCTGTTAAGTGCTCCTTTTTGTTAGATTTATTCAAAGAGGTTTGGTCTAAAAATAGTATAGGAGGGAATGGGTTAAAAGAGAATTTTTATTTATTTTCCAAAACCTATTAGGTCATCAAACTGCTTCAGTCTATATGAGAATCAAAAGTTACTAAACAGCTCATCTAGATCCTAACTGTTTGCACAAAATTTGCTGCTAGCAATTTAACCCATTACCTCATTGGCTATTTTTAGATACAACCTCTTTGAATAAATCTACCGAAAAGGAGCATTAACTGGAGAAAAGGAAAATTTTAGAATTGTGTAGTTTGAAACCATCGTGATGAATAGAGCATTTCAAGGGCTTGGTGCAAAACTATTCTAACTCCGTCACTTTATGAAGGAGTTAGAATAGTTTTGCACCAAGCCCTCGATTTGCTCCTATAGGAGCAAAATTTTAATGCTCTATTTATTACATAGAGGATCTTACATGAGTGTTCTTGATTATTGGATTTATTAAATGAGTTTTTTTAAAACGATAAAAAACGAGCTTTAGCGAGTTTTTTATCGTTTTAAAAAGACGAATTTAATAAATCCAATAATCATGAACACGAATGCAAGATCCTATTTATAACATAACACACACAAATGTTATTTGCAGCCAATATTTCAGCAGTAACGTGGATTGTTATAAATTCTCCTTACATATAGAAATGATGAATGAAAGCTGTTATTAGGTTCGCTAGGTAACTGGGACAAAGTAGGTCCAAATTTTCCAACTTTATTTTTTACTTACTGTCATATCAACCAGGATCTAATTCAGACCCCTCTGGTATTCAATTTAACTGTGATAGTTTATGATACAAAAACATACAGAAACACGTCAAAATAATTTTTGAGTTACAGTTTCGACATACATAGTTACAAACACGTCACATTATGACGTCATTGTACACAACATGTGTCTATGTAAAGCGCGCCATTTACATGAAGACCTACATACAGTCACCAACACGTCCGACACTCACTGTCAATGGGATTCGAAATGCGCCTTCGTTTTGGTATATTAAGCCCTTCATTAGTGTTGTATGTATACACATGGACATGGACATTTCCACCGAGAAAAAAAAATCTCGATTCAAGTTCAGTGAAAATGTTTGAAATGGACAAAAGATTCAGTGCGAACTGCTGCATAAAATGTGTTGGAACAGGAGGAAGATTTTCGCGATCAGCTGAGTTAGTGAGTATAGCATATTTGAAATATGTTTGTGCTGTGCTGGATTCAGATGACTATTGTTGTTGATTGATGAGATATTTGTATGAGTAGAAATCTGCATAAACAAAAGGACATGCGGTGAAGAAAATGCAAAGTTGAGGAGGCATTTTAATTTAAATGTAGAATTGATTGTATGGGTCAGAGTAGCTGGTAGGTCTTTTTTGGCATACATTTTGTATATGATTCCTGACAGCGATTACAATTTGTATTATTTTATCGAAATTAAGGCGCAAGTGCCAACAATCCTTTGCCATCTATCGTGACTCAATCGTGGACAGGTAGGTCGACCACCGTCCGCCAGTTTGTTTGTTTTGACAGCGCGTATGAATCGTTCGAATGTCATTCGGTCGTTCGAATGTTATTCACTAGTGATTATATGCCCATGATTATCAAAAAATAAATGATAGTGTTACGTCACGCTGAAGCCACGTGTTATGTTATAAAATGGTTTCATAAAAATTACTTTTACAAAGTCGTCAATATGAGGGAATGGGTTAAGAGTTAAATGGTAAATTGACTCCAAAGTTTGGTAAAGATATGCATTACTTTTTGACAAGCATCTTTCTTACATTATAGAATTACGTTCTAATACTAGTATACCATGGAAAAAATACCATGTAAATTTATATAATAATGATATGATGTAACTATAATATTCTGTACAGTGACACTTCATTAATATATCATTTAGCATTTAGTTTGCTACTGGTAAGTCAGTTATAAGTGTGAGCTATTGTGATAGTGCCAATGCCTGGCCTTTTCTGCCACACATGAGAACATTGGGGTCTTCCTCCACCTGTAATTAGCTGGAAGTTGTGATATAACTGAAATACTGTTAACCCTTTCCCGGATATTGACAACTTTTGCCGACTCTGTAAAAGTCACTTTGTGAAACCATTGTGATAATAGAGCATTAATTTTGCTCCTATAGGAGCAAATGCTCTATTTATTACAATGGTTTCAAACTACAAAATTCTGAAGTTTTCCTTTTGTCTAGTTAATGCTCCTTTTCAGTAGATTTATTCAAAGAGGTTGTATCTGGAAATAGCCTATGAGGGAACAGGTTAAAGTGATGTAAAACTAATAAAAACCAAACCAAACATCTCTGGAATACATCACCAAAATTCACAGAAATTTGACTTCTAATATCCTCTATGATGTTTATTCAAAGAATTCAAATCCTTGTAGAACTCCGGTTTCATTATTTAGCAGAAATGTCATTTAACCCTTTCCATACTCATACAAACACCTGTTCACACCTTTGCAAACAGAGTAGACCCAGCTGGTCAGATGGCCCCTTTATTTGTAACAGATTTTCAGATGACCTCTTCATGAGCAGGCTGATAGGGTCTGTACTATTTACCGAAGTTTTCTGTTCTCATACTGAGGGTTACCTAAGTTTTTCTGTTCTCATACTGAGGGTTACCTAAGTTTTCTGTTCTCATTCTGAGGGTTACCTAAGTTTTCTGTTCTCATACTGAGGGTTACAATGTACCTAAGTTTTCTGTTCTCATACAGAGGGTTACCTAAGTTTTCTGTTCTCATTCTGAGGGTTACCTCAGTTTTCTGTTCTCATACTGAGGGTTACCTAAGTTTTCTGTTCTCATACTGAGGGTAATTAGAGAATCTGTGCCTTGTTGATAGTTTTTGTGATGATTTTAGGTCAATGTTAATTATTTTAACCCATTCTCTCATAGGTTATTTTTAGATCCAACCTCTTTGAATAAATCTACCAAAAAGGAGCATTTTTTAGAGAAAAGGAAACTTTTAGAATTGCATGATTGTAAAACTATTTTGATGTAGCAAATGCTCTATTTATCACAATGGTTTCTAAACGTGACTGTTACAGATATGTAGAAAGGCATATTTATGGAGGAAAGGCTTAATGCAGGATGAAACATCCAGAAAACTCCTTTAGGAGCTTTCTGCATGATTTTCACCCTGCATTAAGCTAGTCCACCTGTCAGAGTTTGTCTTAATTAACCCTTTACTTTATTTATTAGCCTTTTATTGCCCTTTGTAAACAGGGTAGACATAGATCAGATGGCTCCTGTAGGAACATTCTGATCAGGGTCTGCTCTGTTTGCTTATGAATAATATCAATTATGATTATACAGTTTCTGCCATGGCCAACTATTCCTATGTTTGTATAAAAAACTGTAACAAATAATCTAATTAATATTCATGATGTCATTTTGCCTTACATAGATATTCATGAGGTAAAGTGTCGATTTAGCCCATTCCCTCATAGGCTATTTTTAGATCCAACCACTTTGAATAAATCTACCGAAAGGGAGCATTAACTAGAGAAAAGGAAAATTTTAGAATTTTGTAGTTTGAAACTATTGTGATAAATAGAGCATTTGCTCCTATAGGAGCAAATGCTCTATTTATCACAATGGTTTCAAAAAGTGACTTTTACAGAGGCGTAGAAAGGCGTATATATGGAGGAAAGGGTTAAATAATCCAGAATTGGACATGTTTGGTCGCTGTAGACGGGTTTTACTGTGTTTAGTTATTTGAAATTAAGATTTCCAGATTCTAAATAATCATCAGGTTTTGTATTCGGAATATTACAGCAAAATACTTCAGATACATCTATCAGGTTATAATGGATTCCTTGAGTATGTAATAATTGGATTTTCAGAGTAAAACGAAATAGGGTTCATGTCAAAGAAGATTTGGATGTCTAGATTTGTATAACCCAACTGATGAAGCTTTTTGATAACAAATTTGAGGGATTTGTATACAGTAAAACCCCTCTAATGCGACCACCAAAAAGAGGCATCATTCACAGTGGCAAAGGCAGATGGTAGCTTAATGCAGGACGAAAGTTATGCAGAAAGCTCCTATAGGAGCTTTCTGCATGACTTTTGTCCTGCATTACGCAACCACCTGCTTATGAAGACAGCCATGTTTGTTCATTGAGTGGTTGCATTAGAGGGGTTTTACTGTATATCCAAAATATGATGTAGCATCTATAGCCTTTATCAGGGTTCCCACGGACAGGGAAAAGTCAGGGAAAAAGGATTTTTTTTCAAGGTCAGGGAAAAGTCAGGGAATTTTTTAATTGGTCAGGGAAATTTGAAATTTGGCAAAAGTCAGGGAAAAGTCAGGGAAAATTGGAACCAAAGGATGAGGGCTGAGGAAATATGTCAAAAAAGAGAAAGAATGAAAATAAAAGGCTAAGGCAGTTTCTTCAATTTTGACTAAACCAAGCATCTTTATACATCTTTGATTCGCTATTGTATATTTCACATCCACATTTTAAAGTATATCTGTCATGAAGTCTGTTAAAACAAAATCATTGGAGAATTCTGGCACTTCTGCAAGACTCCAGCATCCGTTTTGACAGCAGTGCTAGAATATGGCAGCAATGCTAGATATTGGACATTCTACTGTAGTGTCTTCACTTGTTAGGACAGGCAGGGCAGCAGTGCTAGGTATTGGACATTCTACTATACTGTCTTCACTTGTAAGGGTCTGCTATTATGAACACAGTGAAAATGCAGACCCTTTTCTGGCGTCTACAGTCTAAGACCCGTTAAAAGGACCTATTTTCCCAATATGTGTTTCTATATAGAAAACTAGCCGGGTCTGGGACGGGGTCAATTTTGACCCCATTTTAATAGCATGCTATATCAATGTCTTACACACTGTATGTACTATTTTAAAATTCAGCTTACACAGAAAAACTGAAAGATTAACCCTTTCCACCATAGATACACATTTTATCACCTTTGCAAACAGAATAGACCCATATCAGGCAGCTCCTGTAAGAGCTGCCTGATCAGGGTCTACTCTGTTTGCTTAGAAAAATATCATAAATCTTAGTTTTTACTTTTTTAGTCTACTGCCAATATATTTCTTAACTTTGCTTAAAAATAAAATTTTACTTAATTATATATTCATAGTAGATGGAGTCTCTAATAAAAATTCATGGAGGAAAGGGTTAGGAGAGGTAGAAAAGATTTAAGAGACTTTATACTTAGGGTGCATATTAGGACATGTTTGGCATCATGCATGTTAAATTCAATATTGAGCAATTAAAAATGAAAAAGTCAAAAACATTTATAATAATATTTTCTTTATTTAAAATGATCAAAACACTACTGCTGTATATATAGTTGTCATAAAGAGAGAGGTGGTAAGGATTGGCTGATGGGGAGGACGGAGGCCAACATTTATTGATCATGCTCATAGATGACCAATTAAATTTCTGTTAACATGGGGTCAGGGAAAATTGAAATTCGGTCAGGGAAAAGTCAGTGAAAAGTCAGGGAATTTTATTTTCTCTGTTTTGTGGGAACCCTGTTTATAAGTCTACTACATTTTTTATGCCCTAACTTTTAACTGGGATTAAAATATTTACTCTTGTTGGTCTGTTTATCCTTCAGTCCTCCAGCCAGTCCATCCTTCTGTCATAGAGTCATGAAACTTTGTAAAGTGGATATGTTGAATGTTCATGTTAAAAATATATAGAATAGAAATTGGCTGATTTTTAGCTCACCAGAGCACAAAGTGCTCAGGGTGAGCTTTTGTGATCACCTGATGTCCGTCGTCCGTCGTCGTGCGTCGTCCGTCGTCCGTCGTTCGTCGTTCGTCGTCCGTCGTCAACAATTTGAACCTTTAAAAATCTTCTCCTCTGAATCTATAGGGTGCTCAGCTTTCATCTTTGGCACATAGCTTCACCTATAGGTCCTTTACAAAAGTTATATAAATTATGTCCCTGGAGTCAAAATTGGCCCCACCCTGGGGGTGTCAAGTTTTCAATAGAAACATATAGTGAAATTTGAAAATCTTCTTCTCTGAAACTGGAAGGTTCTCAGCTTTGATATTTGGCACATAGCATCATCTATAGGTCCTCTACAAAAGTTATATAAATCATGTCCCTGGGGTCAAAATTGGCCCCGCCCTAGTGGTGGCAAGTTTTCCGAAGCTGACTGCTGTTTAAACACTAGTATCTTCCTGGCAAAAACTACATGTCCCAGAGCTTAGATATTTGGTGTATGGATCTACTTAGTTTACCTTTAAGAATTTTGTTAATATCATAGTTCTGAGGTTAAAATTGGTCCTGCCCTTTGGGTTATACTTTAAAATAGGCTTTTTCACTTCACAAACTGCGGCTAAAGGTTTCTCCTCCAACCCAGTCCACTGAGACTGACCTAGTTCCAGTGGTTTTACCCTTAGTCTAATCAGTAGAGTAGAAATTGTGTTTAGCCAAATAAATAACAAACACTCATTTTAGATGGAGAAAACTAAGTGGATAATTCTCAAAATACTCTTTGCATATCTATGTCCTGCATTAAGCTCTCAGATATCAATATAGAGTCTTATCAGTATATCTTTTGTGAAGTTTAGCTGAATACAAGTCAAGTGTTCTATGCTGTAGCATTCTTTATCAGTATTATAGTTGTTTCAGAATTGTTGTCTGCTTGTCTAAGATTGTTCACATTGTTTTTTAATACATGTCAATCTTACAATTAACTCTCTTGTACAAAACAATTATGAAGTACAATATTGGATTCTGATCTGACACATATGTAATTTGAAGTTACATATGCGTCAGATCAGAATCCAAACTGTGCTAGGTCTCCCTTTGCACTTTTGATAACAACTGGGATGCCTCCCTTCTGGGTAGACAGCTGATATTTTTAGATCTGGCCTATTGCACAGACAACCCTTTACTCCAAAATTATGCATTTCTGCACCATTGCAAACAGAGTAGACCCAGATTAGATGGCTCATTTAGTAGCCATATGATCAATCTGCTCTGTTTACTTATGATATTATATAGTGCAAATTGCATTAAATTATTTCCATTTTTGTGTACAATATACAATGTACTTATAATATGTTTACTTAACCCATTCCCTCATATAAATGCCTTTTCATGCATTTGCAAACAGAGCAGACCCAGATCAGGCGGCTCCTTTAGCAGCTGTCTAAATAGGGTCTACTCTGTTTGTTAATGGAATTTGAAAGATGTTTTTCATTACTTTCTTAAATGGCTACACTTTCTATTTTTCATTATAACTATTTTGTCCATGAACATTCAGTAGGTATTGAAATTTTGAATAAACATAGAACAGTGGAAGGGTTAAAAATAAGTTAAGATATGAATAATAATATGAACTCATGTATCATCATCTTCAGGTCCTTTACAAAAGTTATATTAATTATGGCCCTGGGGTCAAAATTGGCCCCGCCCCAGGGGTGGGTAGTTTTCAGTAGAAACATATAGAGCAAACTTTGAAAATCTTATGAAACTGAAAGGTGCTCAGCTTTCATATTTGGCTCATAGCATCATGTCTAAGTCCTCTACAAAAGTTATATAAATTATGCCCCTGCGGTCAAAATTGGCCCGCCCTAGGGCCGGCTAGTTTTCTATAGAAACATATAGTGAAAACTTTGAAAATCTTCTCCTCTGATAGTCTGGTGAGCGCTTCAGGGCCATTCTGGCCCTCTTGTTAATCCTATGTTTTGTGATCGCGTGATATCCGTCATCTGTCTTCATGTGTTGTGTGTTGTGCATTGTCAGTCATCAACAATTTGAACCTTTAAAAATCTTCTCCTCTGAATCTACAGGGTTCTCAGCTTTCATCTTTTGACACATAGCAACATCTGCATGTCCTCTACAAAAATTATATGAATTATGTTCCTGCTGTCAAAATTGGTCCACCCAAAGCGTGCCTTGTTTTTTATAGAAACATATAGTGAAAACTTGAAAATCTTCTGCTCTGAAACTGGAAGGTCCTCAGCTGTCATATTTGGCACATAGCATCATGGTCAGGTCCTCTAAAAAAGATATATAAATTATGCCCCTGGGGTCAAAATTGGCCCCGTCCCAGGGGTCGCCAATTTTCTATAGAGACATAATAGTAAAAACTTTGAAAATCTTCTCTTCTGATTGTCTGGTGAGCGAAATTAAGGCCATCATGGCCCTCTTGTTTTAATGGTATATGAACACAAAGTTTGGCCATTACATGACCTATACAATTCCATTAACAAACAGAGCAGACCCTGATCAGATGGCACCTACAGGCGTCGTCTGATCTAGGTCTACTTTGTTGCAGAGATGATTAACACATTCCCTCCTTGTGACACATTTTAGCACCTCTGTAAATGCACATTTTGAAACCATTTTGATATACAGAGCATTTGCTCCATAGGAGCAAGTGCTTTATTTATCACAGTGGTTTTAAAACTACACAATTTTGTTACAGTTAATGCTCAATTTCAAAGAGGTTGGGTCTAAAAATAGTCTTGGAGGGAATGAGTTAAAAGGTATTTTCACTATGTACAATATGAACTGGTGCACCCGGGGCTGGTTATCCGTCAATATAGCCCATGCCACAGCTATTATGTGACCCCTTTTCTTCTTATAAACACATTTTCATGCATTTGCAAACAGAGTAGACCCAGATCTGACGGTTCCTATATAGGAGTCATCTGATCAGGATGCTCTGTTTGCTTATAGTACCATATAAGTCTAATTCTACAGTTTCTGTCCGAGCCATTATTATGTTGTTATAACAAAATAATAATCTCAATAGGATTTGGAATGACAAACAGAGCCCACCCTGTGGGGCCCTATGATCAGGGCCTACACCTTCTGTAAATGCATTCTTCTTCTTGCATTCAAAGGGTAAACCCATTCTCTCATTTTGACACCTGTAAAATCTACTTTGTGAAAGCATTGTGATAAATAGAGCATTTGCTCCTATAGGAGCAAATGCTCTTTTTATCACAATGGTTTCAAACTACAAAATTCTAAAAAAAATTCCTTTTCTCTAGTTAATGCTCCTTTTCGGTAGATTTATTCAAAGAGGTTGTATCTAAAAATGGCCTATGAGGGAATGCGTTACATGATATGACATGTTTTATACCCTTTTAGATAACTCGGCCAGGATCAGTCATTCCCGATAGTAGTGTTCCATGCTGAGCATCAAAAACTGAACAACAGGATTCATGACACTGTCTCTTATAACCTAATTACTTCTCAATGGGTTTTCCATTTAGCTGTAGATAGCAGAAAAGTGAGCCTAATCCATCATACACACCATGTCTAAGAACTCTTCTGTTGAAAATGATCGGAACTTGCTTCTAGTCTCTAGTGACCATTACTGACCAGATGACAATCTTGGACGACAGTCTGGAAGTGTTTCGGGGACTTTAGTCAGGCAATTAAGGATATGCCATCTTAACGCTTAACTCCATAAATATGCCTTTCTAAGCCTTTGCAAACAGAGTAGACAGAGATCAGATGGCTCCCGTCTGATCAGGGTCTGCTCTGTTTGCTTATGGTACAATATAAATCTGATTCTACACAGTTTCTACTTTGGCCAAAAATATCGTGTGTTAATAATTATGCTAGTTTAAAAATTAATATAATTAATATTCATAATGTCATATTTTCTTACATGAATATTCATGGAGTAAAGGGTTAACACTTTGAATGCAGGAATCAGTGTAGACCCAGATCAGAGGGCTCCAATAGGAATCCTCTTATCTGGGTATGCACTGTTTGTCATTTAAAACAATTTAATAAATTTACACCTTTCATATTAAATAAACTTTATACATGTAGTTACACTCTGAATATTCAGCATTGACGACTTTTGATGACTCTGTAAAAGTTCACTTTGTGAAACCATTGTGATAAATAGAGAATTTGCTCCTATAGGAGCAAAATTAATGCTCTATTTATCACAATAGTTTCAAACTACAAAATTCTAAAAAAAATCCTTTTCTCTTGTTAATGCTCCTTTTCGGTAGATTTATTCAAAGAAGTTGTATCTAAATATAGCCTATGAGGTAATGGGTAAAATAAAGGTTGTTGCCTGAAATTTGCCATGACAGCCTTCAGTGTTAGTGTCCCTTGGACGAATTTTTTTCGCTAATGCGACCGTAATATTATATTCTATTATAATAGCTAGGAGACTGTAAAAGCAAGTGGTTTCTTAACTCTTTCCCTGTTTATATTTTATGCATGAATTGATAATTTCATGAATATTCATTGACTTATTTTTTATAAGGTATACATGAAAAGGGAAATGAACGTGGTACAATCAGACCTATATAATTTCATAAGCAAAACAGAGCAGACCTGCAGCTGATCAGATGGATTCTACAGGAGCGATCTGATCTGGATCTACTCTATTTGCAAAGGTGCTAAAATAATTTGTATTAATTAAAAGAGTTGACACATTCCCTTATATGGACGCATTTTGATTTTGAAACCATGGTGATAAATACATGTAGAGCATTTGTTCCTATCGACAAATGCTCTATTTGTCATAATGGTTTCAAAACTAAACATCTAAAAAAAAATCCTTTCCTATAGTAAATGCTCCTTTTCAGCAGATTTATTCAAAGAGGTTTGGTCTAAAAATAGCCTATGAGGTAATTGATTAAAGTGCCGCAAGTAAAGTGCATCAAATCATCACAATCGTATTAGACGGACCTTTCTACCAGAGATGCATAACAATGGCATCACAGATATTTTGCAATTTGTCATCCCTTGATGTGCATGTCTTGTAAATGTAACACCTCACTACTGGGGCTGGCTAGAACAATGTGAAGATCAATCTCAAGGGTGCAAAAACACATAAATTTCGGATTAATCAATCAATTTATAATGAAGCAATGTAATCAGGGGGACAGGCAAATGTGCTTGTATCAATGAAATATCTTGGGACAAACTATGAGTTTGGAATCGAGTCTAAAGTAGGACCAGAAAAGTTGTTCGAGTGACACATGCTTTTTGTATGGCAGGTTTCGGACCATTACCTATACAGTAAAACCTCTCTATAACTGCCACTGAATTGTGTTAATTAGTTGGTATTTAGGGCAGGACTGGTGGTTGCTGAAAGCATGGTGAAAGTAAAACAGAACGCTCCTATAGGAGCGTTCTGTTTTACTTCCCCTTGCTTTAAGCAGCCACCTGCCTGTAACACAAAATACTTGATTAAATTTAGTGGCCATTATAGAGAGGTTTTACTGTACATTGTATTCTTAAGTAATACTGACTTTGCTTTACAGTTATAGTATTCAGATTACAGTACCACGGGTCCCAGGTTCGATCCCCTGCCTGTCCAAGTCCTTTGCATGTGACTGTATACACCAAGGTCTGATGTATCAGTGCTTTACATTGGGCGTCTAAAAGAACCAGAGAAAGTCTATCTATAATAATAGTAGGGCATCGGGCCCGGGTTTCTCTGTATCTGCTCCCCTCTCTTTGAGGTGTCAAATTCGCCCATTGCTATAGAAGTTTGAATGACAAACAGGGCATACCCTGATCAGAGGGCTCCTCTGAAAATGCATTTGTATGAGCCGTAACCCATATCTTGTATATTGACAGAGTTAAAAAAGACTTTAAAAAAGACTCTCTGCTTGCAGAGGAGCTTTGTGTAGAGGAGCTTTGTGTCCATATAGATGAATGCTCTTGTTCAATTCCACTTGCAGAGGAGCATTGTATCTGTGCCATGTAAATGAATGCTCTTGTTCAATTCCACTTGCAGAGGAGCATTGTATCTGTGCCATGTAGATGAGTGCTCTTGTTTAAATTTTAGAAGCTTTGCTACCATCCAGAAATGTATTGCATCAATAGGTTATGTGACACCAGTGCATGTCTAGAAAATTTATATTAGTACAGAATTGAATGGTATTAACCTTTGAATGTGGGGAACAATGACAAACAATGCAGAGCCAGATCAGAGGGCTCCCAAATAAGCCCTCTGATCAGGATCAGCACTATTTGTCATTCAAGTTCCTCTTGCAGATTTTACCCTTTTATGTTGTATGGACTTATACCAATAAACAATGATGGGCTGTTCCACTCTGAAACTCCAGCAAGGACAGGGTTGATAGGAGTTTCTGTTCTCCCTAGAAATAGTTATCTAAACACGAGGCAGAAATCTGTCCCATTTAAATTTGTCTTAAATTAATGGTATTTGGTAAATTAAAGCAAAATTTATGTATTACTAGTTCGTTTGTTAACCCTTCACTTCATGAATATGCATTAAGAAATAATGATATCTGAATATGTATTAACGGAATTTCTACAATGGCATATAACCCTTTCCCTGTTCTATATTTATTCCAAATTTCAATACCTACTGGATATTCACGGACAAAATAGTCAAAATGAAATATGAAAGGCGGAACATAGTAGCCATTTTAGAAAGTATAGAAACATATCTATCAAATTCCATTAGCAAACAGAGCAGACCCTGATCAGACTGCTCCTATAGGAGACGTCTGATCTGGGTCTACTCTGTTTGCAGATGGGTGAAAAGTCGTTTATATGAGGGAAATGGATAAACAAAGGATTTTTGGCTGTGGCAGAAACTGTAGAATCAGTTTATATAAATCCATAATCGACCAGAGCAGACCTTGATTAGATGGTCCTGCAGGAGCTGTCTGATCTGGGGCTACTATATATAGGTACTACAGTTAAACCTCTCTATAACGGCCACTAAATTACATCAAGACTTAGTATTTGGTGTCAAAGGCAGGGGAGGGCTTAAAGCAAGATGAAAGTAAAACAGAATGCTCCTATAGGAGCGTTCTGTTTTACTTTCATCTTGCTTTAAGCAGCCACCTGTCCTAAATACCAACTAATTAACACAATCTAGTGGCCATTATAGAGAGGTTTTACTGTATATCTGCAAAGGCATGAAAAGGGGTGATATACAAGTTGCAATGATCACATTGCTATAAATATATATGTTACAGTTTTATAGAATAACTGAATATTTCCACAACAATCTCTTGGCACTCTTTTGTATTTATTCATGCACCATATAAACTAATAATCAATTCATGTAGGGTCACAGAACTTTACTTTGAAGTGTAACAATTGTTATATATAATTTAATTAATTCGTCTAAGCCTTTGCATACAGAGTAAACCTAGATCAGATAGCTCCTGTAGGAGACATCTGATCAGGGTCTGCTCTGTTTGCTTATGAAATAATACAGATATGATTGTACAGTAACTGTCATCGTCAAAATATCCTGCATTCATGTGCCAAGATAAAAAATAATCTAATCAATATTCATGATGTCAGTATTTGTTTACATGAATATTCATGGAGTAAATGGTTAACGCTATCAAAATGGCCCCAAAGTGACTAATTTAGCTCTACAAAGTCATTAAGATAGGAGACCAGGTGTCCAAATACTGAACCATTTCCCTGTTCTACGTTTATTCCAAATTTCAATACCTACTGAGTATTCATGGACAAAATAGTTACAACCCAATATGGAAGGTGGAACATTGTAGCTATTTAGAAAGTAAAGAAACAGAGGAGTTCTATCATCAGATGGCTCCTATAGGAGCCATCTGATCTGGGTCTACTCTGTTTGCAAATGCATGAAAATGCGTTTATATGAAGGAAAGGGTTACAGTAATTAGGGTGTATTGCAACTTTGGGGCTGCATTCAATGGTGTAAGAGCAATTTAGATTTACATGGTAGGCCCAATTTGGTCAGGGACACTTTAATGTCATAAAAAGAGGCCTTAAATCAGAATTTGAACTTTCCACAAATACAAATCTCCCCAGTTTTAAGATCCTCTCAAATTAGTTCAATTCCCATCTCTCTGTGAACTACATCTAATGTATTCAATTGAAATTAATTGTACAAATTGCAGGTATCTTTAATTACTCATTCTGGCAAAAAAGTATTAAGATGAAATGTTTAGTACCTTATTTACCCTTTCCTTCATATAAACGCCTTTTCATGCCTTTGTAAACAGAGTAGACCCAGATCAAGATCTGCTCTGTTTGCTTATGGAATTATATAGATCTGATTCTTGTTTCTGCCATGGGCAAAACATTTCTTGTTAATAGGCCATTATAAACATTAACCCTTTCCCTCATATTGACGACTTTTGACGACTCTGTAAAATTCGCTTTGTGAAACCATTGTGATAAATAATGCTCCTTTTCGGTAGATTAATTCAAAGAGATTGTATCTAAAAATAGCCTATGAGGTAATGGGTTAATATCTTTAATATGAATATTCAACAGGGAAAGGGTTAAGCAGAGCTACAGATAACGATGCACCTAAATACTAAAATTGTCATTTAGAGCTACAGATAACGATGCATACCTAAATACTAAAATTGTCATTTAGAGCTACAGATAACGATGCATACCTAAATACTAAAATTGTCATTTCTCCACCGGACCCAATACTGTGATGCATACCTAAATACTAAAATTGTCATTTAGAGCTACAGATAACGATGCATACCTAAATACTAAAATTGTCATTTAGAGCTACAGATAACGATGCATACCTAAATACTAAAATTGTCATTTCTCCACCGGACCCAATACTGTGAGTACTGTTTAGAATCGTCTCTTCAGGATGATTCTAAAGAGGGGTCGTAGTATATTGTTTGGTGGAGAAATAAAGGAGCTATGCTTGAAAATGTTTAAATTTACGCATCTTGAACAAGTAGAGATAGAGACTTAATATTTGGCATGCATGTGTATCTCATTAAGCTGCACATTTTGAGGAGTGACATGTCAAAGTCAAGGTCGTCCTCCAGGGCCAAAGGTCAAATTGGGCGGGGGCATAGTGTTTCACAAACACATCTTGTTAAGACTACATGTATGTTCAATAAAAGAAAGGCTACTTAGGTTTTACTGTAGTTAAGATAAAAATCTGTTTTAGGTATAAAAGTTGATTCTGCCCCATACTAAATCATCCTAATTTATTTAACATTTAACGCTGAATTTCCAAATGGAATATTCCAAATTTCAAATAGGTCAAGCTTATGGTGAATATTTAGGGATGTTTTCTAAGGAAAAGTGTAACATGACAAACAGTGCAGACCCTGATGAGAGGGCTCCCCTAGGAGCCCTCTCATCTGGGTCTACACTGTTTGCAAAGGACATTAGTGACTCGTGTCCTGCTCTGTAAGGGTTAAAGAATATTGTTTCAGAACTGCGTTGTCACAAATTCAGATGAGTCTGCTCATAATTATCTAATGACCAATTCTGTCTGCCAACTTGTTTGGCAGCTTGGTCCCACCATGGGTAGAGTGCCGTTCTTAGTTATAATCATTTTATATTTTATGACAGTGCATTGTCTGGACAATGGCATCTCAAGGTATCACAGAGCAGATTTTCCCATTTTAACTCTTTCCTTTATATAAACACTATTTCATGCATTTGAAATGAGAGTAGACCCAGATCAGATATGACTCCTATAGGAGCTGTCTAATCTGGGTCTACTCTGTTTGCAAATGAGGGGAAACACATTTATATTAGGGAAAGTATTAACCCTTTCCTCCATAAATACGCCTTTCTATGCCTCAGTAAAAGTTACCTGTTGAAACCATTGTATAGGAGCATTATGCTCTATTAAATTTTATAACATTATGCTTTCAAACAACAAAATTCTAAAATTTTCCTTTTCTCTAGTTAAAACTCCTTTTCGGTAGATTGATTTAAAGTGGTTGGATCTAAAAATAGCAAGGGAATCTGTAGCTCTGAATATTAAACCCTTTACTTGTTCAATATTACTGTAAGAAATTATGACATCATGGGTAATTATGTCTCCCCCCATATTTATATGGGGGAGACATATTGTTTTCGTGAGAGTTGTCTGTCTGTCTGTCCGTCTGTCCGTCTGTCCGTCTGTCTGTCACACTTTTTGTCCGGACGATAACTTCAATATGCCTGATGTCAGTTGATTGAAACTTCATATATGGAAAGAGCATAATGAGAGGAAGTGTCATGCACAAGGTCCATAACTCTGGCTTCACTAATATTGGAGTTATTGCCCTTTGTAAAAAAAAATCACACTTTTTTGTCCGGACGATAACTCCTATATGGCTCATGCCATTGGATTGAAACTTCATATATGGAAAGATCATGACGATAGGAAGTGTCATGCACAAGGTCCATAACTCTGGCTTCACTAATATTGGAGTTATTGCCCTTTGTAAAAAATATCATAATTTTTTGTCCGGACAATAACTTCAATATGCCTGATGCCAGTTGATTGAAACTTCATATATGGAAAGAGCATAATGAGAGGAAGTGTCATGCAGAAGGTACATAACTCTGGCTTCACTAATATAGGAGTTATTGCCCTTTGTAAAAAAAATACTACTTTTTTGTCCGGACGATAACTTCTATATGGCTCATGCCATTGGATTGAAACTTCATATATGGAAAGATCATAACGAGAGGAAGTGTCATGCACAAGGTCCATAACTCTGGCTTCACTAATATTGGAGTTATTGCCCTTTGTAAAAAAAAATCACAATTTTTTGTCCGGATGATTACTCCTATTTGACACATGCCATTGGAGTGAAACTTCATACATGGAACGATCATGATAAGAGAAAGTGTCATGCATAAAATCCTTAACTCGAGCTTCAATAAATTTAGAGTTATTGCCCCTTGTACATTTGTTTAATTCTTTCTTGTTCGGACGATAACTCCTACATGGCTCTTGCCATCGTATTGAAACTTCATACATGGAAAGAGCATGATGAGAGAAAGTGTCATGAACAAGGGCCATAATTCTGGCTTCAATACTTTTGGAGTTATTGCCCTTTGTTACATGTTTTGGCCGATCAATAACTCCTGTTCGACTGATGCTATTGGAATGACATTTTATTTCTGGAAAGAGCATGATGAAAGTAAGTGTCATGCACAAGGGCCATAAATCTGGTATCAGTATTTTTGGAGTTATTAGCTGTTATCATTTTCTTCTTGAAAAATGTAGTGTGAAAAACGCAAAATGAGGGGAAGTATCATTCATCAAGACCATAACATTTTTAGTGATTTCCCTTTACATATTGTTTTTATTAGAGGGGAGACATCCGTTTTTTTGACAAAAACCTCTAGTTTTTTTCTGAATTTTTATAATGGGACATATGCATACAGAATTTCTCTGGTTGTTGTAGAAACTGATCTAATACGATTTCATAAGTAAACAGCAGACACTAATCAGGCAGCTCCTACTGTAGCTTTCTGATCTGGGTCTACTTTGTTTGCAAAGTTGTAAAAAGGCATATTCATGGAGTAAAGCATTAACCCTTTCCTCCATAAATACGCCTTTCTACGCCTCTGTAATAACCACTTCTGGAAACCATAGTGATAAATAGAGCATTTGCTCCTATAGGAGCAAATGCTCTATTGATCACAAAGGTTTCCAACTACCAAATTCCAAAATTTTACTTTTCTCTAGTAAATGCTCCTTTTGGGTAGATTCATTCAAAGAGGTTTTGTCTAAAAATAGCCTATGGAGTTAAATGGGTTAAACCTTTAAAAGCAGGAAATAAGTGTACTGGAATTTACAAACAGTGTAGACCCAGATCAAAGGGCTCCCATGATTAGTGTCTGCCCTGTTTGTCATTCCAATAACACAGCGATATATTGAAAATAAGCCCTTGTCCCTGGCAGCCATGTATTTAACTGAATGAAAGTAATTTCAAGGAATTTGGTAGATGACAAAACAGGAAAAAAGAATTTTGATACTGGACCATTAGTTATTGTTAGAAGGCAATTTTCAGTTTTAATACCATCATGCATGGTTGCTGTGGCATCGAGAATTCTGCATGGATGATTTAAAATTTGAAGGACACTTGTAGAGGATGTCACTTGAATATCACCCCAGTGAGGTTTTGATTCACACTTTCCCTCATAGGCTATTTTTAGATCCAATCTCTTTGAATAAATCTACCAAAAAGGAGCATTAACTACAGAAAATATTTTTTTTTAGAATTTTGTAGTTCTGAAACCATTGTGATAAATAGAGAATTTGCTCCTGTTAGGAGCAAATGCTCTATTTATCACAATGGTTTCATCAGGTGACTTTTACAGAAGCATAAAAAGGCGTATTTATGGAGGAAAGGGTTAAACTGCCACCTGTTATATCCCTGTTCTATGTTTATTTCAAATTTCAGTGCCTACTGAATATTCATGGGTAAAATAGTTACAACGAAATATGGAAGATGGAACATTGTCACCAATTTAGAAAGTAAAGAACCATATCTTTCAAATTCTATCAGCAAACAGAGCAGACCCTGATCAGATGGCTCCTATAGGAGCCATCTGATCTGGGTCTGCTCCGTTTTACGAATGAAATTATAATAGATCCAATTCCACAGTTAATCTAACAATGCCAAAACATTTTGTGCACATACTTATGGCATTATAAAATTTCAGCTAATAAACATGCTTGATAATCATTATTTTTTACATGAATATTCCACGGGGAAATAGTATGTCAAAACTTTAGGCCAAGTTTCATCAACTGTAAGCTAAAGCTTTCTATACTCATGAGGCTGTAGTAAGTCTAAAACTCTTAACCCTTCTCTTGCTGAATTTTAAAATACATTTCTCCTTCTTTACCCATGCCCTATTGTATAATTACATACATCTTCACTGTGTACAAGTATTTTGCTGTGCAATCACTGCTGTGGAGTGCACTGGTTGCACAATCAACTTGTAAATAGTGCAGACCCTGATGAGACCGCTCCAGCAGGAGCTGTCTCATTTGGGTCTTCACTATTTACAGGTAGGTATATTGACGTGAATAGCAAGTGAAGGGTTAATTATTCAAGGAAAATCTAACTACAAGGGACAATTAACCATGAAATCCTATGGTTTCATGTGAACAGTACTGACAGAAATGGAAACTAAATTGGAAGAAGCCATAACATCTGGTTCCCTGGAGCACGTGTCAGAATTCAATATCTGTCAAGCCTGTATCCTCATTTTGCATATAAATTAAAACTTGCCTATAGCGGCCATAATTATAATGAATAGATATGGCAGTTGATAAAAGCAAGTGGCTGCTTAATGCAGCGCAAAATTATAGCTCCGAGGAGCATCCTGCATTAACCCTTGCCCTGTTCTATATTTATTCCAAATTTGAATACCTGCTGAATATTCATGGACAAAGTAGTTATAATGAATTCTGGAAGGCGGAACATTGTAGCCATTTTAGAAACTTAAAGAAACAGAACTATTTCATTAGCAAACAGAGCAGACCCTGACTAGACGGTTCCTATAGGAGCCGTCTGATCAGGGTCTGCTCTGTTTGCTAATGGAATTTTTTAGATATTTACTTTCTAAAATGGCTACAATTTTCCACCTTCTATATCTCATTATTACTATTTTGTCCATGAATAGTCAGTAGGTATTGAAATTGGAATAAACATAGAACAGGGATAGAGAATAATAGGTTAGTGCCGTAGATGGGACGCTTTATCCGACGAGGGGAGAAAACGTTGAGGCGAGGCTTGCCGAGCCTCAACTGTTTTCTCTCCGAGTCGGATAAAGGCGTCCCATCTACGGCACTAACCTATTATTCGATTTATCCAGTCAATATAGTTAAATGTCTTTTTTATAGACTCATAACACTCTTGAAATAATTTACATTGAAAATGCAGTTTTTCGATCAACGGATCCCTCCCTTTTCACTTCCATTTAGACGTAAATAGATCTAATGAGCTACCGCAGAGGAATATAGTTTCGATACTTGTATTACTAGAAGGGAAACGTGGTTGAATTTGAAAAATAAGATGATTTGAATCGAGGGTCGATAAGTTATTTCAAACAGACATGATCTATATTCTTTGGTCAAATTCGAGTTACGTAGTCTCGGTTTCTATTTTTAGATTCTACCTAACGTCACTCAGAAATCGATGGAACTGAACAGGCTATATTTAGGTTTATGACTATCACCGCCCCTGTAAGAGTTTATCAATCAAATAATCATGAGAGTGAAAAGAAAACATTTACTATTTATCTGCCAATCTTTGCTTCCAGGTTTGACCTTATCAAAAACGGGTTTTGCCAGCGGTGGATTAAATTAATAAAACTGATAAATCAACGTCATTTTGTATGTGGCCTCAGTGGCGTAATCGGTAAGGGCGACGTCTCTAGAGAGATTAGAATTAGTTTTTGTAGGATCAGGCGCGGGTTCGAATCCAGCTGTAGCCAATTATTTTTATTTTTTCTCATTTGAATAATTCTTCTGGTGACCAAATAGATCTGTTAGATCTATTCCATCAACATGTTTATGAATATTTACAGAAAACTAAAATAGTTCCATGGTTATAGAATCATTACGCCTATCTACTAACCTAATAAACCTTCCACTACCGGAAGTAACCTAATAAACCTAAGTTTATTTGCACCCCCTTTATTATGTCACTAGAGAAGCCTGGTGACTGGATAAAAAGGGTTATTTAGCTACCACCTGTCTGATTCTCCCAGTATTAGACCTAATATTAATGCAGACAGGTTTTACTGCTCATGTTACCAAACCAAATAAATGCAAGTTACATTTTCTTCAGTGACATACCAGACATCTTTCCTCCTCAGCCAATTAACCTATTTCCCTCATATTGACACCTTTTGATGCCTCTGTAAAAGTCACTGTTTGAATACATTGTGACAAATAGGAGCAAAATTAATGCTCTATTTATCACGATGGTTTTACGACAATGGCTTTTATAACTTCACAATTATGAAAATTTCCTTTTTTGTAGTAAATGCTCCTTTTCACAGAGCTACAGATAACGGTGCATACTCAAATACTAAAATCATCATTTCTCCACTAAACCATGTTGTGACCACTCTTTAGAATCGTCTCTTCGAGACGATTCTAAAGAGTGGTCACAGCATAGGGTTTGGTGGAGAAATAAAGAAGTTACACTTGAACATATTTCAATTTACGCATCTTATCTGGAGCTCTGTTTTCAGTAGATTTATTCAAAGAGATATAAAAATAGCCTATGAGGGAATGGGTTTATACCATTAACTGCTAATTTTTAATCTTTGCTCCATGAATATGTAGATCTATATAAGATATATATATGAATAATTAGATTAATATTTATACTGGCATATAAACAAGAAAAAATTTAGCCGTGGTAACAAGAGTGCCAGTGGGCACAATATACGCCCATCGAGGTCTTATTCAACATAAACTGAGGTTAACATATTTGCTAAACGTAAATTCTAAGTCCAATTGTGCGATCAAATTTCAAAGCTTTATCTCAAAGGGTTGTAAATAGGTGTAACAAGAAACCTTAACCAAAAATTCTAAATGAAAAAGAGCCATAATTCTGTCTAAATGCTTGACAGAGTTATTTACTCTTGCCTACAGATGAAGGGTTATGTAAATAAGTGGACTTTAACAAAAACCTTAACCAAAAATTCTAAGTTAAAAAGGGGCATATATAGTTTTGTCAAAATGCTTGACAGAGTTATGTACTTTAGGTTGTGATGGTGAACAAGTGTTCCAAGTTTCAAATCTTTATCGCAAAGGGTTATGTAAATAAGTGGACTTTAACAAAAACCTTACCCAAAACCTCTAAGTTAAAAAGGGGCATAATTCTGTCAAAATGCTTGACAGAGTTATGTACTCTTACCTACAGATGAAGGTTGTGATGGTGAACAAGTGTTCCAAGTTTCAGAGCTTTATTGCAAAGGGTTATGTAAATAAGTGGACTTACAAAAATGTGTTCCACATAAATTGAGGTTAACATATTTGCATAACGCAAATGCTAAATGCAAATTCTAAGTCCAATTGTGCGACCTTGACCTTGGATATACGTACCAGGACTGGGCATGCTACTGTAGCATGTCCAGATAAACATTATGGTTAAATTTGGGAAGGATCCACCAAACAGAACTTGAGTTAGAGATGTTACAGACAGACGGATGGACAGACAGCACCATTCCATAATATATGTTCCGTTTTTTCAAACGGGCGTATAAAAACAGTAGAATTTGATTTACATGTACATAATTACATTTATAAGCAAACAGAGCAGACCCTAATCACATGGCTGATCATGGACTGCTCTTTGCTTATGAAATAATATAGACATGATTCTACAGTTTCTACCATGGTGAAATATTCTCTTGTTCAAATGTCAAAATTCAGCTAATAGATACGAGGGGTGTTCCAAAAATAATGTCACTTGCATCGGTGCTCATATAGCGGAAGTGCTTTTGTTCATTTTAATTTGGTCTGCCGTTCAAAATACTCTCCGCCAGCCAGAATACACCTTTTTAGCCGGTCAATCCATTTTTGGAAGCATTTTTCATACTCTTCAATGGGGACACCCATCAGACACTGATAAACAGCAGATCCAAGGGCATTTCTCGAATTGTATCTCCTTCCAGATAAATGATTTTTAAGTTTTGGAAAGAGAAAATAGTCGCAGGGGGCCAAGTCTGGCGAATACGGAGGGTGCGGAAGGACGGTAACCTTCTCTGACTCCAAAAAGTCAGTCACAATACGTGCCTTGTGAGCGGGTGCATTATCATGCAAAAGTCGGACATACTTAAGTCCTGTTTTGGGGCGGCTACTTTTGTAGTAGTTCTTCAATTTTCTCAGAACAACGTTTTTATAGAACTTGCCTGTGACCGTTCTGCCTTTTGGCACCGGGATTTGAATAGCTGGACCCTTATTAGTGAAAAAAATAGCATACAAAACCTTCTTTACCGTTCGTATTCGTTTGGCAATACTTGGGCGTCTGGCATTTTTAGTGGCCCATATTCGGTTGGAAACCTTCCGCTTTGGTTCAAAATAATACACCCAGGTCTCATCACCAGTGACTATATTATCAAAAGCCTTTTTACTATATTTTGGGTACATTTTGAGAAGTTTTTTTGCCATTGTTACACGCGTCTTCTTTTGCTCATCCGTTAACAAAATTTTTTTAATGGGGTATCCATCTTGCATTTATCTTTCTAACTTTTAGGTGTTTCTTCAAAATTGCATGAACTCTTGCTAACGACAAGTTTGTCATTCGAGCCAATTGTCTTACGGTGAATCGAGCATCAGTTTTGAGGATATTTCGGATTTTTTCTATGTTACCTTTGGTCGTAGTTGTTGCAGGACGACCTGGGTGAGCAGCATCTTTCAGTTGCTGCTGCCCAGCACTAAATTTAGCTACCCACCTACAAACAGTCCTGTGGGACATTTGGCCCTCCCCATAAATGTCACACACCTCGCGGTGAATATCTACAGCCTTTATGCCGAGTAATGACCTACCTTTTATATAGGCCCTAATTTCAAGAACATTTTCAGCTCGTTTTCCTGTCATTTTGTGTATAGTCTAATGAATAGGCTATGAAACGATGTACACTGTACCGAGGCAAGTGAACGTGTGGACGAGATATTTACCTGTGTCACGAGCCAGTGATCACTCAATCGACACGAGGTGGTTTTGTGCATGAATTGCACGATTTCCGCGAAATAAAGCACAGATGACATTATTTATGGAACACCCCTCGTATTTATAAAGTCATTAATTCTTACTAAAGATTCATAAGGCCAGTAAAGGGTTAATCCTTTCACTCATGAAAAAACCTTTTCACACGTTTGCAAACTGAGAAGACCCAGATCAGATGGCTACTATAGGAGCCATCTGATCAGGGTCTGCTCTGTTTGATTATGACATGATATAAATCGGATTTTAAAGTTGTTGTCTTTTTACCAGCAGATGTGGTTGTATGGTTAATGCACTCCACTACAATACCAGCAGGGGTCCCCACCCGACCAGACAGTCTTCGGTGAGACTAAAAACCGAGATCCAGTGTATCAGCTTAAGGTCTCTCTGTATCCTCTTTAATTAGTGAAGCAGCTACGGATGTTAATCAACACAAACACAAACAAATAAAAAGTTTTTGTCAAAGCAAAAAATTCCCTTAAATTTTACATTATAAAAAATTAGCTTATGAATACTCATGATGTCATAATTTCTTACAGTAATGTTGAACAAGTAAAGGGTTAAATATTCAGAGCTACAGATAAGGGTGCATACCTGAATACTAAAATCGTCATTTCTGAAGGGTGCATACCCGAATACTAAAATCGTCATTTCTCCACCAAACCCTATACTGTGACCACTCTTTAGAATCGTCTCTTCAAGACGATTCTAAAGAGTGGTCACAGTATAGGGTTTGGTGTAGAAATAAAGGAGTTATTCTTGAAAATGTTTAAATTTACACTTCTTATCTGGAGCTCTGAATATTACCCAAAAAGGTCGGCCATACCTTGTAGAGACCAGAAACTATTCAATGTTTTGTGACTGATCCTACCTCATCTTTATCTCGTCAGCTTCACCTCATTTAACACAAAAGGCAAGATGTCGTTTCTTTCCTTCTTTTAATGCTGCCATTATTTCAAAATAGTTGATTTGCACTGATAACCCTTCAATCACACTTACTCACCTACAGCTATATTGATGTAGGTAAAAAATTAATGCAGTAATATTTCACTTGGCATTATTTTGTGGCAGAATGGCTAAATGTAGGCGTAAGTTTCACATTCTATCAACCTTTACTTGCTGAGCAAAATTTTAGTAAAGTTTTTCAAAGTTATAGGTATATTCTGTTTCTCTACAAAAGTGCAACTTAAGTACCACTTGGCATCTCATGGATCCAAACTACGTCAGGAGCCATCTGATCAGGGTCTGCTCTGTTTGCAAAGACGTGAAAAGGTGTTTCCATGAAGAAAAGGCTTAATGCCCTTGACTTTAGTTCATTTTCATATTTCATATTTGTTAATTTTTGTTAAGTGTTGAATGCGACCCGTTTGACCTGGAATTTTCATTATTTAGTGTAATGCACAAGCTAAGTTAAATCTGCAGGTGTTTTGTGACAAATGTTGAGTGTTGGGGTATTTTTCTCTAGTATACTAAATAGTCTCAAGAGAACGAAGCTAATGCTTAACATGTTAATTATTTAGAGTTTAACCCTCGCAATTCTGAATTTTCAGAGAGGAATAGCTCATAAGTCTTTAACTCTTTCCCTCATAGGCTGTTTTTAGATCCAACCTCTTTAAATAAATCTACCGAAAAGGAGCATTAATCAGAGAAAAGGAAACTTTTAGATTTTTTTAATTTGAAACCATTGTGATAAATAGAGCATTTGCTCCTATAGGAGCAAATGCACTATTTATCATAATGGTTTCAACAGATGACTATTACAGAGGCGTAGAAAGGTGTATTTATGGAGGAAAGCGTTAACTATAGAATCCAGTCAGTATGAAAGGTTTAAACTTGCTAGCGGTTTTTGAATGACAAGCAGTGTAGACCCTGATCAGATGGCTCCTAGAGGATCTGGGTCTACACTGTTTGCAGATGCCAGTGCATGCGTGTCCTGCGTTAAAGGGAAATTTGTGCATGCACCTGAAAGTGATATGTATTTCTGGTAAGTGTAGGCAATTATGGTATTTTTGTCATGTATGTTACTATACATGTAATTAATTGCATTGCACTGATAAAAACAGAGGTCAAGATGCTTTCAAGAATAACCCCTTTATTTCTCCACCAAATCCTTTATTTTGACCACTCTTTAGAATCGTTTCTTCGAGACAATTCTAGAGAGTGGTCACAACATAGGGTTTGGTGGAGAAATGACGATTTTAGTATTTACTAAAGTTACACAGTAATGCTTCTGAATGTATTTGTACTCTGAGCGCACTTAGCTAGAATCATAAAGTGAGACTGTGTGTCTATGCTCGTTATCTAAATTTAACCCTTTACTCTATAAGTATGCCTGGCTACACCTTTGCAAACAGGAGTTATCTGATCAGGGTCTGCTCTGTCTGCTTATGGTACAATAAAGATCTGATTCTACAGTTTAATTCTGCCTGATCCAAAAACATCCTGTGTACATAAAATTATGCCATTATAAAAAGATTCAGTTAATAAATATTCATGATGTCATTTTTACTCCCCCACATAGTGGTGGCATATAGGGTTGCCCTTATCCGTACCTCCGTCCATCTGCACATCTAGAATTTGTCCGGGCTCTTTCTTGGAAAATATTTGTCCAATCCACACCATACTTTACACACAAATTTGTGGCTATTATATCATAGTCAAGTTCCATTACCATGTAAATCACTTCAGTCGTTTAGGAGTTGCGGCCCTTTATTTGCAAAAATGACTTCAAAAATATCTTGTCCGGACGCTTTCTCGGAAAGTATTTGTCCAATCTTCACCAAACTTTACACACGCTATTATATCTTGGTCAAGGTTGATAACCATGTAAATCGCTTTAGTCGTTTAGGAGTTACGGCCCTTTATTTGCAAAGATGACTTTAAAAATATCTTGTCTGGCCTCTTTCTTGGAAAGTATTTGTCCAATCCTCATCAAACATTATACACATGTTTGTGGTCATTATATCTTGGTCAAGTTTGATAGCCATGTAAATCCCTTCAGTCATTGCATACAGGATTATGGCCCTTACTTTTTGTGACAAAAAATCTGAAGTGGGGGCATCAGGGTCCTACGGACACATTTCTAGTTTCTTACATGAATATTAAACAGGGAAGGTATTAAATTTGCCAGAGAATTTTCAATGACAGACAGTGCAGACCCTGATCAGTCTATTGGCTCCTCTTGGAGTCCTCTGATCTGGGTCAACCCTATTAGCAAATGATAGTATGCGTTTCCGACATTTAAATTGAATGGGTCTTTTTGGCAGCAGGTCATGAGACTGATCCTTGACCAAATTTACTGATAGCCCATTACCTCATAGGCTATTTTTAGATTCAACCACTTTTAATAAATCTACCGAAAAGGAGCATTAACAAGAGAAAAGGAAATTTTTAGAATTCTGTAGTTTGAAACCATTGTGATAAATAGAGCATTTGCTCGTATAGGAGCAAATGCTCTATTTATCACAATGGTGTCAACAAGTGACTTTTGCAGAGGCGTCAAAAGGTGTCAATATGAGGAAATGGGATAGAGTGCAATGAGTTCTTTATGTTAACTACTTTGATTACCCAATCTCCCATCTCCATTGATTTGTGAATCTTAATTAGTCAAGTTGGTACCAATCAATAACTTTAACCTTTTATTCCATAAATACACATTTCTACACATTTGCAAACAGAGTAGACACAGATCAGGTGACTCCTATAGAAAACGTCTTATCAGGATCAGGATTTGCTCTGTTTGCTTATGGTATAATATAAATATCATTCTGCAGTTTCTGCCAATGCCAAAAAACCCTGTTATGTTCATGTTCCAATAATTATACAAATACATCAAATTAATATTGATTTATTGTGAGTCATTATTTCTTACATGAATATTCATGGAGTAAAGGGTTAAGATTATGTTTAGACTGATGTTGTAGCATATAGTTTAGATCCTGATCAAACTCATCCTTCAAGTATTTACCTAAGCTTGTCTGTCCCATTTATTAACAAATCATTGAACCCTATAAACGCATTTTCACACATTTGCAAACAGAGTAGACCCAGATCAGATGGCTCCTATAGGAGCCATCTGATCAGGGTCTACTCTGTTTGCTAATGAAATTTGAAAGATCTGTTTCTTTACTTTCTAAAATGGCTACATTTTATTATGCTCCACCATCCATAATTCAATAAAATTATTATATACATGAATATTCAGTAGGTATTTAAATTTTCGAATAAACATAGAACAGGGAAAGAGTTAACTAATTATGTTCCTTGGAAATCAGGATCAGTGTCTGCTCTGTTTGCATATGATTTAGCCTTTTCCCTGTTCAATATTCATGTAAGAAATAATGACATCATGAATATTTATTAGCTCAATTTTTTTTTTAACCTTTCAAGCAACGTTTTTGATCTGACATGAACTGTAGAATCTGATCTATATGATGAATGATCATGTCAAAAGCAGACAGAACAGACCCTGATTAGACAGCTCCTATAGGAGCCATCTGATCTGATTCTACTCTTTTTGCAAATGCGTGAAAAGGTGTTTAAATGACGGAGAGGGTTCATATAGATATGATTCTAAAGTTTCTGCCATGAAGAAAATGAAGATAATCTTTGAAAAAGGCCCTTAGTGGTCGAAATATTAGATCAGAGCAGTTCAAATATTTATGTTTCTGCCATGGCCAAACATTCCTGTGTCCATGTACATGTACTATTATAACAATTGATCTAATTAATATTCATGGTGTCATTATTTCTTGCATGAATATTCATGGCCCACAGGGTTAAGTGGTCACTTTATAGATATTACACTGTACTTACACATCAACCATAGTGTTGTAAGAGCATGTTATGCCCCCAGCGATAGTCTGAGCATGTTATGCCCCCAGTGATAGTCTGGTCATTTTCTTGGAAGAGTGTCTTGTCTGATGCCTTTCAGACAGTTTCAGCACTTAACTCTTGTCCTGTTGAGGACGATACTACTAAATGTATTTGCAATCAACTTAGATCCAGATGCAGAGCTACAGATAAAGATGCATATTCAAATACTGAAATCGTCATTTCTCCACGAAACCCTATGTTGTTACCACTCTTTAGAATCGTCTCGATGAGACGATTCTAAAGAGTGGTCACAACATATGGTTTGGTTGAGAAATAAATGACTTATTCTTGAAATGTTTTACGTTATTGTATCTTATCTTGACATCTGCAGATGAAACGAAGCGTAATGTGTCGTCTCATCTTGATTCAAGCTGTTTGCCACTCAGTTGATTCTTTCTTAAAAACTAACAGATCGGAAAAAAAAGAAAAAGTTGCAACCGATCAGATTGTGGCAGAAAGCAACTTTTACCACACGATAAGGATTCAATTAACACTGCTTTTGTCTGGTGCTGGGAATCCTTTTAACTGTACGAAAAATGGAATTGCGTCTAAGGTTTCTTGAAATTATACTTTCGTTTCTATTACTTTTCTATCTGTGCATTATATATAGTAGTGTTACGATATATCAGAGAAAATTAATATTCACCTTTATTTCTGTTATAATTCTTGATAACAAAACTACTTTTCAAAAGGACTATTCCAAAATTCAAACATGTCAAGATTACTGTGATATTCAGGGATTTTTATTTCATGAAAAATGTAATATGACAAACAGAGCAGACCCAAATAAGAGGGCTCTTCTAAGAACTCTCTCATCTGGGTCTACATTGTTTGCAAATGACATTAGTGACTCTTTTCCTGCACTAAAAGCGTTAATGTTCACCTTTATTTTTGTTATATTAATTTTCTTAACCCTTTTCTCCTTAGGCTATTTTTAGACCCAACCTCTTTGAATGAATCTACCCAAAAGGAGCTTTTACTAGAGAAAAGTAAAATTTTAGAATTTCATCGTTTGAAACCTTTGTGATAAATAGAGCATTAATTTTGCTCCTATAGGAACAAATACTCTATTTACATGTATCACAATGATTTCAAGGAGTGGTTATTACAGAGGCGTAGAAAGGCCTATTTATGGAGGACAGAGTTGATTAATAACAAAACTGTTTTTGATGAATCTGTTTGTATAAACAGTGTTGTGTGACAATAAAATCTACAAATTCTTGATCAACCCTTTATGAGAGTCATCTAGATCTACTCTGTTTGCAAAGGTGTATTTATTATTGGCTTCATTTTCAGCTCTTCTGTTTTTTCGAAGAAAAAGACACACAAACTATTGTTGTATCTAAGGCATTAGTCTAGTCGTCGTTGTAGCTACAGCATCCGTGTTGTCGTCTTCATCGTTGTGCTGAAGTTATTTCACTATCTTAACCCTTTGCTTCATGTAAACACTTTTTTCACATTTGCAAACAGATCAGGGCCAGATCAGGGTCTGCTCTGTTTGCTTATGGAGTTAAATAGTTATGTTTCCTTAGTGTCTGAAGTGGATACAATGTTCCTCCTTCATATTTCATTATAACTATTTTGTCCATTTTTAAGCTTGTCTGTTTCGAAAAAAAGTCGATCGATTGTGATCACTGGGTCGTAGGCGTTGTCGTTGTTGTTGTCGTCATAGTTATAGTGAAGTATGGAAGGTGGAACATTGCAGTCATTTTAGAAAGTAAAGAAACAGATCTATCAAATTCTATTGGTAAACAGAGCAGACACTAATCAAACGGCTCCTATACTCTGTTTGCAATGAGTGAAAATGCGTTTATATAAGGGAAAGGGTTAAACAGATGCTGGTGTTAAGTGCTTGTGTGGATGCCGTAAAAAGTCGCCCTGTACTTCATTCTCAGTGTTTTAATATTTTCTGGTCCTTCAGGATCATTAGTTTTAATGTTATTATTTTTTAAAAAATGAATACTGCTTAAGCCCGTGCTAGGGGGCGTGAGTAGTGTTGCACATTTAATTACTACTCATGAACAGACTCAATAAAACCCGAGTCTGCAATTTTCTTTTTTTTGCACTGCTACTTTTGCTTTCGAAGGACCACACACTTTCAGAATATTAATACAGGTAAAAAATAAGGCATATCTGAAGTTCTTATGGCTTACTTTCATCTTGCATGAAGCTACCAATGCTTAAAATACCCAGAATTATTGTATTTCTTTCTATAATCTATGCAATCTTTGTTTTGTCCTCAGATAATGAACTAAATCCAGTTTCAAAATTGCTACAATTAAGAACAGAAGTTTGAAATTCTTGATTTATTTTCATCCAGATGATCCTCTAGGTGCCTTTGATCTGATTAAGCATTCAAATTAAGTTTTCCAGTCGTAAAGGTCACACATTAAATCCTTAAATTGCCAGTGAAAAATAGAATTGTTTAGAATAAATATTTGGTAAAGACTGAATTCTTGATATTCCTCTCAATAAATTATAGATAGATTATCTTGGGAAATTCTCAAAGTCAATGATGGGATATTCTCAAAGTCAATGATATGACTGTTTAAAGGAAAACGGACAGTTGGAGACAAATTGCCTGAAAAGGCAAGATTACTGATAAAAAATGTCCAAATCTGTTTGAATTTTACATATCATGGTAAAAATGCCTGTGGAGAAACTACTCTTTGTTTAAGGTATATAATTAAAACTAGCCATTTTTGCAGATAGGGAAAAAAGGCTATGTTAATGTTTGCTGTTGTTATTTTTGTAGTTTTCCTCCTCAGGGCAAATCTTTACTCCATATATACCACTTTTAATGTCCTTGACCAAAACATCTTGAATTAATTAATATTCATTAATTATATTAATTAATATTCATATATTCATAATGTCATTTTTAATCTCCTCACAAGGTGGGAGGCATAATAATAGTCTTGCTCTTGTCTGTCTGTCAGTCCATCTGTCCATATGTCCTTCATCTGTCTGTCTGTATGTCCCACAAATCTTGTGTGTTGATTCCTCATTCACCAATTGGAGGATTTAATTCAAACTTTCTCAGATGAACGATTAATGTTGGTTGATGTGAAGATATACATACAGAAGGGAATTTTTTGCTCTGACCATTTCTACGCCAGTTATGGGACTTTGGAATTTTCTTCATTTTAAAACATTTAGTGCAAAAATTCTTTTGTGTCCAACTCCTCATACACCAATGGGAGAATTCACTTCAACAAACTTTTACAAATTAACATTTATATGAAGATATACTTAAAACTGGAATTTTTACATTAACTATATTTACCAGAGTTATGGGACTTTGAAATTTTCTTCTATATTACATATACAGTAAAACCTCTCTTAACCGGACATTAAATTTAGTATAAATATCGGTCTTGGAGACAGGTGACAGCTTAATGCAGGGTGGAAGTCATGCAGAAAGCTCCTACAGCTTTCTGCATGACTTTCACCCTGCATTAAGCAGTCACCTGCAGTTCCAGACATGAAGATTGTCCAATACTTCTCTGTCTGTTGTCAAGGCACCCCGAGTTTTACACGAGTTCATTACTTTAATATCTAAATTCTTCTCTACTAGAATTCCGGTTAAGAGAGGTTTTACTGTAGTGAAAAGTGCCTGATTTAGAGACAATATCGCAACGGGGGCATCTTTGTCCAATGGGCACCACTTTCTGGTTAACATGAATATTACGGAATAAAGGGATGAACAATGTGTTACAATATTTACCAGTTTATATTATGTACCATCTTTTTGCTGTGCACTGTTTTCTTAAGTTTGGTATTCTGAGTATAGAAAGGCGTACAATGATTAAAAATTATTTTTCTACCGGCCAAACTTGAACCAGAGGAAATCGTGAAAATACATATCAATTCTAGTCACATGGAATGTCAATGTACATCAAATCTCTGAAAATATTTAACCAACTTGTGAGTTATTATCAGTGCAATGTGTTAATCCTTTACTCCATGAATATTCATCTAAGAAATAATAACATCATGAATATTAATGACAGTAGATTAATTGTTGCATTAGCACATAGACACATGAAATTTTGGCCATGGCAAAAGCTGTAGAATCATATCTATATCATAAGCAAACAGAGCAGACCCTGATCAGATGGCTCCTATTGGAGCCATCTGATCTGGGTCTACTCTGTTTGCAAAGGGGTAGAAAAGTGTATTTATGGAGGAAAGGGTTAAGCCTTTCCCTGTTCAATATCCATGTTAGAAATATTTAATGACATCATGAATATCTATAAGCTGAAGTTTTATAATGTAAACTTTTCAAAGGAAGTTACTGCTCTGGCAAAAACTGTAGAATCAGATCTATGTCATGTTAAAAGCAAACAGCAGACTCTGATCAGATTGTTTCTATAGGAGCAATCTGATCTTGGTCTACTCTGTTTGCAAATACAGGAAAAGGCTTTTATATAAAGGAGAGGGTTAAAGATATACAGTAAAACCCCTCTAATGCGACCACCAAAAAGGGAATCAATTCTGGGTGGCAGAGGCAGGTGGTAGCTTAACCCTTCTCTTGCTGAATTTTAAAATACATTTCTCCTTCTTTACCCATGCCATGTTGTTTAATTACATATATCTTCACTGTGTACAAGTATTTCGCTGAGCAATCACTGCTGTGGAGTACACTGGTTACACAATCAACTTGTAAATAGTGCAGACCCTGGTAAGACAGCTCTTGCAGGAGCTGTCTCATCTGGGTCTTCACTATTTACAGGTAGGTATATTGACATGAATAGCAAGTGAAGGGCTAATACAGGACGAAAGTTATGCAGAAAAATGAATGAGCTTTCTGCTTTAATTTTGTCCTGCATTAAGCAACCACCTGCTTATAAAGAGAGGTATGTTTATTCATTAAGTGGTCGCATTAGAGGGGTTCTACCTTAATTGGTTCCAAAATGCATCATGCTGATCATAAGTTCTGGAAAAGACTCTGCTTATTTTGCTGATGCTAAATAAAATTTATTGTAACCATGGAAGCGTGAATTATTGTAGCCATGAAGTCGCTAATGATATGGGCGTCCAGTAATAAATTAGTTCGGAGAGATTTCCAAACTGTTTTTGCTTTAACCCATTCCCTCACATTGACGTCTTTTGACGCCTCTTTTTTGAAACCTTTGTGATGAATAGAGCATTTGCTCCTATGAAGCAAAATGAATGCTCTATAGAGCATTTGCTCCTATGAAGCAAAATGAATGCTCTATTTATCACAGTGGTTTAAAAACTACACAATTCTAAAAATTTACTTTTTGCACATAAATGTTCCTTTTCGGTAGATTTTTTCAAAGGAATTGAGTCTAAAAATAGCATAATTATGAGAGAATGGGTTAAAATCAAAAGTCAAAGTTATAAATGTTTTAACCTTTTCAATGCTGTATTTTCAAAGTGTCCTATAGCCTATATATGTGATTAAGTGTTCTATAGCCTATATGTGATTAAGTATAGAGTTTACGCTGTATGAAAGGCTAGGGTTAGTTGTGAGAAGAATTTGAATGACAAACAGTGCAGACTCTGATCAGAGGGCTCCTTGAGGACCACGTCGGTGCATGCATGGCCCACATTCAAAGGGTTCATGGTATTTGGCTCTCTTAACCCTTTCCCTCATATAAACATGTTTTCACGCATTTGCAAACATAGTAGACCCACTGATCAGACGGCTCCTAGAGGAGCCGTCTGATCAGGGTCTGCTCTGTTTGCTTATGGGATTTGATAGCTCTGTTTCTTTGCTTTCTAAAATGTCTTCAATGTTCCATCTTCCATATTTCTTTATAACTATTTAATTAATGAATATTCAGTAGGTATTAAAATTTGCATTAAACTTAGAACAGGGAAAGGGTTAACTATGCTTTTGATCAATAAAATTTTATACAAGCAATAACAAAAATTCAAAGTATCATATATTAACTACCCCACCCCCTTCATTTAAGTTATTCAATGGCTGCACAATTCCACTCTTCGATGGTTGTAAAAAAATGTTAACCCTTTCATTTACATGTAAGAAATGATGACATCATGAATACTAATAAGCTGAATTTTTTAAATTAGCATATAAACACAGAAACTACCGATTTCAGATCTATATTATTTCATAAGCACACAAATGACACTGATCAGACGACTCCTACGTGAACCTTTTGATCTTGGTCTTCTCTGTTTGTAGACGAGTTAAAAGGCTTATCTGTAGATTAAAGGGTTAACCCTTTACTCCATGAATATTTATGGAAGACTTTATGACATCATAAATATTAATTAGATTAACTGATGTAACAGCATATTGACACAGGAAATTGGAATGTTTGTGCCAACTTTGAGCTAACTGAACTCCCCAGAGAGAGGGGAGAGGATACAGAGAAACACGGGCGGGATGCCCTAGTCTTAACCCATCTTCCCACATATTGACCCCGTTTGACGCCTCTGAAAAGTCACTTTCTGAAACCATTGTGATAGATAGAGCATTTAGCTCCATAGGAGCAAATGCTCTATTTATCACAATGGTTTCAGCACAACCCAATTCTTAACATTTCCTTTCCTCTAGTAAATTCTCCTTTTCAGTAGTTTTAGTCTTAAGAGGTTGTGCCTGAAAATAGCTGATGAGGGAATGGGTTAATATGGATTCTTTTAGATGCCCAGTGTAAAGCTCTGTTACATTAGACATCCGAACAACTTGGTCCGGGGGCGAATCAAACTCGGGACCCCTGGTATGGTAGTCAAGTTACAAAATGGGCGTGATGAGTGATAAATTGAAGCAGTGCATTTAGTGAAAGTAATTTCTGCCCAACCTGCGGCAACCCACAGAGTCAAATATTGAAGGAACGGAAGTAGAGAATAATTTGCACTTTTAATTTTTGCTGTCTGATGAGACCTGCTAAATTTTACAAAAATTACTGACCCGCACGAATTACCAGTTATACAGCTTCTTTATAATGTCATTAACACTCTTCGGGTTTTATAGCCAGATGCACGAGGACAGCGGGCCGGTTTAACCCTGTACTTGGTAGCCTTTTTGAAACCTTTGCAAACAGAGTAGATCTAGATCATGTAGGAGCTTTCTGAGCAGGATGTGCTCTGTTTGCTGTTTGCCATGGCAATAACTGTAGTTAACGTTTATGATACTGAATTTTCCTTTCCTCCATAAATACGTCTTTCTACGCCTCTGTAACAGTCACCTGTTGAAACCATTGTGATTAATAGAGCATTTGCTCCTATAGGAGCAAATGCTCTATTTATCACAATGGTTTCACAAAGTGACTTTTAGAGAGTCGTCAAAAGTCGTCAATATGAGGGAATGGGCTAATACTGTGATCTTGTAACAAACAGAAATGAAACACAATACGAGAATTAGAGCTGACATCAGTTTTTAATGGCATACACAACAATTACCTGGAATGGAAATGACTTGGTCTGTAGAAATAAATGTTTCATGAAAAAACGTGTCTGGTTGATAACTTAAGTCAAATAAACAAAGGTCTATTTCGTTTAAAGTCTTCAATTTCCTGAAGTTTTAAATTGTCAGACTTCTAAGAATCTGTCATTAGAGTGCAGATGGGTCATTTCTCACAGATTAACTTTTTCCACAAATTTGTGATGACAGTCCGCATACAATTTGAATCAAGATGAGATGCTGAGTAACCTAGCATTTCATTAGGATCCAAACTGTTCTCAAGTGTATGGAAGAAACTGGACTTGTGAAATTATAGCAGACGACAATATTTGCAAACGTCAATTACTTAAATAGCTAGGAAAGAGTTATTAGCCCTGAGTGGAATAGCCCATCAGTGTTTAACTACAGAGTCCACTATGTATGAAAGGTGCAAACTTGCTAGAGGATTTTCAAAGACAAACAGTGCAGACCCTGATCAGAGGGCTCCTCTAGGAGCCCTCTGATCTGGGTCTACACTGTTTGCATAATGTCAGTGCATGCGTGTCCAGCATTCGTTTAATTAGAATGGAACTGGAACTGCGGTAGACACCACAATAAAACGTTTCCCAATAAAAGTGTTGTGCCGATACTTGTAGCAGTGATTTATGGGTTTTTGATAGCGGTCCTTCATGTAACAAGTAGTTTGTTATGATTTATTTTGCTTTACTCTATTTATCCTAATCTAAATGAAATCTACAACTTGTTAATGTTAAATATGGCAGTGACATAACCCTTTATTCTTTGAATACTAAACTCGACCTGGCTCGCACATGCAAACTGTGAGCTTGGATCCAGATGAGACGCCGAGTAACTCGGCGTCTCATCAGGATCCAAGCTGTTTGACACTTATTTATTAATATATCAAAGGCTTGAACAAATTGAAGTCGGTGAAAACTGTATTGAATCAGAGTTTAAGCGGACAGGATTTTTACAACAGACTAAGAGTAAGAATGCAGAATATTATCTAAGTGGCCGTGGAATGATTCGTCTGTATTTAATTGTATTGTCCATTCTTGTAAGAATGGCTCATCTGTATTGAATTGTATTGTCCATTCTTGTAAGAAATGCTGAAATTTCCTAGAGGATATAGAATGGCAAACAATGCAGACCCTGATCATAGAGCTCCTCTACCTAATGTGGGTCTACAGTGTTTGCGAAGGTTCAGTGAACTCATTTCCTGCATTGAAAGGGTGAACATGGTTAGCAATGTTTTGTTTTCAGTGCGTATGGACTTGTTAACTCATTCCTCTATAGGCTATTTTTAGACCCAACCTCTTTGAATGAATCTACCCAAAAGGAGCATTTACTAGAGAAAAGTAAAATTTTAGAATTTTGTAATTTGAAACCATTGTAATAAATAGAGCATATTTTTTGTTCCTATAGGAGCAAATGCTCTATTTATCACTGGTTTCACACAGTGACTTTTACAGAGGTGTCAAAAAAAGTAAATATGAAGGAATGGGTTAATGTCGATTCTCAAAGCTAGTAAAATTTTCCTTCATATCTAAATAATGGAAAAAACTGTCAAACTGGTTGACAGTTTTCATGCTAAGTATGATGTGATTAGTATTTGCAAATAGTCTAGATCCAGATGAGTGTCAGAAATCTAGATTATCTCCGTGTCTCTACAGGATCAAAGCTTTTTTACGCTTGATCAGTATAGTTTCTTAAAAGCTTAACCCTTTCGTCCATAGGCTATTTTTAGACCCAACCTCTTTGAATGAGTCTACCCAAAAGGAGCATTTACTAGAGAAAAGTAAAATGTTAGAATTTTGTAGTTTCAAACCATTGTGATTACAGTGGAGAAACTGTTATTCTTTCCCGTTTATGCTTACGCGTGCGCAAACAATACGCAAACGATGCGCAAACTAAACGATAAACGATATACCCGTTTGTGCATACAAACGCGTTTGTAAGCGGTTTTTGCGTATATAAGTGCGTTTCATTCGGCATACCTCTGTTATTATCGAGACCGATCAATTATACGAATAAGTAAAAAAAACGAAAGGTATGGGGGGGGGGGGGGGGGGGAAGGGTCTTTCATATATTGCTCAAAATAAAAGCCGAAATTGATATAAGATGTCTAGGATTAGATAAATCTAATGCTGTCCCTGACGTGTCAATAATCTCTCCAATTAACACCCAATCAAACAATTGCTGACGATTTGAAGCTCCGCCCCAACAACTTATTCCAAACCATATCCAATGTTTATTAATTCACCCGAACAAGCTAGTTCTAATACGTGTGTCATTTTTCTCACAAACACCGGACGAGATCAGTTTATCCAGAAATTCATCCTGAAATCGGTTGCATCAGCCTATAATCTGGAATTAGTAAGTTAACCAACGATTTACATTTGTATTTATATGGTCAAGACTACTTTCAGTTTAATTTTGTCTTGAATGAAAACGACTGACATCTCAATATTAGTAGTCATAGGCTTTACTTTTTGTTAGATTGACCAACCTTAAACTTTTCAAAATTTGTGCCATTATCATAATTGGTGGCCAAATTCACACCTTAAATTTTACAATGTCTACTGATTGGTCTATCATTAACTTCACAAATTTGTCCCGTTCAAACAAACTGTTTGTGTTTTTGATACATATGAAGTATACAACACTGTGGTATACTTCATATCTATCAAAAACCACAAACAGTTTGGGATATATACATCCCCATATACATTATTTGTGGACTGGTCTGGTTTCAGATATTTACAAAACAGTTTTCAATTTTGGTTTCTGTAACTAAAAAGATATACTTAAATAATTCTGCTTTCAAAATTGAAAATACCCTGTCTTTGTTTTGGCTCTGGTTCAACTATCTGACTCCCTGGGCGGAATTGTTAAAACAACATTCACAGTGTGATGTCTTTAATCTGCATTGGACATTGTCACAATTTCCTGTCTTGCTTGATTGGTGACTCTGTAGGTGGTGGCTTACCCCAGTAATGTACGCGGTTTATTCCCATTTCGTCTACTTCCCATTTCGTCTACTGTATTTCATTCCCATTTCGTCTACTCTAAAATTTTACCCTGTTCCCATTTCGTCTACTGTTATAAATAAGTTATATTTACTTAGTTATTTTGCTAATATCATACAAGATTCAGACATTTTAGGACTTTTGAATGTGCTGTCATAAATTTTTATATATTTTTTTAATATTTAAAATGCTTTTTTGGGCAGCAGACTAATCCACAGTAGTAATTTTGACACCTATCATTGTTAGGGGGGCAATTGCATAATCATGTTTTCTTAAGTATTACCATGACTTATATCAGTTGGGCCATTGCATAATCATGTTTTCACAGTTTTCTTAGGCATTACCATGACTTACATCAGTTGGGTTTGGACCAAGATCAAAAATTAAAATGATGATCATTTTCCTTGATTGGCTGAAGTGGTTTCTTGTTTTTTTAAAATTGCGTTTTGATTGCAGGTAATTTCTAAGTTAAATCTTAAAACATTTTTGGGTTTTGAACTAGATCAATTGTTTTCGTCAAGATAAACCAAAAAAATTACAACTTGATATTCAAAAGTCCTGTTTAAAATGCATGAATTTTGCCTGGTGTGAAGATAATATACTGTTGATCAAAGACATAAAAATATAAGCAGTAGACATAAATATATAAGCAGTAGACGAAATGGGAAAGGCTATAAAATTAGGAGTAGACGAAATGGGAACAAAAGCCAAAATAGTAGACGAAATGGGAAGTAGACGAAATGGGAAGTAGACGAAATGGGAAGTTACCATGTACGCTTGGTGCTTGTTTATCATGAATATTTATTAGCTGAATTTTTTTATGGTAAAAATAAAAGCAGGTTTTTGCTTTGGCTGAAACTATAGCTAGAATAAAACTATAAAACGCGCCCAATTAACAATTCAGTAATCCAGAATTACTTTTTATGCCCCCATAGACGATAGTCGGGGGCATATTGTTTTTGCCCTGTCTGTCTGTTTGTCTGTTTGTCTGTTTGTTTGTCAGCAACTTTAACATTGGTCATAACTTTTGAGCCAGTATAGATAGAGACTTGATATTTGGCATACATATGTATCTCATGAAGCCGCACATTTTGAGGGGTGACGTGTCAAGGTCAAGGTCATCCTTCAAGGTCAGAGGTCAAATATATGGGTCAAATCGCTGACTTTAACATTGGCCATAACTTTTGGACCAGTAGAGATAGAGACTTGATATTTGGCATGCTTGTGTATCTCATGAGGCTGCACATTTTGAGGGGTGACATGTCAAGGTCAAGGTCAGAGGTCAAGGTCAGAGGTCAAATAAATGAGGGGGCATAGTGTTTCACAAACACATCTTGTTTCCTTTGGATTTATGGTCAATATTGTCCATGTTCCAAAATGGCAAAAAGGATCATATTTATGATAAACTATTTCCCTGATGAAAAATTATGTGTGAGTATATAATTCACAAATATAAACCCTTCACTCCACGTACGTGCCTGTTTATGTCAATGCAAATACAGTAGACACAGATCAAACGTAATGAAACAAATTTTCAAACAGAGTAGATCCAGATCAGACAGCTTCTGTTGTAGCTCCCTGATCACTGAGCAGGGTCTTGTCGGTTTGCTTATGAAATGATATACGTACAATTACTGTCATAGCCAAACTTTCCTGTACTCATGTAGTATTACAAAAACTCGATCTCCATGAAATCATTATTTCTTACACAAATATTCATGGAGATCTAACGCCTTTCTCCATGAAATCATTATTTCTTACACACATTTTCTGGAGATCTAACGCCTTTTTTTCCAAAATGCTATTTTTTCAAAGGGATCTTTGGCTTTGACAGAAACTATAGGATTAGATCAACAAAATTTCATAAGCAACAGAGCAGATACTGATCAGATACCTCCTACAGGAACTTCTGATCTGGATCTACTCTATTTGCAAACGCGCATGAAGCCGTTTATATAATACGAAACGGATTGGGAAATTGATTTTAAAGCAAATTTGGTGTCTGCTGTCAACAGAGCTAACTGGTGTGTTCTGTTCTGTTTATTAATCCTTTTTTCTCTTAGGAATGTTTATTAAAAGATTTCATGACCTCGTGCATATTCATTTACAGGGATTACAGAGACGCTAGATAACCATGATCGAATCTAAAGAAATAAGTCTACGGACTAAGCAATCAGAGCAGATCCTGATCAGACAGTTTCTGCGAAATTTAGGTTTACGCTGTTAACAAAAAGTTTGCATAGAATAATTTCCCATGACGAAAAGGCCCATTAACCTACAGTGCTAACCTCTAAAGTCACATATATAAAAGAATGTAGCATATCCTTTTTTATAATTGTAGACCAAAGTAATTGCACTATTTTCTGTAGTATAAAGTTCACTGAAAACAGCCATCGATATACAACGTAAGCTGATCCAATATCAAAAAAATGTGGAAGAATAAAATCGAACAAACAATCCCATTCCCTAGACGTTCACATCGTGGACGTTTTCTTGAACTGCTCGTCCTTTGGTAATTTAAATAATCCTATTTAAACTCTGTCGAATTTGGAGCTACACCCATAGGCAGGGCTACACCCATAGACAGCACAAATTACCCTTTTACCACTCAAAACGAAGCAGAAGTGCACCATAACGTGCGATTCCTTTCGGTTGGAACAAAAAGTATCACTGTTTCTTTAAACGAAATACAAATCGTCTAATTTAACGATCTACTGAGATATAACTCTTTAAAAAACACAATCCGCACACCTTTAGGTATATATAAGGAACTTTTAAAGTACAAAATGAGAAATTACCATTATTAACGTTGTTTAAACACCCAATATGCCCTGTTGAACCATATATTGACGATTAACTTATAAGTGAGTTTAAACGCGTTTACAAACGCGTTTGTAAGTGAATATACTAAACGGGTTTTAAACGGGTTTAAAACGCGTTTGAAACGCACTAAGTGGGAAAGAATAACAGTTTCTCCACTGTAATAGAGCATTGGCTCCTATGGGAGCAAATGCTCTATTTATCACAATGGTTTCAAGGCGTAGAAAGGCATATTTATTCAGGTTCTATGTTTATTCCTATTTTCAATACCTACTGAATATTCATGAACAAAAAAGATATAATGAAACATTGTAGCCATTTTAGAAATTGAAGAAACTGATATAATAAATTCCATAAGCAAACAGAGCAGACCCAGATCAGATGGCTCCTATTGGAGCCATCTGATCTGGGTCCACTCTGTTTGCAAATGCGTGAAACATATTTGTATGGAGGAAAGGGTTAAGTAAAAATAGCTCCAGATAAGAGGTTGGGCAGATATTATTCAGATGGGATGTTTTCTCCCACAGCAGCATGTATACACACACAAATGTTGCTTCTGTCGGAGTTACGGCCCATTGTTTGCGGAAACTATTATTTGGAAATTGTGCTATGGATGGGGCATATTTTGTTTCAGTTTTATACTCATATTTTATTATGATAATGGTTTAACCCTTTCCCTCATAGGCTATTTTTAGATCCAACCACTTTGAATAAATCTACCGAAAAGAAGCATTAACTAGAGAAAGAATTTTTTTTAGAATTTTGTAGTTTGAAACCATTGTGATAAATAGAGCATTTGCTCCTATAGGAGCAAATGCTCTATTTATCACAATGGTTTCAACAGGTGACTTCTACAGAGGCGTAGAAAGGCATATTTATGGAGGAAAGGGTTAATCCTTTCCTTCATAATCCGACCCTGATCAGCCATCTGATACGAGTGTTCGCTGTACACCTGAAGCAGCCGTTTGAACAGGGTCTACACTATTTTCATCTGTGTAGGTTTGGTGTCCAAATATTTTGAGTAAGTAAAGTATCAGCAGGAGAAGATTTTATTTGACATTAATAGCTGTATTAAGTAGATTTTATCCATATATGGATAAACATTGGTGTCTGCGATGGCAGGTGGCTGCTTAATTTACTTTCAGTACTTGTAGGTATCAGGACAGAATTATGTCTTATAGGTAAATAGTGCAGACCCAGATCAAACTGCTCCTGAAGGAGCATTTTGATCAGGGTCTACACTATTTGCTACTATGTCAGTCTAATTTAACCCTTTCCCTTATTAATATTCATGGAAGAAATGATGACATCATGAATATTAATTAGCAGAATTTTTGTAATGGCTTGATTATATACACAGGAGTTTTTGGTATTGGCAGACACTGTAGACTCAGATCTATATGATTCCATAAGCAAACAATGCAGACCCTGATCTGACAGAAGCCGTCTAATCTGGGTCTTCTCTGTTTGCCGATTCATTAAAAGGTGTTTATATGAGGGAAAGTATCTGGATAGACTGATTAAAGCAAGTAGTACAGACAGTCAGAACAAACTGTTCCTGAAGGATATGGATAAACGTTGGTGTCTGTGATGGCAGGTGACTGCTTAATTTACCTTAACCCATTCCCTCATAGGCTATTTTTAGATCCAACCTCTTTGAATAAATTTACCGAAAAGGAGTATTGACTAGGGAAAAGGACAATTTTAGAATTTTGTAGTTCTGAAATCATTGTGATAAATAGAGCATTTGCTTCTTAGGAGCAAATGCTCTATTTATCACTTCGGCTCTATATGACCATCAGTGTTGATGGGCCGTAAAACACCATTCATTCATTCATTCATTCTATTTATCACGATGGTTTCTAAAAGTGACATTTACAGATGTGTCAAAAGGCATCAATATGCGGGAATAGGTTAAAGAAAAATTTAGATACAGGTGACTACTTAACCCATTCCCTCATATTGACACCTTTTGAAGCCTCTATAACAGTTATTTTCTAAATTCATTGTGATAAATAGAGCATTTGCTCCATAGGAGCAAATGCTCTATTCATCACAATGGTTTCAAAACTACACAATTATAAAAAAAAATCCTTTTCTCTAGGAAATGCTCCTTTCCGATAGATTTATTCAAAGAGGTTGGATCTAAAAATAGCCTATGAGGGAATGGGTTAAAGCAGGGTGAAAATTATGCAAAAAGCTCCTAGAGGAGCTTTCTGTATGACTTTCACCCTGCATTAAGCAGCCACCTATCTCCAATATTTATACTAAATTCAATGTCCGGTTTAGAGGAGGTTTACTGTATCGGTAAACAGACAAGGTTAATTTGCCTAATGGCAAACTAGATGTTCTAATTTGAATGATTCAGCAAGGGAAAACAGCGAATGTCATTGACATTATAGCGTTTAGTAGAATATTGTAAAATATGTTTAAGTATAGTTTTAGGTTCCAATTTACAACATCAGAATTAATATAAATATAACAAATTGTCACACAAGCATTCAGTGTTTGAAAGCAGATGTCCGATCAGGGTCTGCTCTGTTTGCTTATGATATAGATTCTAAAGTTTGTACTACGGGCAACAATTCCTGTGTCCATGTGATATTATAATTAATCTAATTAATATTAATGATGTATTTATTTCTTACATGAATATTTATGCAGTAAAGGGTTAGGCCAGGTGAACATTACTTGACCATCATGGTCCTCTTGTTTCTTTGTTTGACCATCATGGTCCTCTTGTTTCTTTGTTTGACCATCATCATCAGGTCCTCTTGTTTCTTTGTTTGACCGTCATGGTCCTCTTGTTTCTTTGTTTGACCATCATGGTCCTCTTGTTTCTTTGTTTGACCATCATGGTCCTCTTGTTTCTTTGTTTGACCATCATCAGGTCCTCTTGTTTCTTTGTTTGAACATCATGGTCCTCTTGTTTCTTTGTTTCAATCTATAATTCATTGTATTTTTAGATCCAACCTCTTTGAATAAATCTACCAAAAAGGAGTATTGACTAGAGAAAAGGACAATTTTAGAATTTTGTAGTTCTGAAATCATTGTGATAAATAGAGCATTTGCTTCTTAGGAGCAAATGCTCTATTTATCACAATGGTTTCTAAAAGTGACATTTACAGATGTGTCAAAAGGCATCAATATGCGGGAATAGGTTAAAGAAAAATTTAGATACTGGTGACTACTTAACCCATTCCCCCATATTGACACCTTTTGAAGCCTCTATAACTGCAAAGAACTAGTGGTACTGTATTTGTGTGTAGATATAGAGAATAATAGGTTAGTGCCGTAGATGGGACGCCTTTATCCGACGAGGGGAGAAAACGTTGAGGCGAGGCTTGCCGAGCCTCAACTGTTTTCTCTCCGAGTCGGATAAAGGCGTCCCATCTACGGCACTAACCTATTATTCTATTTATCCAGTCAATTTAGTTATATCTTTTTTCATAGACTCATAAAACATACGAATATTGAAATAATTTGCATTGAAAATGCGGTTTTTCGATCAGCGGACCTCCCTTTTCATTTCCGTTCTAAAGACGTAAATAATGAGCTACCGCAGAGGAAAATAGTTTCGATACTTACATTACAAGACGGGAAAACGTGCTTTAATTTGAAAAATAAGATCATTTGATTCGAGAGTCGATATGTTAATTCAAACAGACATGGTTATTATTCTACCGGAGGCTCTACATGGTCAAATTCGAGTTCCGTCGTCTCGGTTTCTATTTTTAGATAGGGCTAACGTCATTCGTCAATGGAACTGAACAAGCTATATTTAGGTCTATGACCATCACCGCCCTTGTAAGAGTTTATCGATTAAATTATCATGAGAGTGATAAATGTTTTAATGAAGTTTTATTGTTTTATTTTATTATTTAAAAAAACGCGTCAATATAATAGCATGGTAACTTTATATACATCTTAAATTTCGCATACAGTATGTCTGGTCTGATAGCGTAGTGGTTACGATGGTCGCTTATTGTGCAGTCAGTCCCGGTTCGATTCTCACCGCTGACTAATCTTTTTTTTTCTCTCTTTTTCCTTTCTATTATTTTTTTAAGTGACGGTTTGGGTTTTTACTGGGATACTTAATGATAATTATCAATATTAAGTGTTTTTCTTTCAATTTAATACGTTATTTTTGGTAAAACAATTTTGAAGAAAAATTAAAAATAGTTCCTGTTGTAAGAAGAAATTCCTACACCTACTATACAAATAAACCTCTACTGTACGTATAAACTTAGGTTTATTATGCTACCCCTTTATTATGTCACTAGCGGCTGTAGTGACGGGATAAAAAAGTATGTGTGTTTTTGAGTGTAAATATTGAAAGTTTTGACTTTTGAGTGATATAAACATGTCAGGCTCCATGCTTATAAAACTTTTAGTTGAGTCTGAGTTCGTTCTCAAGTTTTTGATTGGTCAGATTTGAGCCTCTGGCTCAAATCTGACCAATCAAAAGCTTGAGAACTCAAATCTGACCAATCAAAAGCTTGAGAACTCAAATCTGACCAATCAAAAGCTTGAGAAGCATGGACCCAGGTCAGTCTCTAAACTTCTGCTTTAGTTTTTACAGTTAATATTTTTCTTCCAGTCCTCTTACTTTTAACCCTTTCGTTCATACATACACCATTTTACGTGTTTGCAAACAGAGTAGATCCAGATCAGATGGCTTTGCCTATAGCTCAGATTCAGATGAGTCGCTGAGAAAATCTTGAAAAACAATGGTTTCAAGAAGTGGCTATTACAGTGGCGTAGAAAGGCGTATTTATGGAGGCAAGGGTTAAACTGTTTTAGTGTGGATTTTGAAGAACAATATTGAAAGTCAACCATAACCCTTTATTCCATAAATATGCCTTTCTATACCTTTGCAAACTGAGTAGACCTAGATCAGACGGCTCCTGTAGGAGCTGTCTGATCAGGGTCTGCTCTGTTTGCTTATGATATATGATACAGAAATGATTCAACAGGTTCTTCCACGGCCAAATATTATTGTGTCTATGTACTGTTATAACAATTAATCTAATATTCATGATGTCATTATTTCTTGCATGAATATTCTTGGAGTAAAGGGTTAAGAATTTGTGCCAATGAAAATCTTTTCAGACGAAAATTAGTGAGCATACAAAGAATATGAGCAACTTCAATGATAATGTGCTTGCTTCTAGCAAACTTCTGCTGGATTCAGAGCTTTCCATCATTGTAATTTATTATAGTTCAACTTCTGAATGCTGAAATTTCATGGGGATGACGGATGATTTTATCATTATTTATCAGTAAAATCCATACAAAAATGAGGGTAAAATTTGCTAAATATAATTCAGAATCGAGAACAGTGCAAACCCTGATTAAAGGGTTTCTCCAAGAGTCTTCTGATCTGGCTCTTCACTGTTTCAAAATGCTGTTTAGCGAGGATCCAGCATTTAAAACTGCACGTTATTTGTTACTCTTGGAATCTATAAATCCTTTAATTGAATTTCCAAAGGCTTAAAGTTTTGTCTGTAAATCAAGAATTAAAGAAAGACTTGCTTACAAATGGACTGAATTCACCAGTTCTGAACATAAACTCAGGTATTTGCAAACAGTTTAGAATCCAGATTACTGTTTAAGCAGTTCAGCATTGAATCCAGATTGAGCGCTTTTTAACCCATTACCTCATAGGCTATTTTTAGACCTGACCTCTTTGAATAAATCTGCTGAACACGAGCATTTGCTTGAGAAAAGGAACATTTTAAAATTTATGTAGTTCTGAAACCATTGTGGTTAATAGAGCATGAAAGTACCAATAATTATTAAAATACCAAAGTACCAAGATAATGTGCAAAAATCCTCACAATTTCACCCCATAAATTGTAGTTATGACAACAGTTTTGCATTAAGCTATCCTATTGTTAGTTCATTTATATTCTGTTGATGGCTGTACTTGAGAAATGAGGATGACAAATTGGGCATCAAGTCATAAGGGAATTTAAGTGTTGTGTACAAGACGAAAGGAAAGTTCTGTGAAAGACTGCAACAAAAGAAAAGACATTCGGTGTCACACGAAACTTTTGCTGCTCTTGCAAACAATGTTTGGTATCAGGTCAGTGGAGGCAATTCTTGATTTGGTGATTTATTTCAGGACTTACATACAATAGAACATGACCTAAGCGACTATCAAAAAGATGGTCAGGTCTTATTATGGATCTGTATGGCAGGTGGTAGCTTTATGCAGGTCAAAAGTAATGCAACAAGCTCCAATAGGAGCTTGTTGCATTACTTTTGCCCTGCATTAAGCAGATTGACTATTTGCTAGTATGTCTGTCTAATTAAAATTACCAAAATACTGCCGAATTGTATAATTCAGCTTCACAATTTTTGGAATAGGAAGATTGGATGTCCAAATATTTGAGTAAAAGGATAAACAGGCAGTTTGGATACAGATGAGACACTGAATATCTGGGTGTCTTGATCATCAGTATCCATGCTTATAAAACTTTTAGTTGAGTCTGATCTCGTTCTCAAGTTTTTGATTGGTCAGATTTGAGCCTTTGGCTCAAATCTGACCAATCAAAAACTTGAGAACTCAAATCTGACCAATCAAAAGCTTGAGTATGAACTCAGACTCAACTAAAAAGCTTTATAAGCATGGACCCAGGATTCAAATTATATGACAGGTTTTTCCTGACATGTTCTTAACCCTTTACTCCATGAATATTCACGTAAGACATACTGACATCATGATTATTAACCCTTTACTCCATGAATATTCATATAAGACATACTGACATCATGATTATTAACCCTTTACTCCATGAATATTCATGTAAGCTATACTGACATCATGATTATTAACCCTTTACTCCATGAATATTCATATAAGACATACTGATATCATGATTATTAACCCTTTACTCCATGAATATTCATGTAAGACATACTGACATCATGATTATTAACCCTTTACTCCATGAATATTCACGTAAGACATACTGATATCATGATTATTAACCCTTTACTCCATGAATATTCACGTAAGACATACTGACATCATGATTATTAACCCTTTACTCCATGAATATTCATGTAAGACATACTGATATCATGATTATTAACCCTTTACTCCATGAATATTCACGTAAGACATACTGACATCATGATTATTAACCCTTTACTCCATGAATATTCATGTAAGACATACTGACATCATGATTATTAACCCTTTACTCCATGAATATTCACGTAAGACATACTGATATCATGATTATTAACCCTTTACTCCATGAATATTCACGTAAGACATACTGACATCATGATTATTAACCCTTTACTCCATGAATATTCACGTAAGACATACTGATATCATGATTATTAACCCTTTACTCCATGAATATTCATGTAAGACATACTGATATCATGATTATTAACCCTTTACTCCATGAATATTCACGTAAGACATACTGACATCATGATTATTAACCCTTTACTCCATGAATATTCATATAAGACATACTGACATCATGATTATTAACCCTTTACTCCATGAATATTCATGTAAGCTATACTGACATCATGATTATTAACCCTTTACTCCATGAATATTCATATAAGACATACTGATATCATGATTATTAACCCTTTACTCCATGAATATTCATGTAAGACATACTGACATCATGATTATTAACCCTTTACTCCATGAATATTCATGTAAGACATACTGATATCATGATTATTAACCCTTTACTCCATGAATATTCATGTAAGACATACTGACATCATGATTATTAACCCTTTACTCCATGAATATTCATATAAGACATACTGACATCATGATTATTAACCCTTTACTTCATGAATATTCATGTAAGAAATAATGACATCATGAATATTAATTAGATTAACTGTTATAATAGCACATGGACACAGGATTGTTTTGCCAAAGCAGAAACTGTAGAATCATATCTATTTTATATCATAAGCAAACAGAGTAGACCCTGATCAGACGGCTCTAATAGGTGCCGTCTGATCTGATCTGGGTATACTGTTTGCAAATGTGTAGAAAGGCATATTTTTATAATGACACATGATGATAGTAACGTTTGGCCATGGCAGAAACTGTAGAATCATATCTATATTATTTCATAAGCAAACAGAGCAGACCCTTATCAGGGTCTACTCTGTTTGCAAAGGCATATTTATGGAGTAAAGACGTCTGATCTGGATCTACTCTGTTTGCAAAGGCATGTTTATGGAGTAAAGGGTTAACGTGCAAGATTTGATACAAGCAGCATGTGCAGAACATGTTTTTAATTATATCAGAACAATTGTGTGTCTTCGGTATTCTAAGACATGTAAACTGCATTCCATAAACATGCAAATATCGGGCTATAATACCAGACTTCTAATGTGATCTCTGTATAACGGACTAGCCACTTTCAATGATGATTCCATTTTTACTGCACCTTGGATAAATCAACAAACAATCTCTTGCGCATTTGATTTTAGAAAATTTATTTGAAACGTTAAGATGGCTATCAGTATTCCAACGATGGGATTTCACCTCCATTATCTCCTATGTTTTTGTGGCTAAATTGATTCAATAGTTTTGTTTGCCTTATACAGCGTCTTTGCTGCATGCGACTGTAATAAGGTAGAGTACAGTCTTAGCACTTTACTTCGTGAATATTCATGTAGGAAATAATGACATCATGAATATTAATTAAATTAGTTTTTGTAATGGCAAATGAACACAGGATTTTTTAGTCTTTACAGAAACTGTAGAGTCAGGGTCCATGCTTATAAAACTTTTTAGTTGAGTCTTGAGTTTGTTCTCAAGCTTTTGATTGGTCAGATTTGAGCCAAAGGCTCAAATCTGACCAATCAAAAACTTGAGAACGAACTCAGACTCAACTAAAAAGTTTTATAAGCATGGATACTGGTCTGTTTTATTTCATAAACAATGGAGAAGACCCTGATCAGATGGCTCCTACAAGGGCCATCTGATCATGATCTGGGTGTACTCTGTAAGCAAATCCTTCTTTAACAATTTCCCTCATATAAACGCCTTTTCACACATCTGCAAACAGAGTTGCCCAAGATCAAACGGCTCCTATAGGAGCTGTCTGATCAGGGTCTTCTGTTTGCTGATGGAATTTGATAGATCTGTTTCTTTAGTTTCTAAAATGGCGACAATGTTCCAGGTTCCATATTTCATTATAACTAATTTGTCCATGAATATTCAGAAGGTATTGAAATTTGAAATAAATATAGAACAGGGAAAGGGTTAGAAGACTCCTGTATTGATCATTACAGTGTTATCTTTTCATCCTGCATAATTGTCCATTCTCTTTTTGAAACCATTGTGATAAATAGAGCATTTACTCTATAGGTGGAAATGCTCTATTTATCACAATGGTTTCAAACCTATACAATTCGTAAAAAAAATTCAAAAAATTCTAAGAAATGCTACTTTTCAGTAGATTTTTTTTTATGTTGATGCTTTACTAAGGTGACGCTCTACTGATATTGCTGAAGCTGTTGTGATTAAATTTTGTTAAAAAACATGGCCTCCAGGTTTGAGGCTAATTTTCCATACATGAATGCCAGGTAGTACATAATTTTGTTGCTATGTATTAAAATTCTTATATACACGATGAAGCATATCACATGTTGTCTCAGGTGATCGATATAGGGCCATCATGACCCTCTTGTTTTCAATTCTTTGTGCTTGGTTTCTCTTTTCGGTTCTCCCTTACAAGAATTTGGTTTGGTACAACATTGCGGCCATCAGACATCAGTCATCATGTTTTTCACAGTTAACCCCGACAATGCAGAATTTTCAAATGGACTTTTCCGAAATTCAAACAGGTCAAGCTTATGGTGAATATTTAGGGATTTTTCTCAAGAAAAAGGATAACATGACAAAGAGTGCAGACCCTGATGAGAGGGCTCCTGTAGGAGCCCTCTCATCTGGGTCTACACTGTTTGCAAAGACCATTAGTGATTTGTGTCCCACTCCATAAGAGTTAAATGAAGAAAAAATCTTGTAATGGGTCAATTTGGCACATGGAATGGGTCATTTTGGCGCTTGCATAATAACTTTGATCTATCTAAACAGTTTGGGGAATTCAGCAATTGCTATAAATGATCTACACATAATGACAGCTGGTATATGGTATTTCTCATCCTTCTCATTAAACGCTTTATGTCATGGTTCGCATATGTATGCAAGCATTTAATGCAATACCCAATTTGACTGGTTTCTTATGTGTTTATTATAAGACACTTGAATATTCATTGGTTTGAAGCATGAAAGTTCCCAGACAATTCCCAGCTGATCATATTATGCCACACAAGCAAACTTTGATATCTGCATTCTTTTCGACTGATGAATTTGAGACGATAAAAGTACAAAATAACGGACTCCTATGACACAATGTGGAATTCAAACGAGTCAAAATGTTCAACCAGAATGGCCGAGTATAACATCACACGAATGGTGGCTTACTTATGACAATTGAGAAAAAAAAAGATTTTCAAACTATACTGTAGCGTGGCAAGTTTAATTTGATATAATAGAACATGGACATATGAATGTTTGGCCATGACAGAAACATTCTCAAGCATCTGATTGGTCAGATTCTGAGCTTGCTCAGAATCTGACCAATCAGATACTTGAGAATGTGTAGAATCATAATTATATGTATTATATCATAAGCAAACTGAGCAGACCCAGATCAGACGGCTCCTATATGAGCCCCCTGATCTGGGTCTACTCTGTTTGCAAAGGCGTATTTATGGATTAAAGGGTTAATCAAAGATCACCACGCCATACCCTGCAAATCAGGCTAGTCATTGAGAGCCCTGCAAAAGCTGTATTACCAGTGAAAAGGATAAATTGGTCAGCCTGATGTGTTGTTACCTTGTCACAAGTGTATTATATTATGTGTCAACATTGCATGCCTTACTTCGCAGTCTGTTGGTCACTAATTTGCAGTTGCAGTCACGACAATTGGCCGTTGCACAAGAAAATGGAACTGATAAGAAAATATTTTTGTCAGAAAATATACATTACTTATGACATTTAATCTTATCAAAGTATTGTAATTGATACCTACACAGCGTAACTGTAATTAAGTTTAATAAATTGAGTTTTTAGTAGAAAAATGAACGCCAAATGTGTTGCATCAAATCACGGACTTTGCTATGACATTTGTCATTTCAGGGAGTCAAATACGATTTTTGGGCAATATATTCAAATACATGTAAATGGTTTCTGTTTTGAGTATTGCATAATTATATCGTTGTCAACTACACAAATATGCAATTGTATGTACTTTCTTGGTCATAATATTTGAAGCACTTTTCAATGTGGAAATAGAAGTACAAAATGTAATGGAAAGTGTACCAGTGTTTGGATAGCCCTAAATTTTGGACAGAAGTATTTTGCAATTAACACATTGTCCCCTAGTTACGCATTTTTGTGCCTCTATAAAATTCACATTTTGAAACCATTGTGATAAATAGAGCATTTGTTCCATAGGAGCAAATGCTCTATTTACCACAATGGTTTCAAGACTTCACAATTCTAAAACTCTCCTTTTCTATAGTTAATGCTCCTTTTTGGTAGTTTTATTCAAAGAGGTTGTGTCTAAAAATAGCCTAGGAGAGAATGACAACTTTGTATGTAGTAGTAGTTATCTTTAGATTAGTTAACACTTTACTCCATAAATACACCTTTCTACACCTTTGCATACAGAGAAGACCCAGATCAGACAGCTCCTATAGGAGCCATCTGATCAAGGTCTGCTCTGTTTGCTTATGATATAATATAGATATGATTCTACAGTTTCCTCCATAACCAAAGTTCATGTGTCCTTGTGCTGGTATACCAAATGAATCCAACTAATACTCATCACATCATTATTTCTTACATGAATATTCATGGAGGAGTGTTAATAGCTTGAAAGATGTTAACCCTTCGCTTGCTATTCACGTCAATATACCTACCTGTAAATAGTGAAGACCCAGATGAGACAGCTCCTGCAGGAGCTGTCTCATCAGGGTCTGCACTATTTACAAGTTGATTGTGCAACCAGTGCACTCCACAGCAGTGATTGCACAGCGAAATACATGTACACAGTGAAGATGTATGTAAATTATACAACAGGGCATGGGTAAAGAAGGAGAAATGTATTTTAAAATTCAGCAAGCGAAGGGTTAACTCTAACGCTGCCAATGCCGCATCTGTGATTACATATGCAAATGAGTAAGATGTGTCTTCGTCAGATAAGGGGTCTATGGTGTATTTCATATAAATGCCTTTTCATGCCTTTGCAAACAGAGTAGACCCAGATCAGACAACTTACGAAGGTATATATAGAGATGTGATTCTTCATCTTCTGCCAGGGTAAAAAAAAATTTGTCTTCATGAACATAATAAAAATTCAGCTAATAAATATTCATGATGTAATTATTTCTGACATGAATATTTATGAGGGAAAAGGTTAAAAGACTATTTCGAGGGCTTGGGGCAAAACTATTGTAACTCCTTCACTTTGTGAAGGAGTTACAATAGTTTTGCACCAAGCCCTCGATTTGTGCCACTTAAATGCCTTCTCAGCTGTTTCTCCTGCTCTGAAATGAGGCAACAGGCAGGTAAGCAATCAATAACCATTTATTAACAATTGATGCCTGGCCAACTAGCTGTAACGGTATGATGTCCTACTAAGAATCAAACTTTTGACCCAAAGGCCTTAACGGGATGATTAATCTTTTAGGTTATGGCATTAAATGTTATATTCATTATCGGGAATCTCAAGCTTTTTATACTATTAACCCATTCCCTCATAGACTATTAATGGACCCAACCTCTTTGAATAAATCTTCCAAAGTACCATGGAAACTGGAATCAACACTATGAAAATGCAGGAAAAGTATTAAATAGAGGATCTTACATGAGTGTTCTTGATTATTGGATTTATTAAATGAGTCTTTTTAAAAGATAAAAAACGAGCTTTAGCGAGTTTTTTATCGTTTTAAAAAGACGAATTTAATAAATCCAATAATCATGAACACGAATGCAAGATCCTATTTATAACATAACACACACAAATGTTATTTGCAGCCAATATTTCAGCAGTAACGTGGATTGTTATAAATTCTCCTTACATATAGAAATGATGAATGAAAGGTGTTATTAGGTTCGCTAGGTAACTGGGACAAAGTAGGTCCAAATTTTCCAACTTTATTTTCTACTTACTGTCATATCAACCAGGATCTAATTCAGACCTCTCTGGTATTCAATTTAACTGTGATAGTTTATGATACAAAAACATACAGAAACACGTCAAAATAATTTTTGAGTTACAGTTTTGACATACATAGTTACAAACACGTCACATTATGACGTCATTGTACACAACATGTGTCTATGTTAAGCGCGCCATTTACATGAAGACCTACATAATTATGTAGTCGCCAACACGTCCGACACTCACTGTCAATGGGATTCGAAATGCGCCTTCGTTTTGGTATATTTAAGCCCTTCATTAGTGTTGTATGTATACACATGGACATGGACATTTCCACCGAGAAAAAAAATCTCGATTCAAGTTCAGTGAAAATGTTTGAAATGGACAAAAGATTCAGTACGAACTGCTGCATAAAATGTGTTGGAACAGGAGGAAGATTTTTGCGATCAGCTGAGTTAGTGAGTATAGCATATTTGAAATATGTTTGTGCTGTGCTGGATTCAGATGACTATTGTTGTTGATTGATGAGATATTTGTATGAGTAGAAATCTGCATAAACAAAAGGACATGCGGTGAAGAAAATGCAAAGTTGAGGAGGCATTTTAATTTAACTGTAGAATTGATTGTATGGGTCAGAGTAGCTGGTAGGTCTTTTTTGGCATACATTTTGTATATGATTCCTGACAGCGATTACAATTTGTATTATTTTATCGAAATTAAGGCGCAAGTGCCAACAATCCTTTGCCATCTATCGTGACTCAATCGTGGACAGGTAGGTCGACCACCGTCCGCCAGTTTGTTTGTTTTGACAGCGCGTATGAATCGTTCGAATGTCATTCGGTCGTTCGAATGTTATTCACTAGTGATTATATGCCCATGATTATCAAAAAATAAATGATAGTGTTACGTCACGCTGAAGCCACGTGTTATGTTATAATTGCTGTTAACTAACAGTGTAGACCCTTCTCGGAGGGCTTCTGATGTATTACTCTGATCAGTGTCTGCACTGTTTGCAAGTTTTTCAAAAAATCATTTTTGAATGCTTACCTACTGAATGGACTGTGCTGTAGAACAGTGATGGACCATTCCTTTTTGAATATTAAGCATTAACCCATTCCCTCATAGGCTATTTTTAGATTCAACCTGTTTGAATAAATCTACCGAAAAGGAGCATTTACTAGAGAAAAGGATTTTTTTAGAATTTATAATATTGAAACCATTGTGATAAATAGAGCATTTGCTCCTATGGAGCAAATGCTCTATTTATCAAAATTGTTTCAAAAGTGACTTTTACAGAGGGGTCAAAAGGCGTCAATATGAGGGAATGGGTTAAGAGGACTAACTCTTTGCACTTATTATATAATATCAAACGTAATGACTGCTATAAATGGCTCATTTGGTGAGAGAACATGACATGGTATTGTAACGCCTGTTAAATTTTACAGGTCCTGGAATAGCAAAAGCAACTTTATTTAGCAACATCAGTGTTACAGAGTACTGGAAAATCATCTGAATTTTCTGTTAGAAATCCATTAAATTTCCGTAAAATGGATTTTATTTTTGTAACTTCCATGCCCATAATTTCTAGACCAGTAGCATAATGTATTTGTCGTCTTCTGTCTGTCTGTTTACTGCTTTAACCCTTTTACTTCATTTTTTTATTAAGAAATTATGAATGTATGAATATTTAATTAAGTGAATTTTTATAAAACCACATTATGAACAAGGGTGGGAGGGGGGGGGGGGGGGGGGGGGATATTGTTTTTGCTCTGTCTGTTGGTTTGTCACAAACCAAACTGCTGATTACTTTGTCACTATACATACTTCAAACTTGTGGAGGCAAACATTTTTAGTGGTGACTTTATTAAGATCAAGGTCATACATCAAGGTCACGATTCAAATCAGATTGCAAACATACATACTTGGAGGTGAATATTTTTAGGGGTCACATCAAGGTCAAATTTAGTAATTTTGTCGCCTTTCTACATGCATATTTCAAACTTGGCATATGCCTGTGCAACTTATAGAGGCGAATATTTTAAGGGATGACTTATTAAGGTCAAGGTCTTACATCAAGGTCATATCGGGGCATGCATAGTGTTTCACAAACACATCTTGTTTTACCATGAAAGAAACTGTAAAATCATATCTGTATTATTTCAGAAGCAAGCAGAGCAGACCCTGATCAGATGACTCGTACAGATGACTCTGTTTGCAAAATCATTAAAATGTGTATTTATAGAATGATAGGTTAACTGTTGCCACTACTTTTGATGTATTAGTTCTTTATACAGTAAAACGTCTCTAATGTGACCACTTAATGAATAAACATCATGAGCTATTGTCGTTACTCCGGCGTCCACGTCATCGTTGTCGTCGATGTCTTTGTCTGAAATCTTAACATAACTTCTTCAATTTTTCATTTACAACCTGCATTTATGGTATGCATGTTCATCTTGACAATGAAGACAGACGAGCGATGCCACCCGCTTGCGATGCTCTTGTTGGTAGATTTATTCAAAGTGGTTGGATCTAAAAATAGCCTATGAGGGAATGGGTTAATGCATGGCAAAAGTAATGCAGAAAGTTCCAATAGGAGCTTTCTGTATTACTTTTGACCTGCATTAAGCTACCGCCTGCCTAACAGACATATAATTAGACCTCTTTCTGACGGCTGCTTAAGACAGGTTCTACTGTACAGTCATTTTGGTATTAGAACTATTTGTTATAACATATACTGGTGTCTTGGATTTATTGTCATGTATGACAATCAGTATGTGCCAGCATTTGCGACATATATCATCTCTGGGGACAAAATATTGTGGGAATATCAACAGCATTGGCAACAGTATGTACTGTGAACCCTGGTTGTCCATATCATTGTTGCAATGGGGAATAAACCTCAGACTATAGCGGTAGAAGAGGGTTGCTGAAGGTGATCAGACTATAGCGGTAACAGAGGGTTTATATATATAACTGTGGTGATCTTAAACTAACAATCAATTCTGTTATTCTTCATTTTGAATTTATAGCGGAGTTTAACCCATTCCCTCATAGGATATTTTTAGATCCAACTTCTTTGAATAAATCTACCTAAAAGGAGCATTAACTAGAGAAAAGGAAACTTTTAGAATTGTGTAGTTTTGAAACCATTGTGATAAATAGAACATTTGCTCCTAAGGAGCAAATGCTCTATTTATCACTATGATTAAAAAAAAACCTAACCTTTTTTACAAAGGTGTCAATAGAGGAAATGGGTTAACCCTTTACCTCTTACAAGCTCTATATTGCAAGCTCTTCATCATACCTTTGCAAACAGAGTAGATCCAGATCAGATGAGCCTGCTCTGTTTGCTTGTGGAATTATATAGATTTATAGTTTGTATCATGGCCAAAATATTCTATATGCTGCTAATACATATTCATGTACATAGCTGGCTATAGGGGATACTGCTTAAAGTATTGTCATAACTGCCAGGTGGTAAGCTTTTTTCTGCAGTTTAAATGAGTCAGACCAATATTCTTATATAAACAATAGAATAATACTTATTGTCACAGGTGAGCGATACAGGGCCGTCATGACCCTCTTGGTTTTGTATTTTAACTGGTTAGTTTAATTCTTTCAGTGTTGCATTTTCAATGGCTCACTGATCTTGGTCTACACTGTTTCCTTCATTCTTTGCATTCACTGAATTAATGAACAAACACAGACATTATATTTATAATGCGTTATAGGAGCAAATGCTCTATTTATCACAATGGTTTCAATCTACACAATTCTAAAAAAATCTTTTCTCTAATAAATGCTCCTTTTCTGTAGATTTATTCAAAGAGGTAGGATCTAAAAATAGCCTATGAGGGAATGGGTTATGGTCACTAAAATTCTATATCTATCTTCAATATCGGACATTGGCACTGAATCATCTTTCCAAATTGTTCATGAAATGCAAAAGTTTGACTAGACAAGCTTTCAATTGCACAGTTGGAATCAAATTGCTTCAATCTTATCTTTAAATATATACTCTGGTCTCGAACTACCGAATGCTATAAAACAAAGCAAAAATACGAGGAAAAAATTGTCTATACTTCATTGCAATGCATATTACATATTTGTATTCTCAAAACCAACTAATCTTATTTCAGTCCCATAAATACTGAATGTTGAGCGGTTGAATGAGCCAACAGTTTCTAACTACTGAGTCCATTCGATATTAAATCTTTTATTTGCTGGAGGATTTTGAATAACAAACAGTGCAGACTCTGATCAGAGGGCTCCTCTAGGAGCCCTCTGATCTGGGTCTACACTGTTTGTAATTGCCTGAACTCTCGTTTCCCACATTAAAAGGGATAAAGACGGAGAAATAATTCGAGAGATGCCATAGACAAATGGCTTCCAAGTCTGTACTTTTTAAATCCATTGATTACTACCGCGAAGCATGCTTATGATGAATTTGGCGGGACTTTATGGTTTACTCGCTATATCCAAATTTCTTTATATTCGTATAAATTTGGAAAAGTCCGGAAATTATGTTGACTTTGTACTAAACAAGTTTTTGCGAACTCTTTCGCTGCCACTTATTGTCGTCTGCAGCAATTTGTCATCTGCTGCAAATTTCTTTATATTCATAATTATTTAACCCTTTACTCCATAAATACACTGTTTTATGCCTTTGCAAACAGAGTAGACCCAGATCTACCAGAGCCCTCTGATCATGGTCTGCTTTGTTTGCTTATGGTATAATATAGATATGATTATACAGTTTCTCCCATGGCCAAATATTCCTGCGTCCATGTGCTATTATAACGATTAATCTAATTAATATTCATGATTTTTGTTATTTCTTACATGAATATTCATGGAGTAAAGGGTTAAAAAAAACAAAAATAAAGTAACAAATAGTGCAGATCCTGATGTGACCCAGAGTTACCTGATGTCTCTTCTGTTTGCGGAAATTTTCACGATTTTTTGCCATTGGCAGTGAAAAGTAAAATCAGGGTTGGCTTGATGTGCACTCCACTGTACGTTCCACTGTACTCGGCCAAGGGAAAATAATCTTTGCCTTTGCATTTGTGATCATAGTGTTTCTAGGTACCAGTATGTCTGAAAAGCCTGTTGTACCAATTGAGCCAAATGAACAAACGAGCCAAGTGAACGATGAATATCAGATTTCAGCATTTTTAGCTCGTCTGAGCCATGTTTATAGGATGAGCTAGTCTTGTTACCCAAGACCCATCCTTCCCTCTCCACTGGGTTGTAAAGCTGAATAGTTTAAATTTGGCCCCACTTTTATAACTTCACCCTTTACTCCATAAATACGCCTTTCTACACCTTTGCAAACAGAGAAGACCCATATCAGACGGCTCCTATAGGAGCCATCTGATCAGGGTCTGCTCTGTTTGCTTATGACATGATATAGATATGATTCTTCAGTTTCTGCCATTGTCAAAAATTCCTGTGTCCTTGTGCTATTATAGCAAATTAATCTAATTTATATTCATGATGTCATTATTTCTTACATGACTATTCATGGAGGAAAGGGTTAACCTTTCACCTCAAACAAATGGCACAGCAGACCCAGATCAGAGTCAACTCCTGATTTTTGAACTTCATGTACATAGTTCTGATTCTACAGCTTCTACCGTGCTCAGAATATGATGAGTTCATATTCCATTATAGAAATTGGAGATCAGCTGATGAATATTGATGAAGTCCTTATTTCTGAGATAAATATTCATGATGTAAAGTGTAAATAAGTAGCAAATAGCGTAGACCCTGATTAAACTGCTTCTTCAGAATCCGTTTGATCTGGGTCTGCACTATTTGCTTATGTTTGACTGAAAGGTTATCTTGAACTTGTGCTTTCTGTTACCTTATGGTAACTAATTTTTTGCAGGTGCAAATGCTTGTGGTTTGGACTGAAAAATAGGTAGAAGAGTGCATGGTTGTTTTTCTACCGGTTTCCAGCCCAAGTCAATAAAACAAAAACGTTGCAAAAATTATTTATTAACCCATTCCTCCATAGGCTATTTTTAGATCCACCCACTTTGAATAAAGCTACTGAAAAAGGAGCATTAACCAGAGAAAAGATTTTTTTTAGAATTTTGTAGTTTGAAACCATATTTTATCACAATGGTTTCAACGTGTGATTTTTACAGAGGCGTAGGAAGGCGTATTTATGGAGGAAAGGATCAAGAGATGACACTTCAGATTACATACTGGCATTTAATGAATATCAATGTTTACTATTTCATGTAAAATGTTCCATCCAAATCTTGTTTGTCGAGTAAAAATTCTGCTGGAAAAGATACCAGTACTTCTTTAACCCATTCCCTCATAGTCTATTTTTAGATCCAACCTCTTTGAATAAATCTACCCAAAAGGAGCATTAACTAGAGAAAAGGAACATTTTAGAATTCTGTAGTTTGAAACCATTGTGATAAATAGAGCATTTGCTCCTATAGGAGCAAATGCTCTATTTATCACAATGGTTTCAACAGGTTACTTTTACAGAGGCGTAGAAAGGCGTAATGGAGGAAAGGGTTAACTTATACAAATTGAAATTTATAGTTACCAGGCATGAAAGTGTGAAATGTTGTAGCCATCAAATCACAAAGGACCAGGATGAAGTTGAATTTTGTTTGGACTGAGTTTTAAAGTGTTTTTGTTTTAAAGAAAAAACTTTGAAGATTTTTAATGGTATTTGGGTCTTTTCTTGGTTTTTTGTTACCAATAAAGTCCAAGTCAAACATTAAATTCAACCAATTAAGTCATACACATTACCCCCACTCTCATAACTCTTTCCTCCATAAATAGGCTTTTCACACCTTTGCAAACAGAGTAGACCCTCATCAGACAGCTCTTATAGGAGCCATCTGATCAGGGTCTATAATTATATGGTCGGATTGCTTATGATATAATAAAAATATGATTGTACAGTTTCTGCCATAGCCAAATATTATTGCGGTTATATACTATTATTAAAAAAATCTAATTAATATTCATGATATCATTATTTCTTACATAAATATTCATGGAGTAAAAATTTAATTAGCAACTGGTGGCTACACTATTCCACTCTTCTATGCATGGTTACAGTGAAATTTTTAACAGCTTCCAACGTATCAAGTGAAAAACTTCTGTGGCAACACTGTTGATCTAGAGTAGTGACTAAGATGAACGATATAGACCCATCATGGTTCTCTTGTTCTTCACCATTATAAACTTCCTTTGAACAGTGTGTGCAACAGGAAATATGTTAGTAATCAATATGCTCTTTATTTCTTAACCCTTTCCCTCTCATAAACACCTTTTCATGCATTTTCAAACAGTGTAGACACCAATTAAGGTGGCTCCTATAGGAGCTGCCTGATCAGGGTCTACTCTGTTTGATTGTGACATAATAAAGAGCTGATTCTACAGTTTGTGTTGAAGCATAGTAATTCCATCAGAAAGTTAACATTATGAAAATTTCAGCTAATGAATAATCATGATGTCATTATTGCTGACATGAATATTGAAGTGAGAAATGGTTAATAAAATGCATGTTTGATGAAGGCTGAAAATGTTACGAAAAATGTCTTTCTTTTATTAGCTCAGTGCTAGATTGATATTCATGCAAGACTCCTTATGAATATTAATTACTTTGAATCCCGTATTTACCCATTCCCTCATAGGCTAATTTTAGATCCAACCTCTTTGAATTAGTGTACCGAAAAGGAGCATTAACTAGAGAAAAGGATTTTTTTTTAGAATTTTGTAGTTCTGAAACCATTGTGATAAATAGAGCATTTGCTCATTAGGAACAAATGCTCTATTTATCACAATGGTTTCACTAGGTGATTTTTACAGAGGTATAGAAAGGCGTATTTATGGAGGAAAGGGTTAATCACTTTGAATCTCGTATTAAATAGAAAATTCATTGCCATGGCAAATAGTACAGACTCATATTTATAACTTATAAGTTAATAGAGCAGATCCTGATCAGCCAACTCCTATAGGGGCTGTTTGATCAGGGTCTTCTCTGTTTGCAAATGTATAGACAGTAAGGATTATCAAGTAAAGGGATTTTTGTTCTTTTAACCCCGTTCCTGTTTTGTGTTTATTCCAAATTTAAATACCTACTGAATATTCATTAACAAAACAGGTGTAAAGAAATATGGAAAGTTGAACATTGTAGACATTTTAGAAAGCAAAGAAACAGATCTATCAAATTCTACTAGCAAACAGAGCAGACCCTGATCAGACAGCTCCTCTAGGAGCTGTCTGATCTGGGTCTACTCTGTTTGCAAATGCGTGAAAACACGGTTATATGAGGGAAAGGGTTAATTGGATGTTAGATATCTTCTATCTCACTGGCTGATTATACTGACCTTTCAGACTCCATTTGGCTTGAAAGCATGCACTGAGCCTTAAAATTCTATGCAAATGAAATATTAACCCTTTCCCTGTTCTATGTTTATTCCAAATTTCAATACCTATTGAAATATTCATGGACAAAATAGCTATAATGAAATATGGAAAGTGGAAAATTGCAGCCATTTTAGAAAGTAATGGAACAGATCTTTCTAATTCCATTAGCAAAGAAAGCAGACCCTGATCAGACGACTCCTATTTTTTGACACCCAGGTGCTGTTTGGACCCTTTCCCTCATATAAATGCTTTTTCATGCCTTTGCAAATAGAGAAGACCTAGATCAGGGTCTGCACTGTTCGCTTATGACAGTATAAAAGGAACAGATTCTACTAGTACTCAGACACTGTGTACATTATGCCATTACATGTATATAAAAATTCTGCTTATGAGTATTCATGATGTCTAAAGGAGCATCATTTGCTACCTGATCAGTCAAATTTAAAGTTAACAAAATGGTGCCAATTTGAACCGTTCAGTTTAATAAATGAGTGGAGATGGGAGATTAGGTGTTGGTTGAGTACTGAGGATTTGTGCCTTTGCAAACAGAGTAGACCCAGATCAGACGGCTCCTATAAGAGCCGTCTGATCAGGGTTTGCTCTGTTTGCTTTATGAAGTAATAGAGATCTTATTCTACAGTTTTTGTCAAGGCTAAAATTTGACGTGTTAACATACTGTTAAGAAAGTGCGTCTAGTTAATATTAATGACATCATTATTTCTTACATTAATATTCATGGAGGAATCGGTTAAGCAGGAATCACAGAGACCAATTAGTTCAGTAGGAGTTCCGGTTTGATGAGCTAAGAAGTCTATAATATACCATTAATCCATTCAGCACTGAGTTTTCAAATGGTCTATTCCAAAATTCAGAAAGGTCAAGCTACATGTGTATTTATAAATGTTCAGGGATGTTTTTAAGGAAAGTTTAACATGACAAACAGTGAAGACCCTGATGAGAGGGCTCCTGTAGGAGCCCTCTCATCTGGGTCTTCACTGTTTGTCAAGGATATTAGTGACTCGCATCCCGCAATGAAAAGATAATGTAATATTCGTGTCAACAAATTAACAGATACAGTGACCATGAAATATATATATATATGTGTGTGTGTGTGGAGAAATGGTATAAAAAAGACTGCTCCACAGAAAATCAAAATTAGTATATTGTGTTTTCTGAAGCAAAACTGAGCGCAGTAAGAAATAAATGTTGTTGTTGTTTTCCATGGTACTGAATGCTGTTAAAGATACTGATTTGGGAACAGATCAACACCACAGCAAAATGAAACAGGAAAAATAAGAAATGGTAAGTTTAAAATTAAATGTGTTGAATTTTTCTTTGAAATAAGACCAGGTTACTGAAGAAAACTTATGAGTCTTCAGAGGCCCAGATACAATGCATAAATTGAAATATTTTGAAGAATAGCTGCTTTATCCCTTTCCCTCATATAAACTTGTTTTCACGCATTTGCAAATGGAGTAGACCCAGATCAGACGGCTCCTAGAGGAGCCATCTGATCAAGGTCTACTCCCTTTGCTTATAGAATTTGCTAGATCTGTTTCTTTGCTTTCTAAAATGTCTACAATGTTCCACCTTCCATAATTCTTTATAACTATTTTGTCAATGAATATTCAGTAGGTATTGAAATTTGTACTAAACTTAGAACAGGGAAAGGGTTATACTCCACCAAACCCTATATTGTGACCACTCTTTAGAATGGCCTCTTTGAGACAATTAATTCTAAAGAGTGGTCACAGCATAGGGTTTGGTGGAAAAATGATAATTTTTGTATTTGAAGAATTATGCATGTTTATGCACGTTTATCTGTTGCTCTGATCTTTCCGGCATGTTTTCACAACTTATATAAAGTTTTTCAGTGTTTATATTTGACATAATATACGACCTCAGTAGACATTTTGCAGACATTTTGTGGGGTGATGGTTTTGTAATGGTAAAGCTTGGAGCAGAAGATGAACATGCATACTCAAATACTAAAATCGTCATTTCTACATAAAACCCGATGTTGTGACCACTCTTTAGAATGAATCGTCTCTGTGAGACGATTCTAAAGTGTGATCACAACATAAGGTTTGGTGCAGAAATAAAGGAATTATTCTTGAAAATGTTTCAATTTACACATCTTATCTGGACTCCTAGGTAAAGATATTACTGAGAGTTTTGCTAGACGTGTATACTACATTGATTGTGAAACCAAACATCAATGAATATCGGTGAAGGTACCTTGATTGATCTGGGTCTACTCTGTTTGCAAAGGTGTGAAAAGATGTCTATATGAAGGAGAGGGTTAAATCTTTACAATGACCAAAAAAATAAAAAGAAGTATTTAATTAAGCAATATTTGACATTTTCATAGCATGTGTTGGAGCTCCAGATAAATAATAATAATAATCAAATAATAATAATAAAATGTGTATACTGAAATATTTTCAAGTATAACTTCTTTATTTCTCCAACAAACCCTATGTTGTGATCCCCTCTTTAGAATCGTCTCTTCTAGACAGTTCTAAAGAGTCGTCACAACATAGAGTATGATAGCGAAATGACGATTTTAGTATTTGAGTACGCGTCATTATCTGTAACTCTGTACTTGTTGAGATAGGAGATAGGATGTCCAAATACTTCAGGTAGTTAACCCTTTTGTTTCAAATTTCAATACCTACTGAAATTCAATGTTCATGGACAAAATAGTTATAATGAATATGAAAAGTTGGATATTGTAGCCATTTTAGAAACTAACAAAACTGATCTATCAGCTTCTATTAGCATACAGAGCAGACCCTGATCAGATGGCTCCTTTAGGAGCCGTCTGATCTGGGTCTACTCTGTTTGCAAATGTGTGAAAACACATTTTTATGAGGGAAAGTGTTAAGGTATCTGCCACTTACTCACTAATGTCACAATATATTTCGTTGTTCCTCAAGTCTTCTTGACATTTCTTTCCCATCCAGTGACATCTCCAGTGGTCAGTCTGGTGCGAGTTTGTCTGGCCAATTCCTATAATGGCCATTTTCCATTACAAGTATTACTGATTTCCTGATTTACTTGCCAACAAATCTTTAACCCTGAGCATGCTTGGCAAATTGTCATCAACAGAAATTAGTTTGAACATTAGCCCTTTCCTTCATACAAACGCCTTTTTATGCCTTTGCAAGCAGAGGAGACCTAGATCAGACGGCTCCTGTAGGAGCAGTCTGATCAGGGTCTGCTCTGTTTTTGCTTATGGTATAATATAGGTCTGATTCTACAGTTTCTACCTGCGCCAAAATGTGTTTGTGTTCATATGCCATTATAGAAATAATCTAATTAATATTCAGGATGTGACCGTGACATCATTATGTCCTTGTTTACATGTAATTTAAGAGAATTCAGTCAATCAATAGTCATATACATGTAGTAATAAAAGATTGAATTAATATTCTTTAGAGAAAGAGCAACATTAGACAATCATTTGCCAAGAAAATGTTTTGTAGGTACTATCTACTTTGTTTACATAAAAAAAATTGTTTCATGAAGATTTGAATTTGGTTTCTTGAATTTGAATTCAATTTTATAATTGTCATCTGCAGTAGAACCTGTCTTAAGCGACCATCAAAACGAGGTATAATTATAGGTCTGTTAGGCAGGTGGTTACCAGGTAGCTTAATGCACGTCAAAAGTAATGCAGAAAGCTCCTATAGGAGCTTTCTGCATTATGTTTGCCCTGCCTTTTGCAGCCACCTGCTTTTTCACATTCCTATCTTCAATAAATGAATGGCTGCTTACATATGTATGTAGTTTTCACTGCTTATGTAGTTTTCACCTCTGTCATGGTAAGTGCTAGCAGATTTGCATTAACATACAGCTTGGATCCAGATTAGGTGCCAAGTGACTTGGCATCTCATCAGGATCTAAGCCTGCTGTTTGACACTCGTTCAATAAATTTAATCCTTTACTCCATAATTAGGTTTTTCTACAGCTTTGCAAACAGAGTAGATCTAGATCAGACGGCTCCTGTAGGAGCCTTCTGATCAGGATCTGTTCTATTTGCTTATGATATAATATAGATATGATTCTACAGTTTCTGCCATGGTCAAAAATTCCGATGTCCACGTTATTATAACAGTTAATCTAATTAATATTCATGATGTCCTTATTCCTTACATGAATATTAATTTTATGGAGTAAAGAGATAAAGTTTGAACCAAGTAAAACAGCCAATCAGCATTCTATAGCAGACATACATGGCAGATAGCAGATACATAGCAGATATACATATATAGCCAATCAGCATTTTATAGCAGACATACAATATTAACAGTACAATAAGGACTGAAGTGCAAGTATTCAATTCTTTGTTTCGCAAACGGTTAACCCTTTACTCAACGAATATTAATTCATGCAAGAAATAATGACATCATGAATATTAATGAGTTGAATTCTTATAATGACATTTTAAACACGTGCAATTTGGCCATGGCAGAAACTTTAGAATCAGATCTGTATTATACCATAAGCAAACAAAGCAGACCCAGATTAGACGGCTCTTATAGGAGCCGCCTGATGTGAGTCTACTCTGTTTGCAAAGGCGTAAAAAAACATATATGCAGTCGAGGGTTATTCCTTTCCTTCATATAAAGGCCTTTTCAAACATTTACAAACAGAGTAGACCCAAATCAGACGTCTGATCAGGGTCTGCTCTATTTGCTTTTGACATGATATAGATCTGATTCTACAGTTCTAATCAAAGCAAAATATTATATATTAAATAATATATTATAAAAATTTAGCTAATAAATTTTCATGTTGTCATTATTTCTTACATGAATACAGAACAGGGAAAGAGTTAATACTTTTCTGAGATTGTCTCATTATGTGATGTACTATAGATCAGATAATGGTGGGGCACTCATTACGGGACCAGTATATCTCTCATTACGGGACCAGTACATCTCTCATTACGGGACCAGTACATCTCTATTAGTCCTGTTGGCAGGAAGAGGTGCAGGATGACATGTAGATAAAACTGTAGCTTCATTAGTTATTTATACAAACGTCTCTCTCCAACAAAATCAAATGATTTCAAAGTAGGGCAGTAGAGTATATCACCTCTTAACCCATTCCCGCATATTGACACCTTTTGACACCTCTGTAAAAATACTTTGCGAAACCATTGTGATAAATAGAGCATTTGCTCCTGTGGAGCAAATTCTCTATTTATCACAATGGTTTCAAAAAATACACAATTCTGAACATTGACTTTTCTCTAGTAAATGCTCCTTTTTGCAATTGGTAGATTTAATCAAAGAAAGTGCATGAAAAGGATTATATGAAGGAAAGGGTTATTATGCATATTCATGCTATTGCAAACAGAGTCTGCTTATATAAAAGTACAAAAATGAGTCATGCAGGAACAGCAACACAAGGAAACAGCAAATGTACGTAACTATAAAAACATCAAGAGACGCACAAAGACAAAACAAACATACAATAGGGGGAAGATGGAAGTACCGCCTTGGAACAAACATTTAAGTGAACAAACTGTATAAGTTATAGATGAGAGTCAACCCTGTCTATTATGGCAAAATATTTCCTTTTCCATGAGCAGTTATAAAAATCAGTTGATTTATATTCATGAAGTCAAATTCCTGCACAGATTCTTGCATAAATATTCATGATGTAAAGAGATTAATGGATTTCTTCAACAACCTCATGGATATTTAATGACATTATGAATATTTATTAGCAGAATTTTTATAATGGCATAGCAGAATCAATACAGTTCAAAAGGCAAATAGAGCAGTCACTGAATAGACAGCTTCTATAGGAGTAGTCTGATCTGGGTCTACTCTGTTTGCAAAGATGTCTATATGAGGGAAAGGGTTAACCTTTAGTATAATTATGTGTACGGTTTTGAAATAGTTTGGATATTATGATACACTAAACAAATTCTGATCTTGTTAACCCATTACTCCATAAATACACTTTTCTACGCCTTTGCAAACGGAGTAGACCCAGATCAGATGGCTCCTATAGGAGCCATCAGGGTCTGCACTGTTTGCTTACGATATAATATAGATATCATTCTACATGTCGTTTCTGCCAAGGCCAAACATTCCTGTGTCCATGTGCTATTATAACAATTAACAATTAATCTAATTAATATTCATGATGTCATTATTTCCTACATGAATATTCATTGCGTAAAGGGTTATGGTTCAAGAGAAATCGACAGCATGAAAATGTCATTGAAGGAAACAGGACTCAAATCTTTGCTCTTTGAATTTAAACGGAGGACAGTCATGTTGCATTATGGTCATTGAGTAGCATATCAAGGCTAGCGTGTCAAGGGTTATCTTTCAGCAATAAGTTGAACTAACCTATGCAAACAGTTTAAGCCTTTCCTTCATATAAACACAGTTTCAAGCATTTGCAAACAGAGTAGATCCAGATCAGACGGCTCCTGTAGGAGCCGTCTGATCAGGGTCTACTCTGTTTGCTAATGGAATTTGATAGATATGTTTCTTTACTTTCTAAAATGGCTACAATGTTGCACATTCCATATTTCATTGTAACTATTTTCAAGATGATGGCAGAGGTACTCATGATATTTTGGGCCAGATAATTAATAACTGTAGATTCAGATCTATTTTATACTATAAACAAACAGAGCAGACCCTGATCAGACGGCTCCTATAGGAGCTGTCTGATCTGGGTCCACTGTATTTTCAAACACATGAAGGAAAGACTAAAAGAAAATATTTACAGATATTGCTGACAACAATTTTTTCAGACAAAAAATTAATTTTCAGAGCAGCAGATAAAACATGCGTACTCGGATACTAAAATCATCATTTCTCCATCAAACCCTATGTTATGACCATTCTCAAGAATCGTCTCGAAAAGACAATTCTTAAGAATGGTCACAACATAGGGCTTGCTGGAGACCTAAAGAAGTTATTCTTGAAAATGTTTTAATTTGCACATTGTTTCTGGACGTCTGGTTTTAGAGCATGCTAAAGGTTAATGCTATTTGAAGCTGCCATTGTCAGGTCTTCATACCAGACTTGTTTTACCAAACTGCAAATTACTTGTAAAATAAAACTGGAAAGCAATATCTTACGAAAATTGTTCTTGTCAAACATTTTGTCACTTTGAAGATTGAAGACTCCATAAAAAAGAATGTGTATGGACCAGAGATATGTCTTAAACCTTCTCTTGCTGAATTTTAAAATACATTTCTCCTTCTTTACCCATGCCCTGTTGTATAATTACATATATCTTCACTGTGTACAAGTATTTCGCTGTGCAATCACTGCTGTGGAATGCACTGGTTGCACAATCAACTTGTAAATAGTGCAGACCCTGATGAGACAGCTCCTGCAGGAGCTGTCTCATCTGGGTCTTCACTATTTACAGGTAGGTAGGTATATTGACGTGAATAGCAAGCAAAGGGTTAAAGAGTATGCAAGATTCAAGGACATTTTTTTGTTCTGGCTTTGGCAGTTTTTATAAACATTTCAGGTTAACTGATCTTTCCCTGTTTAATATTCATGTAAAAAATTAATGACATGTAAAAATTAATGACATCATGAATATTAATTAGATTGAATTTTATTATTGTTTACTTACAAACACATGATATTTTTGCCATGATACCAGCTGTAGAATCAGATCTATGTTATCTCATTACTGAACAGAGCAGACCCTGATCAGACAGGTCATATAGGAGCCATCTGATCTTGGTATGCTCTTTTTGTAAATGTGTGAAAAGGTATTTAACCCTTTCCTCCATAAATACGCCTTTCTACGCCTCTGTAATAATCACTCCTTGAAACCATTGTGATAAATAGAGCATTTGCGCCTATGGAGCAAAATTTTAATGCTCTATTTATCACAATGGTTTCTATACTACACAATTATAACATTTTCCTTTTCTCTAGTAAATGCTCCTTTTCGGTAGATTCATTCAAAGAGGTTGTGTCTAAAAATAGCCTATGAAGGAAAGGGTTAGCCAGTCCACTAATGAATATTTATGCTTGAATTGATCACTGTATGAATATTCATTAACTTAATTTTAATCACTTCATGAATATTCGTTTGTTGGTTTGTGGACAACTTTAACATTGGCGATAATTTTGTAGCCATTGCACATACATACTTCAAAGTTGGCATGCATGTGCAACTTATGGAGATGAACATTTCTAGGGGTGACTTTTTAAGATCAATGTCATACATCAAGGTCAAAAGGGGGCATAGTGTTTTACAAACACATCTTGTTTTTAGGTGTAAAAATAGTGGTGCCTTGATCGCTTCATTAGAAAAATGAGAGCTGTTATTTCATGCAAGATTTAATCACCCATGAGACAGCAGGGTATGGCCAACGTGTCTCGTATTCTACAGAAAACAATTAGTTATCATTACAATGCATTCATTAAGTGTGTGACAATAATTAAAGAAATGATAATTTGTGAGTGCCTCTTTAGAGTTCGCAGATAAACAGATTAATCAGCATTTGAAGATAGTGTAAACGCAGATCATAGAATTTTGCTTTTAGTACAGCGCTTCTCGCAAACATAAATTTGAAAAAAAGAATTATAGAAGCATAGAAAAAATGAATGATATGTGAATAAAATACAGTAGAACCTGTCTTAAGCAGTCATTCATTTTAGTGAACACAAGAGCCTTAAAAAGCAAGCCATTGCTTAATGCAGAGCTAAAGTAATGCAGAAAGCTCCTATAGGAGCTTTTTGCATTATTGTTTGTAACCGAAGTAAAAGATCAAATAAATCACATGACTCACAAATAGAGTTCAGTTAGACACAAATGATTTTTCATTGCTTATTTCAAATACAGTAAAACCTCTCTATAACGACCACTAAATTACATCAAATATTTTTTGTTAAAGGCAGGTGGCTGCTTAAAGCAAGGTGAAAGTAAAACAGAACGCTCCAATAGGAGCGTTCTGTTTTCCTTTCACCTTGCTTTAAGCAGCCACCTGCCCTAAATACCAACTAATTAACACAATTTAGTGGTCGTTATAGAGAGGTTTTACTGTATATCAAATTCTAATGAGATATTGAATTACTGTATGGTATTGTAATAACATCATCGCAAACAAACTGGACAAAGTGACACCATAGATTGGACAATTTACAGTTTATTTTGCACTAGTTTTACATGTGGTGAAATCGTTTGCATGCTAGACATGAGTTGATTGACATTTGCATAAAATGTAGACCCAGATCAGGGGGTTCCTAGAGAGGGAGTTTTATCAGGGTCTACACGATTTGGCTACTATTTCAGTCTAATGCCAGATTATCAGATCAGTTCCAAATTGAATTATACCAGTGGAAATGGGAGATTAGTTGTCCCAGTACCCGTGCTTAGGGTAATTGGGGTATTTACTAAAGTGAGATGACAGTGGAATAGTTCTTTGATCTCTCACTGCCCTCTGTCATTCAAACATGTTTTCAGTCTAATTTCCTCTTTTGTACTCGATGTACTGCAAATAATAGAAAATTCCATTTTGAAAATTCACTTTACCTGATGAATATTAATATAAGAAATAATGACATCATGAATATTTATTAGCTGATATTTAATAATTGCATAATTAAGTGTACACTGGTAGTTTTAGTATTGGTAGAAGCTGCAAAGTCAGATCTACAGTAAAACCTCTCTATAACGGCCACTAAATTGTGTTAATTAGTTGGTATTTAGGACAGGTGGTTGCTTAAAACAAGGTGAAAGTAAAACGGAACGCTCCTACAGGAGCGTTCTGTTTCACTTTCACCTTGCTTTAAGCAACCGGCCACCTGCCTTTAACACAAAATACTTGATGAAATTTAGTGGCTGTTATAGAGAGGTTTTACTGTATTTTAATTTCATAAGCAAGCAGAGCAGACCCTGATCAGACTACTCCTATATATAGGAGCTGTATGATTTGGGTCTACTCTGTTTGTAAACACATGAAAAGGCATGAGAAGACACATAATGAAATCATCAATATTTATCAGTTGAATTTCTATAATGGTATAATGAACACAGGAATATTACGAGGTCTTGGTGCAAAACTATTCTAACTCCTTCACTTTGTGAAGGAGTTAGAATAGTTTTGCACCAAGCCCTCGAAATTTATTATTATTATTATTTTGGCCATAGCAGAAAGTGTAGAACCAGGTCTAAATATTCCATAAAGCAAACAGAGCAACCCTGATCAGACAAATCCCTACAGGAGCCATCTAATCTTTATCTGGCATAAAAAAGCATCTCTATCAAGTAAAAGGTCACCCCATTGCCTCATAGGCTATTTTTAGATACAACCTCTTTGAATAAATCTACCGAAAAGGAGCGTTAAGTAGAGAAAAGGAATATTTTGGAATGTATTATTTAGAATTGAAGCAGACAACATGAAGACGTATCTATTATATTATTCGCAAACAGTGTGGATTCGAAATGTTTGCCACTCTGTTTTTCTTTTATAAAAAAATTGAAGAAATGTTCACAATAAAACTTGAAACTGGTGAGAAAGAGAAACAGTACCTGGCAGCGAAGGGTTTAATCCCATCAGTGTGGGAAACCAAGTCCTTAATGTCCTTGGCAAACAGTGTAGACCCAGATGAGAGGAGTCCTCTCATCAGGATCTACACTGTTTGTAATATAACACATTTTTTTTAAAAATGCACCTGAATATTCATGGTAATTAAGCTTGACCTGTTTGAATTTTGGAATAGTCCATTTGAACATTCAGCGTCAAAAAGGTTTTACGGACATAAAGCTATGGCAGCAGTTGCAAATAAGCTTACTTTATGCCTTATTTATGCAGTGGTTGTCTGAGTATTGCTATAACAGACTTAACCCTTCGCTTGCTATTCACGTCAATATACCTACCTGTAAATAGTGAAGACCCAGATGAGACAGCTCCTGCAGGAGCTGTCTCATCAGGGTCTGCACTATTTACAAGTTGATTGTGCAACCAGTGCACTCCACAGCAGTGATTGCACAGAGAAATACATGTACACATATAATTATACAACAAGGCAATGGGTGAAGAAGGAGAAACGTATTTTAAAATTCAGCAAGCGAAGGGTTAACTTTTGAATGGTCTGTTTTTCAAGTCAGAATAGTATTTTAATTTTTAGCTGATTAGGAGTAAAATGGTAAAATATCCCAGATATTTTGAATGAAAAACAGTGTAGACTGATCAGCGGTGCTCCTGTCTTCTAATTGGCATCTACACTGTTTGAAAAATGCCTGTTAACTTGTTGTCATGGAAAAGGGTTTATAATGCTAACAACAGCTTGTGGATATTGTTTAATGTCTTTTATGGCAAAGTTTGATGATTTCCAAAGGAGAAGAAATTAAATTGCCCTTTGCCAGAAATGAATGTGCTGACATTTGCAAATAGTTCAGACCCAGTCCAGTTGATGATTAACCCTTTACTCCATATACTATTTTTAGACCCAACCTTTTTGAATGAAACTACCCAAAAGGAGCATTTACTAGAGAAAAGTAAAATTTTAGAATTTTGTAGTTTGAAACCATTGTGATAAATAGAGCATTTGCTCCTATGGAGCAAATGCTCTATTTATCACATTGGTTTCAACAGGTTACTTTTCCAGAGGCGTCAAAAGGCGTCAATATGTGGGAATGGGTTAACTTGCCTTATAAGACCCAGTCCAGTTAATGATTAACCCTTTACTTTATTAACCCTTTCCCTGTTCTGTGTTTAGGACAAATTTCAATACCTACTGAATATTTATTAACAAAATAGTTATAAAGAGATATGGAAGATGGAACAGCGTATATATTTTAGAAAGCAAAGAAACAGATCTACCGAATTCTATTAGCAAACAGAGCAGACCCAGATCAGACGGCTCCTCTTGCAAATACGTGAAAACACTTTTATATGAAGGAAAAGGTTAACTTGCCTTATAAGGCTTTTGCAAACATTAGAACCAGATCTGATGACTCCTGATCAGGGTCAGCTCTGTTTGCTCATGATATAAAATAGATAAAATTCTATAGTTTCTGCCATGATCAGCATTTCTTGTGTTCATGTGCCATTAAAAAATATCTTCTGAATAATAAAAAAAAATCTATATTCATGTCAAATTTTTCTTACACAGATCTTCATGGAGTAAGCAGTTATGAGGGTTTAGGCAAAAGGATCAAAGTTGTCTTATTCAATATTTTAGCTGTTAACCCTTTCCTCCATAAATACGCTTTTCTATACCTTTGCAAATGGAGTAGACCCAGATCAGACAGCTCCTATAGGAGGTGCCTGATCAGGGTCTGCTCTGTTTGCTTATGGAATAATATACACTACTGCATACATAGGCCATTAAAGTATAGTTACTATATCATTAAATATGAAGTAGGAGAGTCTAGTAGAACGAACGATCAATGGCTGTAGTAGATACGATTTTATTTCGAACCAACGTTTCGCCTATACAATAGGCTTCATCAGGGATCATTAAATGTACATTAAACTTGTAAAATCCATTAATTTCCCCCATTATTTCCCCCATTAATTCCTGCATTAATGATTTTAATAAGGTTTGAAACATTAATGGGGAAACCCCTTAAAATGCCTTGAAATATTTTCATGGCCATTAATAAAACCCGGAAAGGCATTAAAAAATAAAGAAAATATTATTATAAAGTTAATGGCAATGAAAAAAACATGAAATCCTGTTTTAATATTCAATTTTTAATATTTAATCCTCAGGAGCAAATGCTGTATTTATCACAATGGTTTAAAAACTACAAAATTCTAAAATAATCCTTTTCTCTAGTTAATGCTCCTTTTCTGTAGATTTATTCAAAGAGGTTGGATCTAAAAATTAAATAGCCTATGAGGGAATGGGTTAAATCAATATTCATAAAGGAAAGGGTTAAAGTTCAAGCTGATTTAGCCCTTTATTCCATAAATATGCCTTTGCAAACAGAGTAGACCCCGACCAGACCCCTTCTATAGGAGCTGTCTGATCAGGGTCAGCTCTGTTTGCTTATGATATAATATAGATATGATTCTACTGTTTCTGCCATGGCCAAAAATTCTGGTGTCCATGTGCTATTATAACAATTAATCTAATTAATATTTGTAATGTCATTATCTCTTACATGAATATTCATTGAGGAAAGGGTTAAAATTTCAGGCTAGTGGTGAATCTTGGATTCGACGCTCGGACAGGTGGTATTTGTTAGGAGAAAACGGAGAAAAAAATAACCTTGAAACCTGTAGCAATCGATGATTACTTAGTTTGCCAAAAATTTAGAATTATCAGTGCAGAATATAGATGCATTATTTACAAGCTGAATACAAGATGAGCTTTAAATGACAGGAATATACAGATAAAGTCTGGTGCATTAATCTTGTTTAACCCTTTCCTCCATAGGCTATTTTTAGACCCAACCTCTTTGAATGAATCTACCCGAAAGGAGCATTTACTAGAGAAAAGTGAAATTTTAGAATTTTGTAGTTTGAAACAATTGTGATAAATAGAGCATTTGAATGTTATTGTATTTTTTTCATGGGAACTTTACAAAGACTGAATAATCAGATCTATATCATGTAAACAGGGCAGACCCTGATCAGACAGCTCATATAATAGGAGATATCTGATCTAGTGATGGGAATTGACTGGATTTTCATAATCGATAATCGGTTCATGCCAACCGACTAAGCTTCGATTATAATCGGAATCGGTTACTGTGTAACAAGTGTAGAATCTGCTGTGTAATACAGAAAAGTTTTAAATGTTCAAAGCGTTTGAAGATTGTTCTAATGCTATTCAAATATTTCACATGCTGCTTTTGTGTATAGTTTTGTTTGTAGAAGTTGCAAATAAAATAAATTTTATAAAACTGTGTTACCGGCTGTTTCTACCTGAATTAATGATTTTCGGAAGATCTACAGCCTGCAGATAGCTTCGTATATCAAGGTTAAAAATAGTATTAAACGGCGATCTTTTTTGTTTCTCCATCATCTGTCATTTTCTTTTAAAGTTTTACAAAACAAATCACTTATTGATTTATCATCGTCGTGTCTGGTTTCCATCACCTAAAATGGTCGCATATTGCTAAGCGATACTGGTACCCCGTTTTGATATGCCACTTATGACGTATACGCAATGTAAACCGGGCTAAAATAATGGGGCGCGTGCAGCTTCAAGGGGGTTTTCCCACACGGATACTATAAATAGTAACGGTAGGGTGGAGAAAAAGAAAGGGACAATTCGGATATTTAAGGAATATAAAGGGCAGTTTCTATCGGTAACTGATTGATACAATGATTGTTTATGATATAAATCTTTAGATCTCAATAACATCGTATTTTAATGTTCGAAAAAGCACTCGCATTCTTTTTCCGGTTCTTGAAATTTCAACTCTCAATTTTCTACTGGCATTTCGCGAGTATGCGAGCCCTAAGTTCAAACCCTGAACTTGTTCATTTAATAGCAAATATAGGAATCGTGATATAGTTTTAATCTTGAAATACCACGAAAATATGAAAAAATAATGCATAAGATTACAAATAACTTAGGTTATTTCCGTGATTCTCCATATTCCGATTAATCGGAAACAGCCAAGTCGTGCTCGAGCGCTTGGTTTGTGGCTGGGCTCGACTGATTTTCGATTATAATCGATTATCGGGACACCACTAATCTGATCTGTGTCTACTCTGTTTGCAAATGCATTATAACGGGTTTGCTTGGGTCTGCTCCATAGATATGCCTTTCTACACCCTTAGTGCAAACAGAGTAGATCCAGATCAGACAGCTGCTGTAGGATCAAGGTCTTCTCTGTTTGCTTATGATATGATATAAATATGATTCTTCAGTTTTTGCCATGGCCTGTGTCTATGTGCTTTTATAACATAACATATCTTTATTCAACTTGTAAAACCATGTACATTGTTGTTATAAATAATTATTATACTGCAAAGTAAAATCCTCGATTTTGATTGGTCAATTAGCCATGTATAAAAGCCGTGTATCCCTCTAAATTCTGATGTATATACGGAGTCATGAGCAACAATGGAATTTCCCCCGTCCAGGGCCTCACTTCATTGCTACAATAAAATAAAAATGGCCAACCAGCTTTACTTCGTTGATTCGATCCAAACAACCACCCTCAAACGAAATAACAAGAGTTTGAGACGGAACAAAGTTATCCATTGAGAAACATTTTTGTTATAGTTATCGTATAACAATGCAAATGAACCCGATACGTTGCGAAGGTCTTATTCTGCTCTGATGCTGAAAATGTTGTCAAAGTGCTTGTGCAAGTACTGATTAGGCCCTAAACCCCCACTTTTACAAAGACAATCCACACCCAATTCGATTCAGATTATATTTTTGCAATGCACAGTAAACGTACCTGTAAATTGCAGTATAGCCGCTCCTTCCAACGACCATTTTTGAATATTATAAAAGCGTCACTTTGACGTCATACAAATGATGTCGGAATAGCGCCAATGGAAAATGGACGAAGCGTACCATTGCCGAAGCGTACCAGGACTATGCGTACCATTTCCTGGACGAAGCGTACCAATAATAAAAAACATAAATTATATTTGAATATAACACTAAAGTATTATACTAATGTATAATACAGTGTTTTAAAAATATACTCTTACAAGATTACAAGTATTGGACATCATATGCCGACTTATTAGATTCTGTGTAAGAACCCAATATGCCGATTTCTTGACATCGCCATACAGGAAATCTACAGATTACAAGTTTCCCCAACACAGTCATAATACATGTAAGCTGCACAAATAAACATTAACAAAAGTCACCTGTATTGGACATCATATGCCGACATTTTAGATTCTGTGTAGAACCTCATATATGCCGATTTGTTGACATCGACATACAGAAAATCGCCCATTTACAAGTTTCCCCAACACAGTCATAATAAAATGCACAAGTATCCTTTATAAAAAATAACACCTGAGATGAACCTTATATTCTGAATTAGTTTTAAATAGCCCAAGATTTAAACAATCCAACTCTATTTACGAATCATGACCTGTGTGTATTGCGAATGATCTGGTATGCACTGCATTGAGGGTGGCACGCGTTATGGAAAATCCGGAAATTTGATTTACAGTAATCAATAATTTAACTCTTTCCCAATTCCAAAATTCGATACCTACTGAATATTCTTGGCCAAATTATTTAGAAATAGAACTATCAAACTCCATTAGCAAACAGAGCAGACCCTGACAAAATAGCCCCTATAAGAGCGGTTATATATGAGGGGAAGGGTTTAAATATTTTCACTGCAAATATACTAGAAATAAATTAAATAAGTATGCGTGTGCTTAGAAATTGTCAATATCGTTGGTCAGTGTTTGAATAAACTTTTAAAGCGGTTAATTAATTATCCAATTAATGACTGAAGTCATTATCGTAACGCCTCGGTCCCAACCCCACATTACGCAATGCACGCGTGTTTGAAACACTGGATTAAAAACGGCGAATTAATTGTCCAATTATTGGCTGCAGTTAATGTCGTTACGCCTCAGTAGCAACTCAATATGACACTTTACCCAAAATACTCAATCAGCGATATGCACGCGAATAAAAGTCACGCGCAAATGAAGACTTGACAGTCAAGAAAGCATCATGCCGGACTATCCTTGTTTAGACTGCTCATTAAACATCAAAGGACGGAGCCGGGCTGTGCAGTGCAGAAGTCTAGATGGCAACACAGAAAGTGCAATACTGGTAACATTTCTTAACAATTTTCGTTTTCTTTTTTTTCTTCAAATATTTTCCAAGTTGTCTGATCGGGTAGGTTTTGTTTGCGATTGCGGGAATAAGCTGAATTATGGAATCATTCTAAAGAAATTTGGACAGGCATCTTTATATGTAGCTCTGTTAATGGTTCCTAACTATCACTGCCATGTATTCCTATTTGTTTCAAAATAGTACCTAATCAGGCGTACTTGAAATGTCTATAATGCAAGTTCAGCATCATAGAGTAGCAGCGTGTCAGATGTATAAATCTTATTCCGTTGAACATGTAATTAGTATCAATCCAAAAGTTCTCCGTATTTGGAATTTGCTTTCTGTTTCAGGTGTAACACCAGCACAGTATAGACATGTACCCGAAACAACAACGGTTGTTGTTACAGATATGTGTTTCATTTTATTGATTGTTGATCCATGTTCTATTATATGTTCCGATTTAACCCATTCACTGTCCCGTCGGTTCTGGTTTCGAAGAAATCGCGAGTTATTGTCGTAACTCCGGCTTGACCATAACTTCTTCAAGTTTTCATTTACAACCTGAATTTTTGGTATGCATGTCTTGACAAGGCCTGTCCACACATACCAAAATGATAACAGACGATCGAGCGTTCGTATTAGCCCTACGATGAGTTTACGGCGCCCATAGACCCGCCGTAAGGTGAAAACCGCTCGGTCTCCGTACGGAGGCATACGGTCGCCGTAGCCTCTATGATTTGTCATAAAAAAGGTTATACATATTTTCTAAAATCGCAAGCCCGCAGCCCGTAAACACGTGGTTACAGGCATCGTGCGAACTCTGCACGGGCATCGTACGGAGGCCGCGCGAGGATCGTGCTGAAAAAGACCGATTTTCGGTGGACATGTAGCAAAAAAAATCGTACGGCGACCATACGGTCATCGCAAGATCACCACAAGGCTGCCGCTTGGTGTCCGTGCCATACCCGTGAAATCGAACGTACATCGATCGCATCGGTGTATATTTTTTTGACATTGCCTGCATTAATAGTCGTCTATCTATAGAAGATAGAACAATCCCACTGGTCTTCGTATGGAATCCACACAGGCTCCGTACGGGCTACGTACGATTGGCTTATCCAAGCGGAGACAGCACGGTCACCGCTCAGTCATCGTACGGATAAGCTCGATCAGTATACACAAATAATCGTACGATGATCGTAGAAAAAAACATCGCAGCCCGTAGACTTCTAAGATGCCAAACAAAATCGTAGGAAAATCGCAGAGAAAGAAATCGTACGGCCTCCGTGGCAAATGTAAACTTGCCATAAGCAAACAGAGCAGACCCTAATCAGAAAACTCATATAAGAGCCGTCTGCTCTGGGTCTACTGTGTTTGCAGAGACGAAGAAAAGCGTATTCATGCAGTAATGAGTTAATATACGTGAACGGGTACGAGTCTTTAGAAATGTGCTGCTGAGTGTATGTGCTATGACATCGGGAATATTAAATTTGCAATGGCACACCGTCATAGGAATTTTTGCATGACAGAAACTAGAGAATCTGATATAGTTTCGTAAGCAAACTGAGCAGATGATTCCTATACGAGCCGTCTGCCCAGGGTCTACTGTGTTTGCAAATGCATAAAAACGTATACTCATTATGTCCGTGTTCTGTTGTATGTCACTATAGTTAGTGTTTCTATTCATTTATATTAGGGTTTAGAACCACAACATGATAATCGGGACTGAAATAAAACAATAAAAATAATGTGTTTATTTTTGCCAGCCCCTTCGTTTTAAAATTTAAACGTAGAAACATATATCCGATTATAACGTTTACTCCATAAATATTCATGTAAGAAAAAAATACGATGAGTATTATTAACTGATTTTTGTAAAGACATGTAGGCTATAGATAACATTTTGTAATTTGTAAACTACATGTACATGATTGTATAGTTATATTTCATAACCAGACATGGCAGGCCCTGGTCAGACAGCCTCTAAAGGTGCCGTCTGATCTGGATCTACTCTGTTTGCAAACGTGTATTTATGGAATAAATGGGCTCAATATATCAGATTAGTGTAATCCAATTGGGTTTCTCTCGCATCGTATTATCAATACACATCGACATTCACACACTAGCGCGTGTGGCCCAATGTCACGTGATTATGGGCACGTGCCAAATACACACTGGCATATAACAGTGAAAACTGTAAAGGAATATCGGTTTTGGAACGAAGCTAAGTTCAAGTGTTAAAATTGTCACAAAAACGATTTATCATCCTGTTTTTTTTTCATTCTGGTTGTTTTATTTTGGGTCTGACCTGCTTGCAAATACTTTTTGTGTATGCATACGATCTTTGTTAGCTTAAACTCTACGTGGCAATTACCACACAGTGAAACCCTTAGTTGAAAGTTTACACGTTTCCGATATTCGCTGTACATAAAAAAGTGATTTGGCAGTAGCCAACACGCTGGATGGATGAATGATATTCTCAAATTCAAAGTACGTATTTTGAAAGAAACTTTGGACACCGTATTTAGGATCTTCCTCTTGTCTAGGAAAGTCGGTGTATGGGTCATAACTTGGATAAGGGTAACCGTATGTCATGACAATACTATGCTCAATTAAAACACATTAAGATAAAATATACATTAATTACATTTTTCATGTTTTCATATAACAATAATAAAAACTATTTATACCAGTTTCATATATTTGGTAAATGGTACGCTTAGACCGAAAATGGTACGATTTGGTAATGGTACGCTACGGTAATGGTACGCTTAGTCCATAAACCGCGCCAATCACTCTATAAAGTTTAACTGTTCTCATGCTGAAAAATAGTGTCTGCTTAACCGCTGATATGCTTGGAGTTTTACTAACGTCTGATTCTTTCAATCTTGTGAGAAACTAATGCACTTGGAAGACCCCTTTCTATCCACAAAATGAGCTGGCTATTATACATATATTATAAGCCCTTACCTTACAGTATGAGGCCCCTGAGGGGAAGCAAAACGACGCCTACATTAACAACGCTAATTAACTGCTACAAATATTAAACTTTGCAGTATAATAAAATCGTTATACAGATCATTGGCGGGATATCTGACTTTTCATTCCCTGCTGAGGAAAATACATGTAGCCCTCGCCTAACGGCTCGGACAACATGAATTTCCTCAGCAGGAAACAAAAAGTCAGATACCCCGCCAATGATCTGTATAACTAATAATGTTTCATAACACATGTCACATAATATTATTATACTAATATTCATGATTTTAATTGGCTACAAGTTCCATCTATCATATTTCATGATAACTATGTTGTTCATGTATATTCAGTAGGTATTGAAACTTGAAATAAACATAGAATAGTGAAAGGATTAAGTGACTACTGCGGAGTGAGTCAACTGTATTGATAGGTTGTGGTTGAGAAATATGAGAACTTTGAGAACTATTGAGAACTAATTTAACACTGAAATATGACAAAATGCTTGTTTTGATTTCCTCTGTTGGCATTTCAACAACACTATCAGAGTGGAAGGAAACATCAAGCAACATAACATATCATTTTGATCAGATTGAAACTATATGGAAATGTTAATTTGATATGCCTAGGACATGCAAAATGCACTTCAAATCTTTCACTGCCATAAGCATGGTCATTATTGATAAGGCTAAATTTAAGTATATGGCGATGGGGGATAACTGCCATAATATTCCATAGATGGCCTTTTGCCAAGAATGCTAAAATTGTTGCAATTTCTTAAAAACAACGGCTTGTGAATTTGTTGATGTATTTTAAATAATTGGATCAATAATTTTAGCTCATCAGAGCACAAAGTGCTCAGGGTGAGCTTTTGTGATCGCCTGAGGTCAGTCGTCCGTCTGGATGCGTCGTGCATCGCGCGTTTTCAACAATTTGAACCTTTAAATATCTTCTCTGAATCGAAGGGAATCTCAGCTTTCATCTTTGTCACATAGCATTATCTGTAGATCCTCTACAAAATTTATATAAATTATGGCCCCTGGGGTCAAAATTGGCCCCGTACCAGTAGTGCCTTGTTTCTATAGAAACATAAAGTAAAACTTTGAAAATCTTTTCCTTGAAACTGGAAGGTTCTCATCTTTCATATTTGGCACATAGCATCATATTCAGGTCCTCTACAAAAGTTTAAATTATGCCCCTGGGGTCAAAATTGGCCCAGGTGTGGCCTGTTTTCAGTAGAAACATATAGTGAAAACTTGGAACATCTTCTCTGAAACTGGAAGGTTCTCAGCTTTCATATTTGGCATATAGCATCATGTACAGGTCCCTTAGAAAAGAACCATATAAATTATTCCCCTGGGGTCAATTTTGGCCCCGTCCCAGGGGTTGCCAGTTTTTTATAGAAACATATAGTGAAAACTTTGAAAATCTTCTCCCTTGAAACTGGAAGGTTCTCAGCTTTCACATTTGGCACATAGCATCATCTTCAGGTCCCTTACAAAAGTTATATAAATTATTCCCCCGGGGTCTAAATTGGCCCTGTCCCAGGGGTGGTCTGTTTTCTAAAGAAACATATAGTGAAATCATTGAAAATCTTCTCCTCTGATTGTCTGGTGAGCAAGGTCAGGGCCATCATGGCCCTCTTGTTAAATACACAGTATAGCACATGACCTATTGTCTTAGATGAGTGATACAGGGCTACCATAGCCCTTTTGTTTAGAAGAAAAAGGGAAATAATCAATTATAGCAAATTTCAACTTTTGTAGAATACAAGTACAGTAAACCTCCACAAATGAGACCACCTCAAATAGGTATAATTCTGGGTGCTAGAGGCAGGTGGTAGCTTAATGCAAGACAAAAGTAATGCAGAAAGCTCCAAGAGGAGCTTTCTGTATTACTTTTGTCCTGCATTAAGCAACTACCTGCTTATGAAGACACCCATGTTTATTCATTAAGTGGTCACATTAGAGGGGGTTTACTGTACTTACAAAGAGGAAATATTGATAACACTTTAGTTTTTGGTACTGATTACCTTTACATACCTTTGAAAACACAGTAGACCTAGATCAGACATTTCCTATAGGAACTGACTGATCAGGGTCTGCTTGATTTGTTTACTTATGGAATAATGTAAATCTTATTCTACAGTTTCTGCCTTGACCAAATGATAATAAAATTCAGGTAAGCCATATTTATTAACCCTTTCCCATATGTAAGCACATTTTGACGCATCTGCAAACAGAGTAGACCCAAATCAGACGGCTCCTATAGGATCAGGGTCTGCTTTGTTTCCCTTATGGTGTAATATAGATCTGATTCTACAGCTTCTAAGTTAAAATTGTCCAGTGTTCATATGTCACTATAAAAAATAATTTTATTAATATTCATGATGTCATTATTTCCTACATGAATATTCATCAGGGAAAGGGTTAAGTCGTTATTTCCTACATAAATAATCTGTTTGTTCTTTTACAAACAGAGTAGACCCAGATCAAGATGGCTCCAGTACTTAATTGTCAGGTAATGATCTGCTCTGTTTGCTTATGGAATTACATACATCGAATTCTGCAGTGTCTGTCAAGGCCAAAAAAAATATTTATAAACATTCAGGTAATTAATATGCATTAAGTCATTATTTCCTACATAAATATTTATCAGATACCGGGTTACAAACATTATCTGCTACTTCTTGTTAAGAAGATTAGGAATTTTGTCAGTTTATAGCAGTGGCCATCGAATTATAAAGACTAAAGATAAGCAGATAATTTTATTATCCCTTTCCTTCATATAAATGCCTTTTCACGCATTTACAAACAGAGAAGACCCAAATCAGACGGCTCCTAGAGGAGCCATCTGATCTGGGTCTGCTCTGTTTGCTAATGGAATTTGACAGATCTGTTTCTCCAGTTTTTAAAATTGCTACATGTTCCACTTTCCATATTTCATTTTAACAAATTTTGTTCATGAATATGCAGTAAAAATTGAAATTCGGAATAAATATAGAACAGGAAAAGGATTAAGCTTGATAAGCAGAAATATGGTTCTAATCCAATAATTAACTGTAATGATGATAGGGTATATGTCTGAATTCACATCTTTATTAACCCATTCCTCCATAAGTACACCTTACTACGCCTTTGCAAACAGTAGACCCAGATCAGACGGCTCCTATAAGAGCCGTCTGATCAGTGTCAGCTCTGTTTGCTTATAATATAAAATAGATATGATTAATTCTACCATGGTAGAAATGTCCTGTGTCTATGTGCTATTATAACAATTTAATTAATATTCATGATGTCATTATTTCTTGCATGAACAATCATGGAATAAAGGGTTAAAAAAATTGTGAAAGTCAGATATCATGAACATGAATAAGGATGCCCTTAATCCTTTGGATGTGGGGCACACATTCACTTACATCTGTGAAACAATATGGACCCAGATCCTAACATTAGCAAACAGAGCAGACCCTGAGGAGCTGCAGGAGCTGTCTGATCTGGGTCTACTCTATTTGCAAAAGTGTGTTTATGGAGGAATGGGTTAAACATGTGAGTGCAGTTCTTACTTTTGATTGAGAATTTGTTCCATTTGTGGCAATTTTACTTTGGGTGAAAAGCAAAAACAAATAGATAAGCAGAAACTAATAGATAAACTTTCATATAGTACATCTGAAAATAATCTCTTTCATTATACCCCTGCAAACGAAGTTTGAGAGTGGGTTTATAGGAGTCAGTGTGTTGGTTGGTCTTTCTGTCTGTCAGTGGCACAATGTCTGTCCGTGGCATGGTTCGTCCATCCATCCGTGGCACAATGTCTGTCCATGGCATGGTTGGCCTGTCTGTCTGTCCGTGGCACAATGTAATGTCCGTGGCACAACTTGGTTTGATTTGCGATCAAGGCAGCTAAGTGGGGGTATTCCATCACGTTTAGTGATAGTCCTAGTCTATATTAGACTGACAAGGGATAATTAACCCTTTCTTCCATAAATGTGCCTTTCTACCCCTCTGTAAAAATCACCTGTTGAAACCATTGTGATAAATAGAGCATTTGCTCCTTTAGGAGCAAATGCTCTAGTTATCACAATGGTTTCAAACTACAAAATTCTAAAAAAAATCCTTTTCTCTAGTTAATGCTCCTTTCAGTAGATTTATTCAAAGTGGCTGGATCTAAAAATAGCCTATGAGAGAATGGGTTAAACTGGTCAGCAACAGAGCGTGTGTGCCAGAAATCACCTTGTTAATACAGAGTTTATTGGAACTTTATGCAAGAAGAGAGATTAATCTTGTGCAAGAAGAGAGATTAACTTTATCAACATCAATAAAATAACTGAAAAATAATCTGAAAAACATAACTCTCTCAACTTCCAATATTCAGAGCTCAAGCAGGATAAAGAGAAACATTTGATATGCAGAATCCAGTTATCTATGGCTTTTATATAATAATGATGTGAAATTTTATATTTTAGCCAGCGCAAAACTTGATATTTAACTCTTTCCTTCATATAAATGCCTTTTCAAGCATTTGCAAACAGAGGAGATCCAGATCAAATGGCTCCTATAGGCTCAGGGTCTGCTCTATTTGCTTATGGTATAATTTAGATATGATTCTACAGCTTGTGCCAATGCCATCCTGTGCTATTATAACAGCTAAACTAATTATATAATATTCATTCAATCATTATATCTTTCATGAATATTTAACCCATTCCTTCATATTGATGCCTTTCTATGCCTCTGTAATAGTCACTTTTTGAAATTATTGTGATAAATAGAGCATTTGCTCCTAAGGAGCAAATGTTCTATTTATCACAATGGTTTCAGAACTACAAAATTCTAAAATTTTCCTTTTCTCTAGTTAATGCTCCTTTTCGGTAGATTTATTCAAAGAGGTTTGATCTAAAAATAGTATAATGAGGTAATGGGTTAATGGAGACAAGGGTTAATGTGGATTATAAGTGGTCTTGGCCCTTTTCTTCATATAATCGCATGCATTTGCAAACAGGTTATACCCAGATCTGTTTGTTAAGCTGTGATCAGGTGTATTTGTGGAGTAAAGAGTTAACACGTTACTTGATAAATACACCTTTCTATGCCTTTGCAAGCAAAGTAGACACAGATCAGATTGCTCCTATAGGAGCTGTCTGATCAGGGTCTGCGGTTTTTGTGTCACTTGCCAAGAGGCAGTGTTTCACATAGGACTCACTTTTCAGTCGTCCGTCTGTCTGTCAGCCTTTCTGTCTGTCTATCATACTTTCTTGTTTTTAATTCTAACACTTCTCCCAGAAGGTGACACATAAAATTATATTCCTTTGAACACTCTTGTTTCTTATCAGAAAAATACAGATATAATTCTACAGTTTCTACTAGCTATGGCCAAAAATTCCCGTGTTCATGTGCCAGGATAAAAATTATTCTAATTTCTTGCATGAATATTCCTGGAGTAAAGGGTTAGGAGAGCTCATCTTCCAGGCTTTCTATAGATAAATAGATTTTTTTTGTTGAAAAGGATACAATTATACTTTATGATAGTGGAGGTGTTAGTAGAGGTTCAATGCTATCTTTTAATATGTACTGATGGTCTGGGAAGGGTGATTAACCTCAATCTTTGTCTTCTTTTGGATGTTTTATTAACTTTGAGAACTAGTGAGAACTATTATTTTATTTATCTTTTAATATGATACGGTATAATACAGGAGCAATGATATGGTATAATACAGCAGCAATAACTTACTGTGAGAATGTAATGTATGAGACTCAGACATGTCTCACAGTAATGTATCACTGGCATCAAGAGAGGAATGTCATAAAAACATATTAAGCCTTTACTCCATGAAAATTTGTATAAGAAGTAATGACATAATGAATGCCAATTAGATGAATTTTTAGCTTGTCTGTTTTTCGAAGAAAAAATATGATCTATTGTCGTAACTCCGGCATCAACATTGTCGTAGTCATCGTTGTCATCCGGAGACTTTAACATTGGCTATTACGTCTTTACTATTCATGAAACTTCACACACTTGTTCGCTGTCACAAGCACTACAATCGGAAAGAAGAGTATTGACACCGCATGTTTTTCTCTTGTTTATACATGTATTTGCATATTAACACAGGAAAGTTTTGCCATGGCAGAAACTGTAGAATCTAATCTGTATTATTTCGAAAGCAAATAGAGCAAACCACGAATATTGCTTTAACAGGAGCCATCTGATCTGGATTTACACTGTTTGCAAAGGCATTTAAAGGTGTATAAGTTGAGTAAAGAGTAAAACTAGCTTATCCTCCTAAATTTCTGTTGATTAATAGAAATGTTTTAGAAAATGATAAAATCATACTTGATAGTACAGGTGTTAAGTAGAGGCTCAATGTTATCTTATAATATGATACGGTATAATACATGAGCAATAACTTACTATGAGAATGTAATGCATGGGAGTCGGACATGTTCCACAGTAATGCATCACTAGTATTTAGAGATATGAATGTCATAAAACCAGAATAGTGCCTGCCTTTACTCCACAAAACGGGGAAATACGACTAGAAAAAGGAAAATAATAGAAATTCGTTGTTTTGAAACCATTGTGATACATGGAGCATTTGCTGCTGTGAAGTACAAATGCTCTATTTATCATGGTTTCAAAATATGACTTTTACAAAGGCGTCAAAAGTTGTCGATATGAGGGAATGGGTCAAAAGGTATCAATTTGGGAGAATGGGTTAGGTCGGAATGCGTTATAGCTACTGTATTATCCCTTTGTTCCTTATCATTGAACAAATGCAGAGACCTGAAAAAAACTTAACTCCATGGAAACTAATGTAAGAAATAATGATATCATGAATGTTAATAAAGTGAATTTTTATAATGGCACCATGAACAAGGGAATGTTTTTAGCATGACAGAAACTGTAGGATCCGATCTACATTATTTCACAAGCAAATACAGCAGACCTAACCCTGATCTGGGTCTACTCTGTTTGCAAAGGTGTCATAAGGAGTTATGGGTTAAAATTTGAAATGAACAGAATATTATTCACATTCCGTTGATAAATTCTGATCCAACCTCACAAATGCTCTATTTATCATGGTTTGAAAATATGACTTTTACAGGGGCGTCAAAAGTTGTCAATATGAGGGAATGGATTAAGTCTGAATGTGTTATAGCTAATGTATTATCCCATCGTTCCTGATCATTGAACAAATACAGAGACCTGAAAAAAAATAGCATGCTACAATACATAAATCGAATCTGCATTAATTATTGCAGAATTTTTCTTTCTATCTTTTTGTCATCATTCTTTCAATTTTTGTGTCATTGATAGCTTTATGTTTTTTGGGGGGTTATTTTATCTTGAAGAAAGAGGTTGATGCATTGCCATGGCCTTATTTTTGTTATATAGTGGTTGTCTTGTAAAAACTTCAACCTTTGCTCTAACCCTACAGTATCTTAGAGGAATTCTATGAGAATACAATATACTTATAAAAATATACAACAAAACCTCTCTATAACGGCCACTGAATTACATCAAATATTTTGTGTTAAAGGCAGGTGGCTGTTTTAAGCAAGGTGAAAGTAAAATAGGAGCGTTCTGTTTTTACTGTCACCTTGCTTTAAGCAGCCACCTGCCCTAAATACCAAATAATTAACACAATTTAGTGGCTGTTATGGAGAGGTTTTACTGTAGTGTTTTAACCTTGGCTCAGCATACAGTGTAGATCCTGATCAGTGGGCTCCTTCAGGGTCTACACTGTTTGCCTATGTCCTCTTTAACCCATTACCTCATAGGCTATTTTTAGACCCACCCTCTTCGAATAAATCTACCGAAAAGGAGTATTTACATTGTACTAGAGAAATGGAATATTTTAGAATTGTGCAGTTTTGAAACCATTGTGATAAATAGAGCATTAGAATTTTGCTCCTTAGGAGTAAATGCTCTATTTATCACAATGGTTTCATAAAGCGTCAATATAAGGGAATGAATTAACCTTTTCGATAGATCTATTCAAAGAGGTTGGATAAAAAAATATGAGGTAATATGTTAACCCTTCGCTTAAAATACATTTCTCCTTCTTTACCCATGCCCCATTGTATAATTACATATATCTTCACTGTGTACAAGTATTTCACTGTGCACTGGTTGCACAATCAACTTGTAAATAGTGCAGACCCTGATGAGACAGCTCCTGCAGGAGCTGTCTCACCTGGGTCTTCACTATTTACAGGTAGGTATATTGACGTGAATAGCAAGCGAAGGGTTAAGGGACACTTAGGCCCCATTGAGTTAATCCTTTCCACTGTTCTATGTTTATTCCAAATTTTAATACCTACTGAATATTCATAGACAAAATAGTTATATCATGAAATATGGAAGGTGGAGCATTGTAGCCGTTTTAGAAAACTAAAGAAACAAATCTATGAAATTCCATTAACCCATTCCCTCATATTGACGATTTTTGACGACTCTGTAAAAGTCACATTGTGAAACCATTGTGATAAATAGAGCATTTCACAATGGTTTCAAACTACAAAATTCTAAAATTTTCTTTTTCTCTGATTAATGCTCCTTTTCGGTAGATTAATTCAAAGAGGTTGTATCTAAAAATAGCCTATGAGGTAATGGGTTAACAAAGAGAGGAGACCCTGATTGTCGCTGACTCTTTCATAACCTTTTACTCTATGAATATTCGTGTAAGAAATGATGACATCATTAATATTGATTGGATTAGATTTTAAAATGCATCAAATTTTTGCCAAAGCATCTATAGTATTCCATAAACAAACAAAGCAGACCCAGGTCAGACCGCTTCTATAGGAGTCGTCTGATCTGGGTCTATTTTATTTGCAAACCATATAGAAAGGCATATATATATGGAGTAGTTAGATAGATTAATGGGTTAAGTAAATATAAGCAGGAGGCCTTCCAATTCTTCAAATGGGCCTTGGTCTGCCAATATGGCTGGCAGGCATATGAAATATATTTCAAATGCTTGTCAGACATATTAACCGAATTATGTCCATTTGGCCAGCTCCAAAGAAGTGTTCTCCATTTACTCTAAAATAAAACACCAAAACGCTTTCTACCCATTTGCAAACAGAACATAACTATACAGCTAATTACAGTAAAATCTCTCAATAACAGCCACTAATTTACATTAAGTATTTTGTGTTAAAGGCTGGTGGCTGCTTAAAGCAAGGTGAAAGTAAAACAGAATGCTCCTATAGGAGCGTTCTGTTTTACTTTCACCTTACTTTATGCAGTCACCTGCCCTAAATACCAACTAATTAACACAATTTAGTGGCCATTATAGAGAGGTTTTACTGTAATATCCAAAGGCTTGTTTTCTTAGAAACTGTAGGATTCTTTTATCATTTTAATTTTTCTACCTGTTATTAGGTATATTACTTAAGCTTTTTATACGCCCACCTAATAAAGGTGGTTGTATAATTGTCGTGGCCCTGTCCGTCCGTCCGTCCGTCCGTCCGTTCGTTTGTTCGTTCGTTCGTTCGTTCGTTCGTTCGTTCGTTCGTTCGTCCGTCAACATTTTGTTTGTCCGCTGTTTTCTGGGAAAACTATTTGACAGATATTAATGAAACTTTATACAAATGTTTAATGCATCAAGATCTGAAGCTGAGTTGATTCTGAGGTTCATTTGATTTTTCATTTCAGAGTAATGGCCCTTGTCCTAAAAAATATGCAAATAATTTGTCCGCTGTTTTCTGGGAAAACTATTTAAGAGATATTAATGAAACTTCACACAAATGTTTAATGCATCAAGATCTGAAGCTGAGTCGATTCTGAGGTTCATTTGATTTGTCATGTTGGAGTTATGGCCCTTTTACTTAAAAACTAGTGCAAATACATGCAAATAGTTTGTCCGCTGTTTTCTGGAAAAACTATTTGAGAGATATTAATGAAACTTCACACAAATGTTTAATGCATCGAGATCTGAAGCTGAGTTGATTCTGAGGTTCATTTGATTTTTCATTTCAGAGTTATGGCCCTTGTCCTTAAAAAATATGCAAATAGTTTGTCTGCCGTTTTCTGAGAAAACTATTTGAGAGATATTAATGAAACTTCACACAAATGTTTAATGCATCAAGATCTGATACTGAATTGATTCTGAGGATCATTTGATTTTTCTTTTCAGAGTTATGGCCCTTGTCCTTAAAAAATAATGCAAATACATGCAAATAGTTTGTCCGCTGTTTTCTGGGAAAACTATTTGAGAGATATTAATGAAACTTCACAAAAATGTTTAATGCATCAAGATCTGAAACTGAATTGATTCTGAGGATCATTTGATTTTTCTTTTTAGAGTTATGGCCCTTGTCCTTAAAAAATAATGCAAATACATGCAAATAAATTGTCCGCTGTTTTCTGGGAAAACTATTTGAGAGATATTAATGAAACTTCACACAAATGTTTAATGCATCAAGATCTGATGCTGAGTCGATTTTGAGGTTTATTTGATTTGTCGTTTCGGAGTTATGGCCCTTTTACTTAAAAAATAATGCAAATATATGCATATAGTTTGTCCGCTGTTTTCTGGCAAAACTGTTAGACAGATATTAATGAAACTTCATACACATGTTTAATGCATCAAGACCTGAATCTAAGTCGATTCTGAGGATCATTTGATTTGTTGTTTCAGAGTTATGTCACTTGCACTTAAAAAAATAATGCAAATCTATGCAAATATGAGGATGGCCATAACTTTTTCATTTGAAATGATATTTACTTCAATTTTTTTATATGGTTAAACCTTAATGTGAATTTTCACATATATTGCGGGGTTTTGATATGTCATTTTATTCTAAAGTTATGGTCCTTGAACTTTGTGTGTTCGTTGCTTTGTTTGTCGGTCAACTTTTAGTTTGTCTGTTGTTTTCTGGGAAAACTATTAAAATGATATAAATGAAACGTAACACAAATGTTTTAAGCAACAAAATTTGAAGCTGAGTTTATTTTGAGGTTCATTCAGTTTGTCTTTACAGAGTTATGGCCGTTGCAAGTTGGCGTATTATGTACCGTATGCGGTACTCTTGTTTCCATGAAGATTCATTTAAGAAATAATGATATCATAAATATTACATGTAATTAAATTAATTTGTTAAAACAGCACATGGATTATTATCCATGACAGAAACTGTAGAATTATATCTATAATTACGAGGGGTGTTCCAAAAATAATGTCACTTGCATCGGTGCTCATATAGCAGAAGTGCTTTTGTTCATTTTAATTTGCTCTGCCCTTCAAAATACTCTCCGCCAGCCAGAATACACCTTTTTAGCCGGTCAATCCATTTTTGGAAGCATTTTTCATACTCTTCAATGGGGACACCCATCAGACACTGATAAACAGCAGATCCAAGGGCATTTCTCGAATTGTATCTCCTTCCAGATAAATGATATTTAAGTTTTGGAAAGAGAAAATAGTCGCAGGGGGCCAAGTCTGGCGAATACGGAGGGTGCGGAAGGAAGGTAACCTTCTCTGACTCCAAAAAGTCAGTCACAATACGTGCCTTGTGAGCGGGTGCATTATCATGCAAAAGTCGGACATACTTAAGTCCTGTTTTGGGGCGGCTACTTTTGTAGTAGTTCTTCAATTTTCTCAGAACAAAGTTTTTATAGAACTTGCCTGTGACCGTTCTGCCTTTTGGCACCGGGATTTGAATAGCTGGACCCTTATTAGTGAAAAAAATAGCATACAAAACCTTCTTTACCGTTCGTATTCGTTTGGCAATACTTGGGCGTCTGGCATTTTTAGTGGCCCATATTCGGTTGGAAACCTTCCGCTTTGGTTCAAAATAATACACCCAGGTCTCATCACCAGTGACTATATTATCAAAAGCCTTTTTACTATATTTTGGGTACATTTTGAGAAGTTTTTTTGCCATTGTTACACGCGTCTTCTTTTGCTCATCCGTTAACAAATGGGGTATCCATCTTGCATTTATCTTTCTAACTTTTAGGTGTTTCTTCAAAATTGCATGAACTCTTGCTAACGACAAGTTTGTCATTCGAGCCAATTGTCTTACGGTGAATCGAGCATCAGTTTTGAGGATATTTCGGATTTTTTCTATGTTACCTTTGGTTGTAGTTGTTGCAGGACGACCTGGGCGAGCAGCATCTTTCAGTTGCTGCTGCCCAGCACTAAATTTAGCTACCCACCTACAAACAGTCCTGTGGGACATTTGGCCCTCCCCATAAATGTCACACACCTCGCGGTGAATATCTACAGCCTTTATGCCGAGTAATGACCTACCTTTTATATAGGCCCTAATTTCAAGAACATTTTCAGCTCATTTTCCTGTCATTTTGTGTATAGTCTAACGAATAGGCTATGAAACGATGTACACTGTACCGAGGCAAGTGAACGTGTGGACGAGATATTTACCTGTGTCACGAGCCAGTGATCACTCAATCGACACGAGGTGGTTTTGTGCATGAATTGCACGATTTCCGCGAAATAAAGCACAGATGACATTATTTTTGGAACACCCCTCGTATATCATAAGCAAACAGAGCAGACCCTGATCAGACGGCTCCTATAGGAGCCGTCTGATCAGGGTCTACTCTGTTTGCAAAAGCATAGAAAGGCGTATTTATGGAATAAAGGGATAATCCTTTTCCTCATACAAACACTTTTTCATGACTTTGTATCAAGGAGCTGCCTGATAAGTCTGCTCTGTTTGCTTATGAAACTAAGAGGTGTACCAATACCAAAAATATCATATGCACAGATGCCATTATAATTATTAAGCTAATAATTCATCATCATCATCATCATCATCATCGGTGTTTATCCACATCAGTAGGCCCCTTTCCTGACTGGCTGTACACATGACAGATATCCACATAATTCTATCTTGAGGGTCAACTTTATTCATGTTGTCATTATTTCTTAAATAAATATTCAACAGGCAAAAGGTTAATGAATAATTATGGTAGGAATAATTAATTTACAAATATTAATTAGATGATTTTTTCCAATGGTTTTTGATGAGTCAGACACTGCAAAATATTATCCCATCAGCAAACAGTGCAAACCCTGATCAGATAGCTCTGCACTGATCTTTATCTACTCAATTTGCAAATATTTAACTACTGTAAAACTGCAATAGTTAGAACACTAAAACAAGTATCATTATTGGGTGTTTAAGACAGGTGGCAGCTTAATGCAAGGGGAAAGTCATGCATGATTCTCACCTTTCATTAAGCAGCCACCTTGTCTAATAAAGCATCAATTCTTCATTATTAAAATTTCGAAGTATGAAGTTTTACTGTACTCTTTATCTCCTAAATCTCACCTACAATTAACCTCATAAGGATCTCCGTCAAGATAGTGTACAGAGAAACAGATAAAAGTTTATACTCGAATAGTAAAATCGAATAGTAAAATCGTCCTAAGTTCTCCACCAAATCCTATGACTTGTGACCACTCTTTAGAATTGTATTGATGAGACAAGTACTGTTATTCTTGAAAATGTTTTAATTTATACATCTTATCTGGACCTTTAAGTGAAGATTGTGTATCAACTAGTTTGGGATCCTCCCTTGCTTAACCTTTCCCTGTTGCATATACATATAAGGTAAGAAATTATGGCATCATGATTTTTTAGCTCACCAGAGCACAAAGTGCTCAGGGTGAGCTTTTGTGATCGCCTGATGTCCGTCGTCTGTCGGCGTTTGTCGTGCGTCGTGCGGTGTGCGTCGTGCGTCGTGTGGTGTGCGTCGTCAACAATTTGAACTTTAAAAGTCTTCTCCTCTGAATCTACAGGGTTCTCAGCTTTCATCTTTGGCACATAGCATCACCTATAGGTCCTCTACAAAAGTTATATAAATTATGTCCCTGGAGTCAAAATTGGCTCTGCCACGGTCCCAGGGGTGGCCAGTTTTTTCTAGCTGACTGTTGTTTTCTGTACAAGTAGCAGAATGCTGGGCTCACTTAGGTTAGGCATGGGGAAAACTTCAAAAATCTTTTTGTCAAAAACTACATGTCACAGAGCTTAGATATTTGGTGTATAGATTTACTTAGTATTCCTTATTGACATTGGTAAATATCATAGTTCTGAGGTTAAAATTGGCCCTGTCCTGTTGGTTATACTTTAAAATATTATTTTACACTATAAAGGTTCCTCTGAACTAGAGGGATTGAGGTCACTCCATCTGTGTTGCATAATCACTGAATAGGTCAAGTTCCTGGTCAAAACTCTGCTTCAGAATTAGTCTCTGGTTTCTCACACTGTTTTTAACCCATTCCCTCATAGGATATTTTCAGAATCTGCCTCTTGAAAAATTTCAGAATTGTGTAGATTTGAAACCATTGTGATGAATAGAGCATTTACTCCTATGGAGAAAATGCTCTATTTATCACAATGGTTTCATAAAGTGACTATTTTACCTCTTTGAATAAATCTACTGATAAGGAGCATTAATTAGAGAAAAGGAAAATTTCAGAATTGTGTAGATTTGAAACCATGGTGATAAATAGAGCATGTATGCCTATGGAGCAATGCTCTATTTATCACAAAGGCTTTTTTTCAGATCCTACCTCTTTGAATAAATCTACTGATAAGGAGCATTAATTATAGAAAAGGAAAATTTCAGAATTGTGTAGATTTGACACCATTGTGACAAATAGAACATTAATTTACTCCTATGGAGCTTTTGCTCTATTTATCACAATGGTTGGCAAATGCTCTATTTCTCACAAAGGCTTTTTTCAGATCCTACCTCTTTGAATAAATCTACTGATAAGGAAAATTTCAGAATTGTATAGATTTCAAACCATTGTGATAAATAGAGCATTTGCTCTATAGGAGTAAATTAACTCATATACAAACCACATATAAAGTTACATACCGGTCTGTGTCAGATCAGAATCCAAACTGTGTGCTAATTTTGGTCAAGTCATGCTAAGCAGTGATAGGGTTGTCATCTGTTAGAAATGTTGTCTGCTTATTCAAAGAGGTAAATCTGGGTCTACTCTATTTGCAAATGCGTGAAAACATGTTTATATGAGGAAAACGGTTAATTAGAGAAAAGGAAAATTTCAGAATTGTTTAGATTTGAAACCATTGTGATAAATAGTGCATTTACTCCTATGGAGCAAATGCTCTATTTATCACAAAGGCAAATGCTCTATTTATCACAATGGTTTCATAAAGTGACTATTATACCTCTTTGAATAAATCTACTGATAAGGAGCATTAATTAGAGAAAAGGAAAATTTCAGAATTGTGTAGATTTGAAACCATTGTGATAAATAGAGCATTAACTCCTATGGAGCAAATGCTCTATTTATCACAAAGGCTTTTTTCAGATCCTACCGCTTTGAATAAATCTACTGATAAGGAACATTAATTATAGAAAAGGAAAATTTCAGAATTGTGTAGATTTGAAACTTTTGTGATAAATAGAACATTTACTCCTATGGAGCTTTTGCTCTATTTATCACAATGGTTAGCAAATGCTCTATTTATCACAAAGGCTTTTTTCAGATCCTACCTCTTTGAATAAATCTACTGATAAGGAGCATTAATTAGAGAAGATGAAAATTTCAGAATTGTGTAGATTTCAAACCATTGTGATAAATAGAGCATTTGCTCCATAGAAGTAAATTAACTCATATACAAACCACATATAAAGTTACATACCGGTATGTGTCAGATCTGAGTTCAAACTGTGTGCTAATTTTGGTTAAGTCCTGCTAAGCTGTGATAGGGTTGTCATATGTTAGAAATGTTGTCTGCTTATTCAAAGAGGTAAATCTGGGTCTACTCTGTTTGCAAATGCGTGAAAACATGTTTATATGAGGAAAAGGGTTAAAAAGAGAAAAGGAAAATTTCAGAATTGTGTAGATTTGAAACCATTGTGATAAATAGTACATTTACTCTTATGGAGCAAATGCTCTATTTATCACTAAGGCAAATGCTCTATTTATCACAATGGTTATTATCACCAGTTATTGTTAACAAGTTTTAATTTTCCATTTCCATAACAATTCCGTTTGTATAAATTGTTGAAATCGCAATTTTTATACAATTTCTGCTTTGAAACAATCATCAGTACTCTAATTCTGAAGGGGTTCGAAACGTTCAGGTGTGAACTGGTTTTGTTACGAAACATGCTCTACAAGAGTTGTCGTTCGTTTCTAAATACGCAATATATCAAGGAGTTGTTAGGTTATGCGTAGTAATATGTAATGGAAAATGAAACTTTTCCACATATTTTTTGTGCGTTATATGCTTTCCAAGTTAACGTTCGGTAAACGTTCGGTATTGGACTTAGAAAATATTTATAATAAAGCAAATCATCCCAGAAAGCTTGCCATTATAATTATACAGAGAAAGGGTCAAATAACACCCCACAAAACAGGTGTCCAGTTTTGTTTAGAAACATACATGTAGTTGAAACTTTAAAAATCTTTCCCTCTGGTGAGCGATTTCAGGGCCATCATGGCCCTCTTGTTATCATTGCTTATGTACAGAGAATTTTTGGCATTAGTAAAAACTATAAAGTCAAATCTATTATCACTTCATAAGCAAACAGACCAGACCCTGATCTGGGTCTTCTGTTTGCAAATGCATGAAAAGCGCTTATATGAGGAAAAGCTTATGCTAATTTACCCACAGGAGCAAGACATGTTTGAGTCGGTACATGTATAATGTATACATGTATATAGAAAGAAGGGATCCGACTTCAAAAGATCCAAATTACCCACTCCTCTACTTTATACCCTTCGCACTGCAAGAAATACACCAATTTTCGATCAGATAAAAAGCTATTCCGTAAGCAAAGACAGTTTTATTCGAATATGCAAAGATTTTTCCGGTCAAACTTAACACGGCACCAGAAACATGAGAAAAATGGCCAAAATTTGTTAGTCGGACACGACCTCGTCCCTGAGTGTGAACCACTGACAGACTTGCAACGATTACTTATACCTCAAACACAATAAAATTTGGCGTTCATATCAGCAATACATTCAATGCTCTATTTATCACATTGGTTTAAAAAAGTTTCCTTTTCTCTAGTTAAAGCTCCTTTTCAGTAGATTTGTTCAAAGAGGTTGGAACTAAAAATAGCCTATGAGATAAGGGGTTAAAGTAAAATATGCCTGAAGTGCAAGCTCGAGAAATCCTTTAAAGCTGAGGATATGCTTTGCAGACAATCTTCTCAAGGAAAAGAGCTCTAATCTCGGATAAAATCAAAGCACTGGTGCACGTAATGCTGAAACCAGTGATTGTATTGAGTCAATGACCTGTTTTCTTTTTCATTCAATGTGCTGAAAATACCATAGACAGGCATGTAGATAAGAAGCGTATTTAGAATAAATCTAATTCTAAGTTTTCATATTTTTCTGCCAAACCTTGCTGCAATTCATTACACTAGTTGCCACTTTGTTAACCATTTACTCCTTAACCCATTCCCTCATAGGCTATTTTTAGACCAAACCTCTTTGAATGAATCTACCCAAAAGGAGCATTTACTAGAGAAAAGGAAAATGTTAGAATTGTTTAGTATTGAAACCATTGTGATAAATAGAGCATTTGCTCCTATGGAGCAAATGCTCTATTTGTCACAATGAATTCAAGAAGTGGGCCTGATTAGTTTCTACCAATACCAAAAAATCATTTATATGAAGAAAGATAGGTGAAAGCAGAACAAAGGTTCAAAGACAATTTTATATGGAGACTGGATTTATGTACAAAATCATTGTAATGATTCAGCTAATTAATATTCATGATGTCATTTTTTCTGACATGAATATTCATTAGGGAAAGGGTTAATAGCAATGCTTTCTTGCAGAGGTTTCCCTCCATGAAAATATAATTATTCAAATAGTTATAGTTCAAAATATGAATATGAAAAATATATTTATGTTTAAACATATATTTGCCTAATTTCACATGTGATCAATAATGACATCATGAATATTTATTAGGTGAATTTTTGTATTGACATACATGTATGTATACAGAATAAAACCTGTACAGTCAGATGTGTTAGAAATTCATAAGCAAATAAAGCAGACCCGGATCTGATGGCTCCTTTATTTGAAAAGGCATGTAAAGGCATTTAATTGTAGGATGGAAAAGATTAAGTATGATAACATTTGGACAGGGAAAAATAAATGTTTCTATTTACTTCTGTTTACTTCTTAAACTCGTTCCTTCATAAATACACCTTTCTATGCCTCTGTAAAAGTCACTTTATGAAACCATTGTGATAAATAGAGCATTTTGCTCTACACAGTGGTTTCTACACTACACAATTCTTAAAAAAATCTTTACTCTAATAAATGCTCCTTTTCTGTAGATTTATTCAAAGAGGTAGGATCTAAAAATAGCCTCTATTTATCACAATGCTTTCAAACTACAGAATTCTAAAACTTCCCTTTTCCCTAGTTAATGCTCATTTTGGGTAGATTCATTCAAAGAGGTTGGGTCTAAAAATAGCTTATGAGATAATGGGCGCTGCCATTTGCAAACAGTGTAGAACCAGATCAGAGGGCTCCTAGAGGAGCCCTCTGATCAGGGTCTGCACTGTTTGTCCTTCATAATCCCCTAGCAAGTTTAACCCTTTCATACTGAGTGGACTCTATAATGAAATACAGATGGGCTAGTCCACTTTGAACATTCAGCGTTGAAAGGTTGAAAAATCTGATTGAGTTGGCTTCTCATCTGGATCCAAACTGTTCACGAAGGTGCGACAGTACACAGTTACCGGTACCATGCAAAGGGCTGTACTTTTCATTGCATCTTACATCCAGATGTTGGCAGGACACATTCTTATATCATGTCGCATCCGATAGATGTTGGGGACATTTGAAGTACAGTAAAACCTGTCTACCGCGACCACCAAAAATAAAAGATTTTCTGACAGGTGGTAGCTTAAAGTGAGGTAAAAGTTATGCACAAAGCTCCTTTCTGCATGTCTTTCATCCTGCATTAAGCAACCACCTGCTCTTATAGAAATCCTCCTCCACCCCCATGTTTATTCATTGTATGGACGCTGTAGACAGGTTCGGTTGTATGGGTGTTATTTAGTGTATAATTAATTTATATCTAACATTAAGCATTGATTCCTTATCTAACATTAACCCATTCCCGCATATAGACGCCTTTTGACGCTTCTGTAAAAGACACTTTATGAAACCATTGTGATAAATAGAGCATTTGCTCCACAGGAGCAAATGCTCTATTTATCACAATGGTTTCAAAACTACAAAATTCTGAAAATTTCCTTTTCTTTAGTTAATGCTCCTTTTTGGTAGAATTAATCAAAGTGGTTGGATCTAAAAATAGCCTAAGTGGGAATGGGTTAAGCATTGATTCCTTATCAAGTATTTACGTTTATCAAAGTACTGGTATCAGTAACAGTTTGAAAATATTATGTTCTGTTTGACAGTCTGGAAGAGACTTAAACATTGATTCCTTATCAAGTATTTACGTTTATTAACCCATTCCCTCATAGGCTATTTTTAGATCCAACCACTTTGAATAAATCTACAGAAAAGGAGCATTAACTAGAGAAAAGGAAGTTTTTAGAATTTTGTAGTTTGAAACCACTGTGATAAATAGAGCATTTGCTCCTATAGGAGCAAATGCTCTATTTATCACAATGTTTCATAAAGTGACTTTCACAGAGGTGTAGAAAGGCGTATTTATGGAGGAAAGGGTTAAAGCCCTGGTATCAGAGTAACATTCTGAAAATGTTTGTTCTGTTTAACAGTCTGGAAGAGACTTAACTCTTTACTCCAATAATACGCCTTTCTACACATTTGCAAACAGAGTAGACCCAGATCAGATTGCTCCTGTAGGGTCTGCTCTGTTTGCTTATGATATGATATAGATATGATTCTACAGTCTATGCCTTGGCCATGATTTTCTGTGTTCATGTGCCATTATAACAATTAATCTAATTAATATTCGTGATGTCATTATTTCTTACATGAATATTCATGGAGTAAAGGCAACATCTACTAAACTCTGATATGAAGCAAAATTTAATTACTTGTTACAGGAAATTACATTTTCTGTCCGTCTGTCTGTCTGTCCATTCATCTGTCCGTCCGTCAACAATTTTGATGTGGCGCGATAACTGAAACAGTATTTCACATATTGGTTTCATATTAAGGGCATATGCCTAGTATCGTCGAGGAAGACGCCTATTATTTTTTGGTTGAATCAGATCACTATGTCTAGAGTTATCTGTCCTTGATTCATCAAAGCTGCCATCAATTTTATCAAGTTTTTATGTGACGTGATAACTCAAACAGTACTTCACATAGTGGTTTCATATTAAGGGCATATTCTTAGTACCATCAGAGGAAGACACCTATAGTTTTTGGGTTGAATCAGATCACTATGTCCATAGTTATATGCCCTTGATTTATAAAAAATGCCATACATGTATTCAACAAAAGATCATCTGCAGGGCTCTCTCTGACTGGGTCAGTTTTCTAGTTATTTGTTCAAGCTTTTAACCCTTTCCCTGTTCTATGTTTATTTCAAATTTCAATACCTACTGAATATTCATAGACAAAAAGTTAAAATGAAATATGGAAAGTGGAACATTGTACCAATTTTTAGAAAGTAAAGAAAGATATTTCATATTCCACTAGCAAACAGAGCAGACTCTGATAGGAGCCGTCTGATCTGGGTCTACTCTGTTTGCAAATTTTAGTATTTTAGTATTTGGGTAGCTCTAGATATAAATAACATATAGATTTCATTAGGTCTGATCATGACCAATAAATTCTCATTTTCTTAGATGATCATTACTTGATACAATCTTTTCTTTGCTTCATGTGTATTCAATTTCATAAGACCATATGTTTCGCGTTTTAGTGTAATTTCGGAGCATTTCTATGAAAAAATAGCCATTTACATGTCTGATATTGTGGGATTTTCATTTCATGTTCAGTGATTGCTATGTAAACAGCTCTACAAGGACATTCTTCAATGACACAGACATTCAATGGTTGTATCTTTACTTCATCCTCGCATCTGCTATCTATCAGTTATACAATCTTGAAGTCCTCTACAAAAGTTATATGAATTATGCCACAGGGTTCAAATGAAGCCCCGTCCCAGAGGTGGCAAGTTTTCTATAGAAACATAGTGAAAACTTTGAAAGTCTTCTCCTCTGATTGTCTGGTGAGCAATATCAGGGCCATCATGGTCCTCTTGTTTGCTTAACCCTTTACTCCATAAATACTCACCGTTGCAACCAGAGTAGACCCAGATCAGACGGCTCCTGTGGGAGCCATCTGATCAGGGTCTGCTCTGTTTGCTTATGAAATAATATAGATATGATTCTCTAGTTTCTGCTTTGGCAAACATTTCATGTGTTCATAATCATGTCATTTTATAAGGACACTTTGGAACATTAATATGACGTCATACATCATAATTATATGATGTCAAGTTTGGGAAATCAATGTTTACATGTTATTAAAATGGCGAAAACACACTGTTTGGGTTATGTGAGAAAAAGAATCTGATGATCATTGTCTTTTAAGAAGGCGAGCTTAATAACATTTTCTTGGCTAGTTTAGGAACATTTGATCTTAACACTTCGCTTGCTGAATTTTAAAATACATTCTCCTTCTTTACCCATGCCATGTAGTATAATTACATATATCTTCACTGTGTACAAGTATTTCGCTGTGCAATCACTGCTTTGGAGTGCACTGGTTGCACAATCAACTTGTAAATAGTGCAGACCCTGATGAGACAGCTCCTGCAGGAGCTGTCTCATCTGGGTCGTCACTATTTACAGGTAGGTATATTGACGTGAATAGCAAGCGAAGGGTTAATAAACAACTTGTGACAGATCTTCTATTTCTGTTATATGTACATTCTAAACACTTTTCCATTTTCATTTATTGGTAATTACTCATGTTCAGATCTAGATCTGATTCAAAATGGCTCATGGCCTCAGCAGAATCCAAACTGATTGACATTAATTGTCTTCGTGGTTTTTTAAACAGATGGAAGGAAATCAAGTTTCAATAATTAAGGTTGAAAACAAAGTCTGACGACATCAGAGGCTGAGAATGCTGAAAAAATCTGTCACCCAACAGCCTCCACTTGTCTGGTAATGAAATCAAGAAGCAGTAATGAAACCAATTCAAACACTTCAAAGAAAAAATACTTAACGATTGGATGCTGAATTTTCGGAGTGAAAATGTCCAGCGTTGTTTAACCCTTTCCTCCATAAATACACCTTTCTACACCTCTGTACAAGTCACTTTATGAAACCATTATGATACATGTAAATAGAGCATTTTGTTCTATTTATCACAATGATTTCAAACTACAAAATTCTAAAATTTTCCTTTTCTCTAGTTAATGCTCCTTTTCTGTAGATTTATTCAAAGTGGTTGGATTTAAAAATAGCCTATGAGGGAAAGTGTTAAATGGAGTCCATTCATTATGAATGATGATTATTTGTGATTTGAATGACAATGGAGTGTAGATCATGATCAGAGGGCTCGCTCCTCTAGGAACAATCTGGTCTGTACAGTATGCAATGGCTAGTAAATCATTTGTTTCCTGCATTCAAAGGATTCAAGCAACACCTTCTTGTAACAGAGGCCCAGATAAGATGCATAAATTTAAACATTTTCAAGTATGACTTCCATTATTTCTTCACCAAACCCTATGTTGTGACCACTCTTTAGAATCATCTCGAAGAGACGATTCTAAAGAGTGGTCACAAGATAGGGTTTGGTAGAGAAATGACGATTTTAGTATTTCAGTACTGTCGATTTTAGTATTTCAGTACACACCTTTATCTGTAGCTCAGTTGTAATCCTTTGCCAGTCAACTGTCCAGAGCATGCTATGTTTGTCAATGAGCGACTTCGATCATCAACCAGTGGTCCCTACGGTCTTTGATCGAACGCAGACTGGTCGAAGTTTGGTTAGTTTGGTTTGGTTCCTCTGGCTCGCTCTTCACGAAAAAGGAGCAACACCACTATTGAGGTATTCCGAATTTCAACTTTAGTTCAACCATACTGCAACCGTTGGTCTAACCAGAGACACTAAACTGACGTCATTTCCTCTAACCAGAGACAGTTCGATCAAACTTTAGTCGAATAGTAGTCACAACAGTCGATGATTGAAGTTGCTCCAAGTGTATTGAATTTAGTTCAAACCTGTAGACTCTATCTACAGCCTCAGTAGGTTATGCCTAAGCCAAGTGATCTTGTATTCATATATCATCTTGAAAATTCAGCTAATAAATATAAATAATTAATTCTTACTTGAATATTCACAAGGGAAAGTGTTAATTTCTGGCAATGTTTGTGCTGTCTGATCCCTTTCCTTCATATAAATGTGTTTTTGAGCATTTTCAAACAGAGTAGACCCAGATCAGATGGCTCCTATAGGAGCCATCTGATCAGGGTCTGCTCTGTTTGCGTTTGGAACAATATAGATCTGATTCTAGTTTCTGCTTTAGCAAAAGTTCCATATGTTAATATGCCATTATATGAATTAATTAATACTTAATATGATGTCATAATTTCTTTCATGAATATCCCTGGAGTAAATGGTTAAGGTGATGTGTGCATTCAAAAGAATTTTCTCATTACATTTTATGAGTGATGCATGATACATGCAAGAGTCAATGTATGACTTGGCATTTGGGGAATTAACTTAATTTCTCATGAAGCATGTCTGTTTTTGATTAACATTGAATTAACACTTTCAATGTTGAATTATCAAAGTGGAATGACCCAGCCTTATTTTAAAGGTCGTGTCTCTTTCGAAAAAATAAATAAATACATGCGTTAGAATATTTTGAATGACAAACAGTGCAGACCCTGTTCAGAGGGCTTCTGATCTTGGTTTACACATTTTGCAAATATGCAACAATTAAACTCAATTTCGAATGCATTCAGATGATTAAATAAAGACAAATCAATTTCTGCAGCATGCACATTGCCGTGTGCAGTTTGCTATGTGTGCTATTTTAAGGCCATTTCCGTGTTCCCTAGATTATTGCAATTTGAGTTGTTAAATGTTAATTGATCTTCGAATATCAAAAAAATATACATCTAATTGGAAATTATTTCTTTGATAGCAATTACAAAATTGAGTAGGAATTTGGAATTATTCAGACAATCAGTATAACTGTGAATAATCTAGTCGTTACTCAAATTTAGTGTGAATCAAATCACCACATTAAATCTTTAGAGTACTGTGTGAATCAAATCATTTTCAATCTTAGATTTCTAATCTGGTTAACCCTTTCCTTCATATAAATGCCTTTTCATGCATTTGCAAACAATGTAGACCCAGATCAGACGGCTACTATAGGAGACATCTGATCAGGGTCTGCTCTGTTTGCAAATGACAGGATATAGATCTCGGTCTATGCTTATGAAACTTTTTAGTTGAGTCTGAGTTCGTTCTCAAGCTTTTGATTGGTCAGATTTGAGTTCTCAAGCTTTTTGACCAATCAAAAACTTGAGAACGATCGCTCCTACTCGGCTTGTAAAGCCATAGAAAGTTTTTTGTTTTTGTTTTGTTTTGCTTTGAGAGAAACTGTAGAACCAGGGTCCATGCTTATAAAACATTTAGTTGAGTCTGAGTTCGCTCTGTTTGCTTGTGATATAGATATGTCAGCATTTTCGGCCATGGCCATAAAGTCCTGTGTCCATGTGCTATTATAGGTATAAGAAAAATCTTCTTAATATTCATGATATCATTATTTTTTACATGGTTATTCATACAGTATAGGATTAAATGGCATTTTGAATACAGTAAAAACCTCTCTATAAGGGTCACTAAATTGTATTAAATAGTTGGTATTTAGGGCAGGTGGCTGCTTAAAGCAAGGTGAAAGTAAAACAGAACCTCCTATATAGGGGTGTTCTGTTTTTCTTTCACCTTGCTTTATGCGGCCATCTACATTTAACATAAAATACTTAATGTAATTTAGTGGCCGTTATATTTAGAGAGGTTTTACTATAGTTTTGGACCATGATGAGACATCTGAATTCTGGATTCTAATAGAGTTCATCACAAATTCTCAGCTAGTTTCTTGGGATGTTTTCTGCCATAAAGGTGGCAAGAATAATAGACTAGTGTAGTATATGTGTCCAAGAATATGACCTTTTTGCAAGGGATCTGTCTGCTCTAATGTGATTAAAGAAGCCTATGTTTTGAAGAATGATGTTTTGATGTCACTGATGCACATGAGCTCTATTGGCGCCAAATAAGTTTTATCTGCAATCAGTGTCGTCTGCTTTAAGTTTCAAAGTGGACTTTCCTTCAATTTCTTCCCTAAATCTTAACCCTTTCCTCCATAAATACGCCTTTCTACGCCTCTGTAATGGTCACTTCTTGAAACCATTGTGATAAATAGAGCATTTGCTCCTTAGGAGCAAATGCTCTATTTATCACAATGGTTTCTATACTACACAATTATAACATTTTCCTTTTCTCTAGTAAATGCTCCTTTTGGGTAGATTCATTCAAAGAAGTTGGGTCTAAAAATAACCTAAGAGGGAAAGGTTAAATGGTGTGTCATAGACTTTGGATCCTGATAAATGAGATGCCAAGTTACTTGGCGTCTCATCTGGATCCATCTTGTTTGCAGATTCACTCATTTCACCAGAGACTTTAGCGATGAAAGAGTTATAAAATTTTATGACATAACTGCTTGTTTATTTCACTTTGACATTTGATTTCTGATCCTGCAACACAATAATTTTGATCAAAATTATTGTGAACTTAATAGTGCAGACCCAGATCAAATTGTTCTTTCAAATTGAGGCATTAAATAGTGCAGGAGTCATTTGATCAGGGTCTGCACTCTTTGCTTTTGTCTAATTTAACCCATTTTATATATATGGTATATACAGTAAAACCTCTCTATAACTGCCACTGAATTACATCAAGTATTTTGTGTTAAAGGCAGGTGGCTGCATAAAGCAAGGTGAAAGTAAAACAGAACGCTCCTACAGGAGCGTTCTGTTTTACTTTCACCTTGCTTTAAGCAACCACCTGCCCTAAATACCAACTAATTAACACAATTTAGTGGCCATTATAGAGAGGGTTTACTGTACTCCTTATTGAATATCCATGTAAGAAATAATGGCGTCATGAATAATAATTACATAATTTTTATTATGGCACATGAACACAGGGATTTGTGGCAATAGCAGAAAAATGGACAAATCTATATTATTTCATATTAAGCAAACAGAGCAGACCCTGATCAGATCAGACCCTGGTCCTTTAGGAGCCATCTGGATCTGGGTCTACTCTGTTTGCAAAGGTGTAGAAGGAAGTTATGGAGTAACGGGTTAAAGTTTTCAAAATGATTTTTCAGCTTTTTAAACAGCTGGAGAGGGTGTCTGAATATGTATGATACTCATCAAAAGATAATATTATAGTATTCTATTACCCAGTCTGTTAGTCTATTTCACACAGCATGTTGACCCAGGGTCCATGCTTATAAAACTTGTAGTTGAGTCTGAGAACGTTCTCAAGCATTTGATTGGTCAGATTTGAGCCTTTGGCTCAAATCTGACCAATCAAAAGCTTGAGAACTCAAATCTGACCAATCAAAAGCCTGAGAACACAGCATGTTGACCCAGGTTAGCGATCAAGGGCCATCATAGTCCTCTTGTATGTTAGAAATGGAGAAAAATTACCTGTAGAATACTAAGAGATGACCTTTTTTCAGAGAACAATTAACAGAGCATGCAGAGAGATAAAAAGACAGATTGATTTATACCAAAAGTTATTTCCTTAATTATTGGTGTTCTATTTCCTCTGGGGGTATAATTCTGCAGAACTTCAATAATTGACTCAAAATGCTTTGAAATTTTAATGTCAGTCACACAAGACATAATTTCAGAACATCTTAGCAAGATAAAATGTACTGAAAGACATTTTACGCTATTGAAATGCAGTAAATCTGTCTAGGGCGACAACTCTGAAATAGTGTGATTTAGGTCTTTAGGACTGGGGACAGCTTCTGAGGAATATTCATGTAGGATGAATATCAAATAGAATCTTTAGCTCATTTTTTTTTTCAAGGAAAAAATATGAACTATTGTGGTTACTCCGGCATCGATGTTGTCATCATCGTCATCGTTGTAGTCCAGAAACTTTATTGTTTGCTAATACTACTTTACTGTTCATGCAAATCTTTACACTTTTGTTCACCGTCACAAGGGCTACAATCAGAAACTAATTACCCTTAGCACTACATTCAATGCCCTTGTTTTTAAATTTTTAAAAAGCAGGATGTTTTAGTCTTAGCAGAAACAGTAGTCAGATTTATATAAATCAATAAGCAAACAGAGCAGATCCTGATCAGACAGGTCCTGTGGCCACCATCTGGTCTGGATCGACTTTGTTTGCAAAGTCATCAGAAGGAATCTATATCAGGTAAAGGGTTAATGCATTGAGCTAAACTCTTTGATTAAATGTACCAAAAAGGAGCATTAACTAGAGAAAAGGAAAATTGTAGATTTGTGTTGTTTTGAAACCATTTTGATAAATAGAGCATTTTGCTCCAATGGAGCAGAATGCTCTATTGATCACAATAGTTTCAGAAAGTGACTTTTACAGAGACATCAATATGTGGGAATGGGTTAACCCATTCCCTCATATACATGCTTTTTGACGTCTTTGTAAATATAGTAGACCCAGATCGGTCAGCTCCTGTAAGAGCCATCTGATCAGGGTCTGCTCTGTTTGCTTATGAAATTATAATAGATGTGACTACACTTTCTACTAATACTAAAAAATCATGTGTACATAATATTATGACATCATAAATATTCAACTAATGAATATTCATGATGTCATTATTTCTTACATGAATATTCAACCGGGAAAGGGTCAAACAGGGTCCACACAGTTCATCATCTGGACGATTCCATTTTGAAAGATTATCATTCCAAAGCATAATTGCCAGCTGTCAACCTCTGTCTGTGTATCCTATGTTTAATCTTATTCGATAGCAGTTTGTTGGCGCTCGTGTTATCGTTTAAGACTCTCTGCAGACTTCTATAGTGGGGTAAGAAATTTGAAATATTGACATTGAAAACGCATTAGGGTAATTGTTAATATTTATTAAATGCCATATGGTGCCAGGTCTAATATTGCAAGTTGATTACAGATATCTTTGCTGATGATGCGCATTTTGATTGCAGATACTTAACATACCAGTATATACAAGACAGTCAGTCGTATTTGTTAGAAATAGAGAAGTACCTTAAGTATTGGGACATGGACATTCAATCTTCCCACTCCATGTGTTTATAAAAGTCAGTAAGTCAGTCTGACATGTCATTTTGATTCCGTTTTCTTAACTTTAAATCAGACTGATATAGTAGCAGATAGTGTAGACCCTGATCAGACTGCTCCTTCAAGATCTTTGTCTTCACTGTCATGGCCAGATATTACTGTGGTCATTTCGAGGGCTTGGTGCAAAACAATTCACAAAGTGAAGGAGTTACAATAATTTTGCACCAAACCCTTGATTTGCTTTAAAAATCTAATTAATATTCATGCATGAATATTCGGTTTCTGCAAAGCCGTATAAAGGCCTACTTATGTTGTGAAAGGTTAAAGGAGAAATAAAAAACAGCAGAACCTGTCTAAAGCAAACTCTTAACCCTTCCCCACATGCATATTCATATAACCCTTTCCTCCATAGGCTATTTTTAGACCCAACCTTTTTGGATGCATCTACCGAAAAGGAGCATTAACTAGAGAAAAGGAAGTATTTAGAATTTTGTAATTTGAAACTTGTGATAAATAAAGCTTTTGCTCCTATAGGAGCAAATGCTCTATTTATCACAATGGTTTCAACAGGTGACTTTTACAGAGGCATAGATAGGTGTATTTATGAAGGAAAGGGATAAGAAACAATGGCGTCATGAATATTTATTAGCTGGATTTTTATAATGTCATATATATGGGTACAACGGACATCTTGGCTTGGACAAAAACTGTACTACTGCAAACAGAGCAGACCCTGATCAGACGGCTTCTACTCTGTTTGCAAGGCGTGAAGAGGCATTTATATAAGGGAAATGAACGTTCAAATGGACTGTTTCAACTGGCCAAATTTATCATACATATTAGGAACTACATAAATACTTGAACTGCTCTGATCTAATATTTCAACCACTAAGGGCCATTTACAAAGATTATCATGTCAAAATCTTTGAAAAGGCCCTTAGTGGTTGATAATCTTTGAAAAAGGCCCTTAGTGGTCGAAATAGATCAGAGCAGTTCAAGTATTTATGTATTATATTAATTCCCTATTTTGGAATATTTTCTCTGTTAGGAACTGTTATTGTAACGGAATGACAGTTTATTCCCAGATGAGAGGACTCCATCCTCTACAGCTACTCTCTTTGCAAAGGTGTGAAAAAGTGTTTATCCCTTTCCACCAGAAATACGCCTTTGCAAACAGAGTAGACCCAGATCATACAGCTCCTATAAGAGCTGTCTGATCAGGATCTGCTCTGTTCGCTTAAGATGTGATATTGATGATTCTACAGTTTCTGCCATGACCGAAAACATTTGTGTCTACAATATGTGCTATTATAACAATACAGTTAAACCTCTCTATAACGGCCACTAAATTGTGTCAATCAGTTGGTATTTAGGGCAGGTAGTTGCTTAAAGCAAGGTGAAAGTAAAACAGAACGCTCCTATAGGAGCGTTCTGTTTTACTTTCTCCTTGCTTTAAGCAGCCACCTGCCTTAAACACAAAATACTTGATGTAATTTAGTGGCCGTTATAGAGAGGTTTTACTCTAAACCTAATTAATATTCATGACATCGTTAATTCTTATATGAATATTCATGGAGGAAAGCATTAAATGAAGGAAAGGGCTAGACATCTCCTCCTTAACTGCTGAATGCAAACTGCTGAATGCAATTTGACCATACTTCACAGAAATGATTTATTAGAGGTCCTCTATCAAAGTAATGCAAATGGTGCCCGGAGTTCCCTGCATAAGTAGATCTTTGGAACTAAAACGAGATTTTGATGAACAATCTCTTTTATTCCTTTCCCTTCATATAAACACTTTTTCATGCCTTTGCTAACAGAGGGCACTGAGATCAGACAGCTCCTATAAGGAGCTCTGTTTGCATAAATGAAATACATGTAATATATTCTGCAATTTTTGCCATGGCCAAAATGTCCTGTGTTTATGTCTTTTATTGAAATTAATCTCATTAATATTTATGATGTCATTATTTCTTACAATTCAACCAAAAAGGAGCATTAATTAGAGAAAAGGATTTTTTTTAGATTTTTGTAGTTTGAAACCATTGTGATAAATAGAGCATTTGCTCCTATAGGAGCAAATGCTCTATTTATCACAATGGTTTCAACAGGTGACTTTTTCAGAGGTAACAAAAGGTGTCAATATGCGGGAAAGGGTTAATGAACAAACAACATGTTTATATTGTATATGTAGTACAAAATATTGCGTGCCGAACTTCTCCTGTTCCAGCTGTGATCGTTATTGACACTTTGTTGTCATAAGACATGGTTACACATCAAGTGGGGCCACTATGTTCTGTGGGCATAATTGTAATAACTACTTTCTGAGCAATGGCTGTAAGGAATGGTACATACTGACAATGTAGAATGATCCATCATTGTTCATGGTGGAGTCCATTCACTGAAAAAGTATAAAATTTGCTGGACGACTTTCAGTGACAATGCAGACCCCAATCAGAAGCCTCCTCTGGATCTGGGAGTCCTTTGAAACAGGCCATGAAACAGTTTGCTATTTACCTAAGTTGTTAACCCTTTCCATCACAGCAATGCTTTGAGTAGACCCAGATCAGATGGTACAGGAATTGTTGATCTGGGTCTACTCTGTATATACCTTTTGACTTGATATAGATCTGATTCTACATTTTTTGGTCAAAGCAAAAAAGAATTACCTTGACAATTTTCAGCTTATAAATATTCATGATGTTTATATTATTTCTTACATGAATATTTAACAGGGAAAGGGTCAACTCTTTCCCTGTCAGTGGCAAATTTACATACAGTTTGGATCCTGATGAGATGTTGAGTAACTCTATGTCTCTCATCAGTATCCATACTTTTTGATGTCTGGATTATGGTTTTTGAAAGAAACAAGGGAAAGAAAATGAACAATGAAAATTGTAATAGACAAAACCAATATGTGGCAGTGAAAGACTTACAATGCTTAACTCTTTACTCCATAAATACGCCTTCCTACGCCATTGTAAACAGTGTAGGGGCTGTCTGATCTGGATCTATTCTGTTTTGCAAAGGCATTAGAAGGCATTACTGTGAGGGAAATGGTGAACCATTTACTCCATGAATATTCATGAAAGAAATAATGACATCATGAATATCATGAATATTGACCGGATTCATTTTTATAGTGGCTGATGAACATAGGAAGTTTGGACCGTGGCAGACACTGAAGAATCATATCTATAATTTATTTCATAAGCAAACAAAGTAGACCCTGATCAGACTGCTCGGCTGATTAAAATCTGCTCTGCTTGCTTATGATATAATATAGATAAATGATTCTACAGTTTCTTGCATCTAAATGAAAGTCCTGATGTCATTATATCTTACTTGGGTTAATGGTTGATATAAACAAGATGTGTGCACTTTGACCTATAAATATGACCTTGAAGTTTGACCTTGACATATTACCATGCAAATGCTGTTTTCTTGAGATGAGTCTACATGTATTGTGTAATAATGCAAAGAATTAACCCTTTACTCTATACACCTTTCTACGCCTATGCAAACAGAGTAGACCAAGATCAGACGGCTCCTATAGGAGTCATCTGATCAGGGTCTGCTCTGTTTGCTTATGATATTAAATAGATATGATTCTGCAGTTTCCAACATGGCCAAAAGTTTCTTGTCCATGTGTTAGTATGTATAACAAATTAATTCATTAATATTCATGACATCATTATTTCTATAAATATTCATGGAGGAAAGGGTTAAGAAAGTGCTAAGGTCTGTTTCAAACAGACAATAGACAGATTAAAATCACCCCCATCTCTATTATGACAAATTGGCCATGACAAGAAATACAATACTTCATCAGTCTCTGTTTTGTTTTCAGTGTTAAAAACCAATTTTGACTGAGCTGCCACCTATTGGAGGTGACCTGTTGGAGGTGTGTTTTCCTAAAGGTGAAGATGTTATAACGGTAAGAGTTACTCACTTTTATCAATATTTTTTACAATATTTTATTGCAGCTAACACCTAAGATAATGTTGAGCATAGATTCATTCAAAGAGGTTGGGTCTAAAAATAGCCTATGGAGGAAAGGGTTAACCGTAATGGACATTAGGAGAGACGCAATATACCGTATATGCCCCTAAGTATTTGGACACCCAGTCTCCTCTCGCTTCAGACACCTAGTCTCATCTTGCTTCCAGATTGCACAGCTGAATAACCCTTTATCCCATGAATATTCATGTAAGAAATAACCACATATTCAGCTAATAAATATTCAGAATGTTTTTATTTCTTTCATGAATATTCAACAGGGGAAGGGTTAACCCATTCCTACTTAGGTTATTTTTAGACGTAACCTCTTTGAAAGTCTACCAAAAAGGAGCGTTTACTAGAGAAAAGAAATGTTTTAGAATTGTGTAATTTTGAAACCATTCTGATAAATAGAGCATTTGCTCCTATGGAGCAAATTGAGGGCTTGGTGCAAAACTATTCTAACTCCTTCACAAAGTGAAGGAGTTAGAATAGTTTTGCACCAAGCCCTCGAAATGCTCTATTTATCAGAATGGTTTCTAAGGTGTCAGTATGCGGGAATGAGTTAAGTTTGTCTGTTAGAATACCAAGGGTAATTACCATTGACAGCTTTTTGTTTTTTGACTGGGATAATTATTTTCTCTATATTGACTGGGATAATTATTTTCCTCATATTCTTCTTTCAGCCATTTTGAGATCACTGGATAAATTGGTAGAAATAGATGAAATAAATGACAAAATCTTTGGCTTACTTTTTGATATTTAAGGTTATTTACAAAAGAAATGAGATCATCCAGTAAAAGTCCTGCAGTTTCTAAATACAGTAAAACCGTTCTAGTTATTATGTAACTCTTTGCATGTCTGCTTAACCCTTTCCTTCATATAAACGTGTTTTCACTCATTTGCAAACAGAGTAGACCCAGATCAGACAGCTCCTAGAGGAGCCGTCTGATCAGGGTCTGCTCTGTTTGGTAGTGGAATTTGAAAGATCTGTTTCTTAACTTTCTAACATGAAGCATTCTGATCATGGTCGGGTCTGTAGATTAAACTTTTCCTGGTCTGCTCTGTTTGTTCATTGAATTATATTGATCTGATCCTGCAGTTTTTGTGTCACCTGCCGAGAGGCAGTATGTCACTTAAGGATCACTTTTCCGTCGTTTGTTTGTTTGTCAGTCTGTCTGTCTGTCCCTCTGTCTGTCTGTCACACTTTCGTTTTTTGGCTGTCGTTTGTAAACTTATTATTATAGAGCTTTCAAATTTCACGTCTACCTTTATTTAGGACTGTTGATGTAGCTAAGGTCCATCACTCTGCATGCAATAGGTTTTTAGTTATTCCCCTTTGTTCTGATTTTCGTCACACTTTCTTTTTTGTCTGTCATTTGTAAACTAATGATCATAGAGCTTTCAAGTTTCACATGTGTCTTCCTCTCATTTAGGACCATTGATGTAACTAAAGTTCCATCACTCTGCATGCAGTACTTTTTGAGTTATTACCCTTTGTTCTGATTTTCATACTCCAGCATATTAACAGTTTTTGTATCAGCAAAACATTCCCTTGAAAACTTTACATCATAAAAATTAACCCAAAAGTTAACCCTTCTCTTGCTGAATTTTAAAATACATTTCACCTTCTTTACCCATGCCCTGTTGTATATTTACATATATATCTTCACTGTGTATAGGTATTTCTCTGTGCAATCAATGCTGTGGAGTGCGCTGGTTGCACAATCAACTTGTAAATAGTGCAGACCCTGATGAGACAGCTCCTACAGGAGCTGTCTCATCTGGGTCTTCACTATTTACAGGTAGGTATATTGACGTGAATAGCAAGCGAAGGGTTAATGAATATTTGTAAATTGACCAGTTCATTCCCAAAGAGTTCTTTAGGGAATGGATTAATTGGTAAAAGTCCTGGTAAATGAAGCATTTGGCTGGTCAGTATAAATATAATTGCCAGATATCATTTTATTACTGTTTTGCCTAGTGCCAGCTTTCATTTTGGCCAACTGGGATCTATTAACCCATATTACTTCTGATACCCTTGCAAATTAAAAAAGAGTAGACCCAGTTCAGATGGCTCCTGTAGAAGCCATCTGATCAGGGTCTACTCTGTTTGCTTATGGAATGACATAGATCTGATTTTATAGTTTATGCCATAGTAAAAATTTCTCTTGTTCATTATATATTTCTTACATGAATATTGCTGAAGGAAAGGGTTAACTGTAAATTACGTATATGATGAATTTGATAATCCATATACAATAGAACCTGTTTTAAGTGGCCATCAAAAAGAGATCAAAAAGACGTCTAATTATGGGTCTGTAAGGCAGGTGGTAGCTTAATTAATGCAGGGCAAAAGTAATGCAGAAAGCATGGAAAAAGGTGGAATGGTGTTCTAGTGGTAATGCGCTTAACAGAAAATTTCAGAGATGCTTTTCTGTGTCTCCCACCTACACGGAATCTAAGAAAAACTGTCTGTGAAGCTTGAAGTGCCCGAAAAGTAGCCCACATTGACTTGTGACACGGCTTGTCACAGTGAATCCGAAAGAGCATAGCCCAATTGGAAAAGAGCTGTGTATGTGAGATAAGTGCTAAGTAGATTCCACCAGCAAATGAAGAGGAAGTCTCTACGAACATGAGTATGAAAGCACTCGGGGAACCATGACTAGGATGGACAACTCGGAGAGAAAACCGTGGAGACAAAATCACAATATGAAGTATGGCACTGAGTACGTTGAGGCAAGGAACGAGTATGACACATAGCGAGGAGCCAGTTGAGGTGATTGTGGGTTACGGGCGAAACTCGGGCATGAATATGCCGCAGAAAAGAAGGGGGGGGGGGGAGTAATGCAGAAAGCTCCTTTAGGAGCTTTCTGCATTACTTTTGGCCTGCATTAAGCAACCAAATTTATTTACTAGTAGAGAGGGGAGGTTTGGTGTCAGATGACGTTAGACCTTGTCCTAATTAACACTTTCCTCCATGAATATTTATGTACAAAATTAACGATATCATGAATATTAAAGCAATAATTTGTTATAACAGCACATTGACATGGGCAATTTTGGCCATGGCAGAAACAGTAGAATCACATCTATATTATATCACAAGCAAACAGAGCAGAGATCGACCCTATAGGAGCCATCTGATCTGGGTCTACTGTATTTGCAAAGGTGTAAGAGACGAAGAGAAGATTCTAAAGAGTGGTCACAACATAGGGTTTGGTGGAGAAATGAAAGAGTTATTCTTGAAAATGTTTTAATCTAAGCGTCTTATCTGGGCCTCTGGTACTTATAAATATTATAGAATGTGTTTACAGTAGTTTTGCACTAAGCTTTCCGTATAGGATGAGCTGTCACAAGCAGAAAACAGAATTTCGCATGTCAGCCTTACATTGAATCTGAGTTAGAAAACTGTTTTGTTCAGAAATGTTATCTGTTTGACATGATTTCATTTCCTTGAAGTTGCAGTGTGGAAGTCGTGGTATTGATTTAGCGCTGCTGATGCATCAATGTGTCAAATTTGAACAATATATCAGCAGGTGAAATCCACACCATTAGATAATATGTCTGTGTTGAGAATAGTTGAGAAAGTGATTCTGGAGACTGTGATGAGTGAATTTAACCCTTTCACCGCCACAGTCGCATAAATGCACGACAAATAGTGCAGTCCCAGATCAGACGCCGCCTTTTCAAGGAGACCTCTGATCAGGGACTTCACTATTTGTCTCAATCTCTATTTCTATATATGTGCTTTATTCCTTTTAAATTTGCATTTATTTATCTCATTTCCTTATTTTACTGAATGATTTAACAAACTTGGATTGCAGATGACAATTAGAAATTTGGCGCCGAAAGGGTTAACCGTTTACTTCATGAATATCTAGAAAACAAAGATAATTATGAATATCAATTATCTGACAGGACATATTATGTCAAGGCACTGTCCGTCCGTCTGTCCAATTTTAGTTTGTCCGCACGGTTTCTCCAAAAGCTTTGGTTGGATTTACATGAAATTCATAGGATTGATCCACACTATCATGCCTAGTTGTGCATATTTTATTCCTGTTCTGGTTCGATGATTTTCTGCAGAGTTATGGGATTTGAATCTTTTACATGGAAAGTTTTGTCCACACGGTTTCTCAAAAACCTTTGATCAGATGTTCATGAAACTTCATAGATTTGATTAGCACCATGCCTAGATCTGTATATTTTATTCCAGTTCTGGTTCATTAAATTTCTGCAGAATTATTGGACTTTGAATTTTGCATGGAAAATTTTGTACCGGGGGGGGGGGGGGGAATACTATTGTATCCATGAATATTCAGATATTGAATTTTGTAATAATATAGAACAGTGAAAGGAGTTAATGGCACCCAAAGTAGCTAGCCCTACATTTATCAATTTGCACCATTAAAATATGCTCCAAAGTCAGCTAGCCCTACATTTATCAATTGCGCCATTAAAATATGCTCCAAAGTCAGCTAGCTCTACATTTAACAATTTGCGCCATTAAAATATGCTCCAAAGTCAGCTAGCTCTACATTTATCAATTTGTGCCATTAAAATATGCTCCAAAGTCAGCTAGCTCTACATTTATCAATTTGCGCCATTAAAATATGCTTTATCAATTTGCGCCATTAAAATATGCTCCAAAGTCAGCTAGCTCTACATTTATCAATTTGCGCCATTAAAATATGCTCCAAAGTCAGCTAGCTCTACATTTATCAATTTGCGCCATTAAAATATGCTCCAAAGTCAGCTAGCTCTACATTTATCAATTTGCGCCATTAAAATATGCCCCAAAGTCAGCTAGCCCTACATTTATCAACTTGCACAATTACAATATGCCCCAAAGTCAGCTAGCTCTACATTTATCAACTTGCACAATTACAATATGCCCCAAAGTCAGATAGCCCTACATTTATCAAATTGCACAATTACAATATGCCCCAAACTCAGCTAGCCCTACATTTATCAAATTGCACAATTACAATATGCCCCAAACTCAGCTAGCCCTACATTTATCAAATTGCACAATTACAATATGCCCCAAACTCAGCTAGCCCTACATTTATCAAATTGCACAATTACAATATGCCCCAAAGTCAGATAGCCCTACATTTATCAAATTGCACAATTACAATATGCCCCAAAGTCAAATAGCCCTACATTTATCAAATTGCACAATTACAATATGCCCCAAAGTCAGCTAGCCCTACATTTATCAAATTGCACAATTACAATATGCCCCAAAGTACATTTATCTAATTCCACAATTACAATATGCCCCAAAGTCAGCTAGCCCTACATTTATCAATTTGCACCATTAAAATATGCCCCTAAGTCAGCTAGCCCTACATTTATCAACTTGCACCATTAAAATATGTCCCAAAGTCAGCTAGCCCTACATTTATCAATTTGCACTGTTACAATATTTCCAAAGTCAGATAGCCCTACATCTATCAAATTGCACAATTACAATATGCCCCAAAGTCAGCTAGCCCTACATTTATCAACTTGCACCATTAAAATATGTCCCCAAGTCAGCTAGCCCTACATTTATCAATTTGCCCTATTACAATATACCCAAAGTCAGATAGCCCTACATTTTTCAAATTGCACCATTACATTATATGCCCCAAAGTCTGCTAGCCCTACATTTATCAAATTTCATTTTTTTGTCTGGCTTTTACAGTTTATTAAACTATATGGTCTCCATAAGGTTATGTATAAATCGTCAACGATGGTCTGTCCTTCGTCTATTATCACCTTGGAACCTTCATGGTGTGAATGATGAGTACTGCGATTAATGCAATTAATCGGCACATATCACTACAATATTGCCCGCACCAGCTGGTCCTACATTTATCAGATTCATGCTCACCATTACAACATTGCCATTAGCGGTAAGTCCTACATGTATCGGATATCAGTACGATTAGTCTCACCATTACAATAATTATGGCCCACAGCAGCTAGTGCTACATTTATGAAATATCAATAAGATATAATATAATATCACCATTACATGATGCCCCATAGTCCTACATTTATCATATAGCATTTAGATATTATCCCACAATTACTATAATTTTTTTTATGACCCATAGCATCTTACTGAGAGTGATGAACCTTAGCAACCATATGTAACCAACCATATGTAACCACAGCGACCATGTGTAACCACAGCAACCATGTGTAACCAGTTGCTTAACTTTTCTTCATGAATATTCATGTGAAAAATAATGTATGTATGAATATTATTTACTGTCCGTTTCAATTAACTTTGTCACTCAATTTGAATTGAGATTTGCTTTCATTGAATCGAGATTTGCTTTCATTTCTTACCAGGTTCAGATCAAATTAAACCGCTTGTGTCATCGTTTTTCAGGAACTCTGTGTCTGAGTTTCCCTTGAATCCATCTTTATCTCTTTTGGCGCCAAATTTAAAAGTGTCGTCTGCAATAATAAATTCATAATTATTAAATATAATTCTAAACTAAATAATAAAGGTATATTAGTGAAATATTTGCTTTTAAAAACCTGTATGATTGGGCTAAAATAATACAGAAAACAGTGATGTCCCAGGTCAGATGCCGCCTTTTCAAGGCGGCATCTGACCTGGGACTGCACTGTTTTCAATGGTGCCAACAGGCGACATTGGTGCCGAAAGAGTTAAATGAAGATTTCAGGCCTAAAATAATATTTACCCATTGTAAACATGTTCATTTCAAATTGCACATGGTGGATGTATGACGTCTAGTGGAACGTTCGATTTTTTTCCAAGGGTAATAATAGCTCTTAGAAGTTTACGTCATAAATTATACGATTTACGTCATTTATTTTCATATCAGTATGCAATAATTTATTCATCTCTACTGGAAAACAATATGCCCCACTAATTGTACATGTGGAGGCCATTTGAAATGAAACAGCTGTTCAAATTAGCATGTAGAAAATGCATATTCGGCATTTTATTCCTTGTTACTGCATGGCATAGGGGGATATCTAGCATGGGAGTTCCTGAAAAACTATGTAATCAAATGAAGTAGATTTAAGTTCAATCTGATTCGAAATTAAAAAAATTCTCAATTCAATTGATTGACAAAGTTTATTGAAATGGACAGTAGCTGAAACCATTTCTGCATAGGCTATTTTTAGACCCAACCTCTTTGAAAAAAATCTACCGAAAAGGAACATTTACTTGCTCTATTTATCACAATGTTTTCAAAAAGTGTCTTTTACAAAGACGTCATTATGCGGGAATGGGTTAAATCTTGTAACAGCATATGAAACAGAAAGTTTTGAGTGTGCCATAAACTGAAATACATGTAGTTCAAAAGATAAAAAGAGCAGACTCTGATTAGAGTCTGATAAGGAGCCCTCTGATCGGGGTCCCATTATGTTCACAAAGGTTTGAAACATATCTATGGAGAAAAGGAAAACGTAAGAATTGTGCTGTACCGAAACCATTGTGATAAATAAAGCATTAAAAAATTTTGCTCCAATGGAGCAAATGCTTATTTATCAGGATGGTTTCAAGAAGTGACTATTACAGAGGCGTAAAAAGACGTATTTATGGAGGAACCTTTTCCTTCATATAAACGCCTTTTCATGCCTATGGAAACAGAGAAGACTCATATTAGATGGCTCCTGCAGGAGCCGTCGGATCAGATTCTACTCTTTTTACTTGTGGAATAATACAGATCTGATTCTACAGTTACTGCCTGGGCCAAAAAGTCATGTGTTCATATGCCAGTTTAGAATACAATCTAATTAATATCCATGATGTCATTATTTCTTACATGAATATACAACAGGGAAATGGTTAAGCAGTACAATTCATTGTTTAACCCATTCCCGCATATTGACACCTTTTGACGCTTCTGTAAAAGTCACTTTGTGAAACCATTGTGATAATTAGAGCATTTGCTCCCAAGGAGCAAATGCTCTATTTATCACAATGGTTTCAAAACTACACATTTCTGAAAATTTCCTTTTTTCTAGTTAATGCTCCTTTTTGGTAGATTTAATCAAAGAGGTTGAATCTAAAAATAGCCTAAGTGGGAATGGGTTAAAAAAAACATGCACAGTTGGCACAGAGCACTGATACTGTCTACCATCATTGTTGCTATGAATTACAATCACCTTGCAAGCTGCCTAAACTGTAGTTTATGGTGATTATTTCTAGCTTCTTTTGTGATATATGCTGATCAATTTTGGCATGAAATTAGATTAACATTGTCCAACATCGTTCAGATTTGTATTTGAATGCTTTGCTTACGGATTTTGCACATGCCTGCTGAGAAATGGGGCCAGAATTTTCAAGTTTATTTTCAAATGGAGGAGCACAGGCTAGTCACCATTGTTAAATGTGAATAAGTGGTATCACTTGAACCCTACTGAATTGTTGAAGCGCAAGAGTAAATAAACTTGCTGCTGCTTTTAGCTCCTCCTAATATTGAGGGCAAATTGTTGATAACCAATGCATATCGGTTAAATATGAGGTACAGAGTGAATCGGCATTTCATCAGGATCTAAAGTGTCTGATTCTCAGACATGGGTTGTTTTTAACCCGTTATTGCATAAGTATGCCTTTCTACACCTTTGCAAACAGAGAAGACCCAGATCAGACGGCTCCTATATGATCAGGGTCTGCTCTGTTTACTGTCAGAATGAGTGCTGACTGCAATGGTTGTAGCCCTTAACCCTTAGCCTGCTATGAAAATAAGGTCTGCTTATTAAGTTCCGATCTGTTGCCGTTGTCACTTACTTCTAATTCGTTCATGCTTTTGAGATACTATTGACAGATTGTCAAACAGCGTGGATCCTGATGAGACGCCGAGTTACTCAGGGTCTCATCTGGATCCAAGCTGTTTGCAAATGTCAGTTAGGTCGCGCTTAGCAGGCAAAGGGTTAATGTCTTGATAATCTGCTAATTTACTAATAAATAAATTAAATGTATTTTTTTTTGTTCGAGTTATCCCGAAGTTCGAGTTATCCGAGTTCGAGATATCAAAGTTCAACTGTAATGATGTCATGAATATTAATGAACCAAACTTTTTTAAAGCATTATAAACAATGGAAATTTTTACTGTGACAGAGAAAGTAGAATCAAATCTATATAATATCCATATGCAAACAGAAGAAACCCTGATCAGATGGCTCCTAAAATAAATGCTGTGCTCATACATTATTGTAAAAATTAGGTGATAAATATTCATTGTGTCATTATTTCTTACAGAGGTACAGATTAGATGCGTAAATTAAAATATTTCAAGATGATTCTAAGGTGTGGTCACAACATAGGGTTTGGTGGAGAAATGACGATTTTTAGTATCTGAGTACATACCCTTATCTGTAGCAGACTGTTCTTACATGAATATTCATGGCGACAGGGAATAACTGTAAATTGTAAAGGATATTAACTCATTCCCTCATATTGACGACTTTTGACGACTTTGTGAAACCATTGTGATAAATAGAGCATTTGCTCCTATAGGAGCAAATGCTCTATTTATCACAATGGTTTCAAACTACAAAATTCTAAAGGTTTCCTTTTCTCTAGTTAATGCTCCTTTTCAGTAGATTTATTTTAAGAGGTATCTAAAAATAGCCTATGAGGTAATGGGTTAACCCTTTACTTCATGAATATTCATGTTAGAAACGGTGACATCATGAATATTGATTGGATTAATTTTTAAAATGGCAATCATGAAATTTTTTACCAAAGCATAAACTGTATAATCAGATTTATATCATTCCATAAGCAAACAGAGCAGACCCTGATCATAATACTAACTATCTGATCGTGGTCTACTCTGTTTGCAAAGACATATAAAGGCATATTTATGAAGGAAAGTGTGAAGTGGGAAGCACTCCTACAATCTTTGACAGAACAAAAAGAGAAAAAGCTTTTGTCTCTTGATATTTCTACATGAGATTTTGATACCTCAAAGCTGCGAATAACATCTGCCTACAGAATAATCAAAGCAATTACTGAATTTCCAGATGTCATTTTTGAAAATCTTCCTCGTGAAAAGAATATTATTCTTCTGTGAAAAAGATGTTGATCAGCCGAATGTTGTTTTTAGCTCACCTAAACCAAAGGCTCAGAATGAGCTATTGTGACGGCGATCCGTCCGTCGTCTGGCGTCCGTCGTCCGTCCACATTTTCAAACGACATCTCTTCTGAAACTGCTGACCCGATTTTAACCAAATGTTGTCAGAAGCATCAGTAGCTAGGGGGGACGAAACGTTGTTCACATTATGACCCCCAGACCAAAAATGGCCCTGCCCAAGGGCTTATCAGTTTTTCATAAGAATTTTTTTTAAAAATCTTCTGAAACTGTATGGCCTAGACCTTTGATATTTGGTATGTAGCATGATCTTATGGTCCTCTACAAAGATTGTTCAAAATATGACCCCCGGGCAAAAAATGGCCCTGCCCAAGGGCTTATCAGTTTTTCATAGGAAAATCTTTAAAAATCTTCTGAAACTGTAAGGCCTAGACCTTTGATGTTTGGTATGTGACATGATCTATCGATCCTCTACAAATATGTAGCTTTGGCTTGTGGTCCTCTGCCAAGAATGTTCAACTTACGACCCTGACCTCTGGGCAAAACTTGGCCCTGCCTTGGGGCTTATCAGTTTTTCACGGGAAAAATATAAAATATTATTATCTCTGAAATCATAAGGCTTAGACCTTTAATTAACGGCATACTGCTTTGCCTTGTGGTTCTCTACCAAGATTGTACAAATGATGACTTCTGGGTCCAAAATGGCCCTGTCCCTGGGGATATCTCAGGTGAGCGCTTCAGGGCCTTATGGCCCTCTTGTTTTAAGTAGATCTTTATTCCATTTCAATCAGACAATTGACCCTTTACTCCATGAATATTCATGCAAGAAATAATGCATTCATGAATATTAATTAGCTAAATGTTTATAATTACATGAACACTGGAATTTTCGGCCTTGGCAAAAACTGTTAGAATCAGGGTCCATGCTTATGAAGCTTTTTAGTTGAGACCGAGTTTGTTCTCAAGCTTTTGATTGGTCAGATTTGAGCCTTTGGCTCAAATCTGACCAATCAAAAACTTGAGAACGAACTCAGACTCAACTAAAAGGTTTTAAAAGCATGGAACTAGATCTATAGAATTCCATAAGCAAAAAGAGCAGATCTAGCAAATAGGGTAGACTCTGATCAGACTGCACCTCCAGGGTCTGCACTATTGGCCTATGCCACCTCCAGGGTCTGCACTATTGGCCTATGCTTGTCTGTCCAAGTGCTTAGATCTAGTAGATGCTTAGTAATTAGAGTATAATTATGCTAAAGCTTTTTTCACAATTTTATGTTGTACCACAGAGCTCCAGATAAGATACGTAATTTTAAACATTTTCAAGAAAAGCTCCTTTATTTCTCCATCAAACCCTATACTGTGACCACTCTTTAGAATCATCTCAGAGACTTTGGACTTGTATTAAGCTACCACCTGTCTTACAGACCCATCATTAGACCTCATTTTGATGGTCACTTAAGACAGGTTTTAATAATAATTATATTCATACACCCTGTCTCCCTGCTCCACAGGTTTGTAAAGCTGAATAAGTTAATTTGGCACTAAGGTAAGGAAAACTTTCAAAAGTTTTCAGTGGAACTAATGAAGTAACAAATTGTGGAGACTCTGATCAGGAGCAGTTTCATCTGGGTCTACACTATTTGCCTAAGTTTATCTTTGCTGACTACAGTAAAACCTCTCTATAATGACCACTAAATTGTGTTAATTAGATGGTAATTTCGGCAGGTGGTTGCTTAAAGCAAGGTGAAAATAAAACAGAAAGCTCCTATAGGAGCGTTCTGTTTTACTTTCACCTTGCTTTAAGCAACCACCTGCCTTTAACTCAAAATACTTGATGTAATATAGTGGTCATTATAGAGAGGTTTTACTGTATTCAGGTAATTATTGGTACAGAAAGTCCATTACATATGTGGTACTAAAAGGGTAAAAAGACGTTTGTATACTTAGTTCACTTTCGATAGATGTATAATGTTAGGCTTGGGTGATAATTTTCCGCCTCAGTGACCCTGTATTGGAAAATGATACAGAGTGAAAGACGAGTGCTTCACAGACTTGTGTGGTGTTATAGTAGAACATATATCGCATGCTTCTGAAGGAGGGGAGTCGCTTGTGGTGGTATTTTATTGGCTTATAAGCCCTGGTCACGGACAGTTGGAACAGTTTGTATAATGACAGCTGGTATCGGAGAATTTCAATTTCGCTCCTATGGTATCACAGAGAGTGTGGAGTATTAACTATCGTCAGGTAATTTCGTAATGATATCTCTTACTAATATTCAAACTTGTTGTTAGGGACTATTTATTGAATAAATATAGGTTGTTTAAAAAGTCAGATTTACTGCTTAATGCTGAATAAAATATCTTGTCTCTTGCATTAAGCTAAAACTTTTGTTTAATTTTGTTCAAGAGAAAATTATTTATTTTTACAGTAGCATTTAAATATTTTATACAAACTCTGTTATACCCTAATTTTGCAAAATATTCTGACAAACTTAAGCAAATAGTGCAGACCCAGATCAAATGGCTTCAGAAGGAGCCATTTGATCAGGGTCTTCACTATTTGCTACTATGCTGGTATAATTAAAAACTTTCAAAATGGTGCGAAATTGAATTTTTTAGCTTTATAAACTGATGGAAAGAGGGTATTTGGTGTCGAAATATTTGAAACAAAATTTAATGGAGAGGGGAGATACTTAAAGAGTAATTAGAATAGGTTTTAACCCTTTCCCTGTTCTATGTTTATTCCAAATTTCAATGGATATTCATGGACAAAATAATTGATATATAGAAGATGGAACATTGTAGCCATTTTAGAAACCAAAAAATAGACCTATCAAATTTCATTAGCAAACAGAGCAGACCCTGATCAGACGGCTCCTATAGGAGCGGTCTGATCTAGGTCTACTCTGTTTGCAAGTGTGTGAAACGGCATTTATATGATGGAAAGGGTTAAATCATTTAGTATCATGTCAAACAACACGTCTAAATGATTTTATATTTCAAAAGATAAAATAGTAATGCAGCTTTTTAGAGACCAATCGATAAAGTATTTTATTCTTTTTTTATGTTTTTAAAAATTGGAGGAAAATTTATACTAGCAGTTTGATAGTAATTCGGATGATTTTTTACTTTTTTGCAGTTTAGGCAAATTACACCTGTAGATTTTATTTGATAAAATTACAAAATTAAAAAGCTGACAAAAATAGGATAAAAATAGCAAATAATAAGATACATGTAAATGGAAAGCAACAAATATGTTTTTCTGATTTAATTGTAACTGCTTTTTGGACAGCATTTTCAACTTACAAATCATTTTCAAGTCAAATATATTTGCAGATGTTTTCCAACTCTCTTATTTATGTACCAATTTTTTGTTTATTGTTTTGTTTATGTTTTTTTCTGGAGGAGACAAAATTCTTTAAATCATGGTATGGTGAGAGGGGTATACAGTATTGCATGTGTCTGTACATATGTCCACAAAATCTTTTTGAATGACCTCCTTAAAAAATGACACTCTGATCGGATTTTTTTTTCAAATATCACAGATGGCCAACACCTGATATATAAATGCTTATAAAGGAAAGAGTCACAGCTCTCTTATTTGACAGAATTATGACCAATTTTAACCCATTCCCTAATAGGCTATTTTTAGATCCAACCTCTTTGAATAACTCTACTGAAAAGGAGCATTTACTAGAAAAAAGGAAAAAAATAGAATTGTGTAGTTTTTAAATCATTTTGATAAATAGAGCATTTGCTCCATAGGAGCAAAATTTAATGCTCTATTTATCACAATGGTTTCAAAAAGTGACTTTTTCATAGGTGTCAAAAAGCATCAGTGTAAGGGAATGGGTTATCAGAAGTATCATCGTTTGGTGTTTTTTTTTTATATGATATCCCCTTTAATGCTTTTCCTAATGAACATTTTAATGCTTTTCCTAATGAACATTTATGCTGGAATTGACCACTTCATAAATATTCCTTAAATTATTTTTTTGTAATATAAAATTTTAAGTGGAATTTTTTGCTAAGACAAAAAATGTATGATGAGATCCAAATAAGGCGTAGCAGAAAGACGTATTTTTGGAGTAAAAAGAGTAAATGCACATTTTCACATTATCCTTTTGCTTCTTGAATATTCATGTAAGAAATAATGACATTATGAGTATTAATTATTTTAAGTTTTATAATGTCATATTAACACAGGAATGCCTGAATATGTCCTGTAGAATCGTATCTATATTATGTCATAAGCAAACAGAGCAGATCCTGATCAGTCATCTCCTACAGGAGCCATTTGATCTAGGTATTCTCTGTTTGCAAAAGCATATTTATGGTGTAAATTAACCCATTCCCGCATAGGCTATTTTTAGATCCAACCACTTGGAAAAAATCTACCAAAAAGGAGCATTAACTAGAGAAAAGGATTTTTTTTTTAATTTTGTAGTTTGAAACCATTGTGATACATAGAGCATTTGTTCCTATAGGAGCAAATGCTCTATTTATCACGATGGTTTCACAAAGTGACTTTCACAGAGGCGTCAAAAGGCGTCAATATGCGGGAATGTGTTAAGAACTGAAGTACTAAATCCTGTGTGTCAAACTCCTCCTACGCTGTTGATGGATTTTTTTTTTCAAACTTTCACAAATGAACAATATTGATGTGAAGATTTGCACAAAGAAAGGAATTTGCTGCAATAATATCTGACTGAATTTGTCAGGGCTTTTTTTCAGGAGTGTGGGGTGGTATTAGCTTATAAGATGCCTTTTGGCCTCCTTAATGTATGGTATGTACCAACAAATTGGTTAAGACAAAGTGTGTGTCAAGCTCATTAACAGCTCATTTGATTTGCAAACAAATCCAATGAGCTGTTTATGAGTTTGACACACAAATGTTTTTACCATTTTGTTGGTACATTAAGGAGACTCACAGATGAATAACATTGATGTGAAGATTATATGTAAATGAAGGAATTCCAGCTGTGATAATTTTTGACAGAATTATGGCTCCTGTTTTATCCCTGTCCCTATTGAACATTGAATGAATTGGCCATCTAATGAATATTCATTAACTTTATATTTTCAACGAAACTTTTAGCTTAGACAAAAACTGTCGGATCAAATATGTATAATTTCATTAACAAACAGCAAACCCTGACCAGAATGCTCCTACAGGAGCCATCTGATCTGGGTCTACACTGTTTGCAAAGATTTCAACAAAATTTGATCTGACAGATCTGATCTGTATTCTGTAGGATCTGATCTGTATAATTTTAAAAGCAAACAAAGCAGACCCTGATCAGAAGGATCCTACAGGATCCATCTGATCTGGGTCTACTCTGTTTGCAAAGGCTTGAAAAAGCAGCATTTATATGAGGGAAAGGGTTCAATATAGTTCACAATATTATTTGTTGTTCTGCTCTGTAAGCTTTTTTGAAGCATTCACAGATGAACATCATTGATATATAGATGTGCATGAAGTTAGGAATTGCTACTGTGATAACATTTGACAGAATAATGACGATTTGTTGTCACGAGACAAAACTTACACACTGTGAAACAGTGAAAATGACTAAGTGCCGGGAGACAGCTGTGTTCTGTGGATATAATTCTAGTTTTAACATTTTTATTCTAGAAAAGGACTACTTTTGGTATGCAAGTTGTTTGCTTTTCGACTCCGAATGAAGTATTAACTCTTTCCCTAATGAACAATTCAAGGGCTTGGCGCAAAACTATTGTAACTCTTCCACCTTTCAGCCCTCGATATATCAGTTACATTTATATACAGTAAAACCTGTCTATAACGGCCACTAAATTACATCAATTATTTTGTGTTAAACGCAGGTGGATGCTTAAATCAAGGTGAAAGTAAAACAGAACGCTCCTATAGGAGCGTTCTGTTTTACTTTCACCTTGCTTTAAGCAACCACCTGCCCTATATACCAACTAATTAACACAATTTAGTGACCGTTATAGAGAGGTTTTACTGTACGTAGTATATTACAACAGTCTCCACCAAACCCTATCTCCTCTTTTGCTGCTACTTATTATAATTACTTCTCCAGAGGAGATAAGACGCCTAAGTTATTCATGTTTTAGAATAACTTCTTTATTTCTCCACCAAACCCGATGTTGTGACCACTCTTTAGAATTGTCTCTTTTAGACGATTCTAAAGAATGGTCACAACATAAGGTTTGGTCGTGCTCTTCAAGAAGAATCTAAATGATGGTCACAATGATGGGACAGAGCTCTTCAAGACGATTCTAAAGAATGGTCATGATAGGGGGTTTGGTAGAGCTCTTCAAGACGAATCTAAAGAGTTGTCACAACTTAAACCTTCGCTTGCTGTTCACATCAATATACCTACCTGTAAATAGTGAAGACCCAGATGAGACAGCTCCTGCAGGAGCTGTCCCATCAGGGTCTGCACTATTTACAAGTTGTTTGTGCAACCAGTGCACTCCACAGCAGTGGTTGTACAGAGAAATATTTGTAGACAGTGAAGATATATGTAATTGTACAACAGGGCATGGGTAAAGAAGGAGAAATGTATTTTAAAATTCAGCAAGAGAAGGGTTAAGGTTTGGTGGAGAAATAATTTTTGGATATGCAGTATTGCTCTGCTTCTCTGAGGCTTAGTAATTCTATTGATAATATGAATAGTAGCAAAGTAGATTTTGCTGAGAAATAAGATATACAGTAAAACCCCTCTAATGCGACCACTTAATGAATCAACATGGTTGTCTTCATAAGCAGGTGGTTGCTTAATTCAGGACAAAAGTAATGCTAGGAGCTTTCTGTATTACTTTTGTCCTGCATTAAGCTACCACCTGCATCTAGCACCCAAAATTATACCTATTTCAGGTGGTCGCATTAGCGGGGTTTTACTGTATTTAGATTGACATGTATGCATAGTAACCATTTTCCTGTTCAATATTCATGAAAGAAATAATGACATCTTGAATATATATTAGATTAATTTTGTAGAATTTATTAGATCTATATTATGTCAATAGCAAACAGAGCAGATCCTGATCCTGCAGGTCAGCCATCTGATCTGGGTCTAATCTGTTTGCAAATGCGTGAACAGGCATTTATATGAGGAAAGGGTTGACCTTTCCCATCATGAAAATTTCAGTAAGAAATAAAGACTTTATGGATAGTCATTGGCAGATTCTTTGTCATAAGCAAACAGGGCAGACCCTGATCAGTCATCTCCTACTCTATGCAAAAGCTTGAAAAATCGTTGTCTGAGGTAATGGGTTAATCTGAATCTTGATTATTTTATAATAATTCCCTGTTTGATGCAAGCGTTAAATATATAGAAAAATGCAAATATGTCAATTTATAACAGTTAACTCAGAAAATATGAATCACTATTAGCGTGTATGTTCTAAGTAGATTAAAAAATATTCTTTTGTATCATTGATTTTGTGGTCAATTAGCAAAAATTTAAACATCAGCCGTATCTTCACAATCTTAACAGCTCTGGTAGGATCTAAACAAGATGAAATTTATTGCCTGCCTATGAATATGGAGATGAAGGAAAATTGAGATGATTAAAAGTAAGCTCAAGGGAGTTTTTTAAGTGTGGCTGGCTTTTAATCAAATTGACCCAAAAAAACATCCAGCTGGTTTTAGTCTCATTTTAAAACTTAAGTAATAATTTTTGATCATACAGTAGAACCTGTCTTAACCCTGGTTCCCTGTTCTGTATTTCAATACCTACTGAACATTCATTAACAAAATAGTTATAAAGAAATATGGAAGGTGGAACATTGTAGACATTTTAGAAAGTAAAGAAACAGATCTATCAAATTCTATTAGCAAACAGAGCAGACCCTGATCAGACGGCTCCTCTAGGAGCCGTCTGATCTGGGTCTACTCTGTTTGCAAATGCGTGAAAACACGTTTACATGAGGGAAAGGGTTAATGCAGATTATTAACCCATTACCTCATAGGCTAAACCTCTTTGAATAAATCTACCGAAAAGGAGCATTTACTTGTGAAAAGACCACTTTTACAATTCTGTAGTTTTGAAACTCTATTTATCACAATAGCTTCCTAAATTGACTGCTACTGAGGCGTCAAAAGGCCTTAATACTAGGGAAAGGTTTAATGCAGGTTTAATATTAGGGAAAGGTTTAATGCAGGTTTAATATTAGGGAAAGGTTTAATGCAGGTTTAAAGTAATGCAGAAAGCTCCTATAAGAGCTTTCTGCATTACTTTGCCCTGCATTAAGCAACCACCTGCTTTTTAAGACTCCTATGTTCCAGTAATGAATGGCCGCTTAGAACAGCTTTAAATGTGGGACATGCATGCACTGTCATTTGCAAACAGTGTAGACCCAGATAAGAGAGCTCCTAGAGGAACCCTCTTATCAGGGTCTGCACTGTTTGTTATTCCAAATCATAGAGCAGGTTTAATCCTTTGGTACCAAGTGGACTCTATAGTTAGACACTGATGATGGACTATTTCACTCTTAAAATTCAGGGTTGAAAGGTTCAGTTAACCCTTTCCCTAATATAAATGTGTTTTCACGCATTTGCAAACAGAGAAGAGGAGCCGTCTGATCAGGGTCTGCTCTGTTTCCTAATAGAATTTGATAGATCTGTTTCCTTGCTTTCTAAAATGTCTACAATGTTCCACCTTCCATGTTTCTTTATAACTGTTTTGTTAATGAATATTCAATAAGTATTGAAATTTGTAATAAACCTAGAACAGAGAAAGGGTTAAGTTGGACAGATTAATCCCTTTGAAATGCTGTAAACAAGCAAAAGTTTACAAACAAAATAGACCCAGATCAGAGGGCTCCTCAAGGTGTCCTCTGATCAGGGTCTGCAGGGCTTGTCAGTCAAAATCCTGCAACATATTTTATTGTTTCATACTATATGAAGTATACAATCAAAGAAAGATGGACCACTCCATATTCAAATTTCGGTGGTGTTCAAAAGTTTAATTAATTCTGGCAGAGCTACATCTGTCACCACAGCTGTGATGAGTTGACTTGATCCCCCAACTTTCATTGAAATTTCATCCTTTCAAATGTAAAGATGGTAAACGTTTTAAAAACAAAATTTAAACACAAAAAGTAACTTACATGTGTGTTTTTGCTTGTTTTTGTGTCACCTGCAGAGAGGCAGTGTGTCACTTAGGGATCACTTTTCCGTTGTCTGTCTGTCTGTCTGTCCGTCTGTCTGTCCGTCACACTGCTTTCAAATTTCACACATGGAATAAGCATGATGAGAGGAAGTTTCATGCACAAGGGCCTGTAACAACTCTTAAGCATCAATATTTTTTGAGTTATTCCCCTTTTTCATAAAAAATTATTAACAATAAGTTTTTGTGTCAGCTGCAAGCAGGTGACACATGTGTTCCTCCGAACACTCTTGTTACTTGGATAGTATTTAAGACATACTGGTATTAGAATTTATCAAAATACAATCTTTCTGTAACACAATATGATTCATATAAAAAGAAAAAAAGTTTCTATAGGCCTATAGACACTTAAAACTTTTTTCCATAAATATGCCTTTGAAAATAATGTAGACCCAGATCAGACATTGAATTGTCATGAGTAAAAGCTTGGATGAGTTCGATTTTCAAAGGAATTTGCCATGGAAAACCACTTTTTTTCTCTGACAATGTGGCGACAAGGGGTATGTGAGCTTGCTCACTAAAGTTCTCCTATTGCTTAGGAAATCCTTTAACCCTTTCCCTCATATAAACGTGTTTTCAAGCATCTGCAAACAGAGTAGACCCAGATCAGACAGCTTCTAGAGGAGCCGTCTGATCAGGGTCTACTCTGTTTGCTAATAGAATTTGAAATATATGTTTCTTTACTTTCTAAAATGGCTACAATGCTCCACCTTCCATATTTCATTATAACCTTTTTGTCCATGAATAATTCGTAGGTATTGAAATTTGTAATAAACACAGAACAGGGAAAGGGTTAAACCCATTCCCTCATATTGATGCCTTTTGACACCTCTGTAAAAGTCACTTTTTGAAACCATTGTTATAAATGGAGTATTTGCTCCCAGTATTTTGAGCAAATTAATGCTCTATTAATTTTTAACTCTATTAAAACTACACAAGTCGAAAAATCTCTTTTTTTCCCCTAAGAAATGCTCATTTTCAGTAGATTTATTCAGAGAGGTTTGGTCTAAAATAGCCTATGAGGGAATGAGTTAACCCTTCGCTTGCTATTCGTGTCAATATACCTACCTGTGAATAGTGAAGACCCAGATGAGACAGCTCCTGCAGGAGCTGTCTCATCAGGGTCTGCACTATTTACAAGTTGATTGTGCAACTAGTGCACTCCACAGCAGTGATTGCACAGCGAAATACTTGTACACAGTGAAGATATATGTAATTATACAACAGAGCATGGGTAAAGAAGGAGAAATATATTTTAAAATTCAGCAAGAGAAGAGTTAAATAAGTATCAGTATTGCCTTGGAAAAGCTTGACCAAATCCTAGACATAGCTAGGAGGTGTCATGGAATACATACATATTTCTGTAAGAGATCTATAAAAGCATATTTTTCTCTCCAAATATCTTATTCCCCAGTCAAAACCTGATTTAATTAGTACTCTTTTTAGAATCGCCTCGGAGAGTACCAAAAATATACGGTAGTGGAGTGGTCAGAGATTTCCTGAGCTAAATATACGGCTTACCAAGAGATTGTATTTCTGGGGACTTTGTATGGTTTATCAAAAGCATTTTTTCCACACTATTTTGAGGGTTTAGAGCCCTATTTACTCAAAGTATTAAATTCAGACAGGCAAATTAATAGCAGACCCAGATCAGAATGGGTCTTAACCCTTTCCTCCATAAATATGCCTTTTTACGCCTCTGTAAAAGTCACCTGTTGAAACCATTGTGATAAATAGAGCATTAATTTTTTTGTTCCTATAGTTGCAAATGCTTTATTTATCACAATGGCTTCAAAATTACACAATTCTAACATTTTTCTTTTTTTTCTAGTAAATGCTCCTTTTCGGGAGATTATTTTATTCAAAGAGGTTGGGTCTAAAAATAGCCTATGGAGGAAAGGGTTAAAGGAGCAGTTTGAACAAGGTCTATACTATTTGCTACTTACTCAGTCTAATTAAAGTTATCAAAATGGGGCCAGCTGGGCGTATTCAGCTTTCCAAACCCATGGAGGGAGGAGATTTCTTAACCCTTTACTGCATAAATACACCTTTCTATGCCTTTGCAAACAGAATAAACCCAGATCAGATGGCTCCTATAGGAGCTGTCTGATCAGAGTTTTCTCTTTGCTTATGATATAATATTGTAGATGCTGATTCTGCAGTTTCTGCCCTGGCTAAATATTCCTGTGCCCATGTGATATTATAACAAATTACATGTAATCTAATTAATATTCATGACATTATTTCTTACATGAATATTCATGGAGGAAAGGGTTAAGCAAGTTTTTCATGAAGCCCACTTAATTGGCACTTAAAAGCGCACCAGAAACTGTTTCCATGAAGCTGTAATCTGATGCGATTTTTTATACGCCCGAAGGGACGTATTATGGTATGGCGCATGTCGTCCGTCCGTCCGTCCGTCTGTCTGTCCGTCTGTCCGTCCGTCCGTTAGCAATTTCTTGTGCAACTAACTCCTCCTTTATTTTTCAACATAATTTCTTCAAACTTTAAGGAATGATAGATACTGATGTGTAGTTGTGCATATCAGTGAGATAACTCTCATATCATTTTTCATTCTGGAGTTATTGCCCTTTGATAGTTTCGGGTAGCAATTTCTTGTGCAACTAACTCCTCCTTTATTTTTCAACATAATTTTTTCAAACTTTCAGGAATGATAGATACTGATGTGTAGTTGTGCATATCAGTGAGATAACTCTCATATCATTTTTCATTCTGGAGTTATTGCCCTTTGATAGTTTCGGGTAGCAATTTCTTGTGCAACTAACTCCTCCTTTATTTTTCAACATAATTTCTTCAAACTTTCAGGAATGATAGATACTGATGTGTAGTTGTGCATATCAGTGAGATAACTCTCATATCATTTTTCATTCTGGAGTTATTGCCCTTTGATAGTTCCGGGTAGCAATTTCTTGTGCAACTAACTCCTTCTTTATTTTTCAACATAATTTCTTCAAACTTTCAGGAATGATAGATATTGATGTGTAGTTGTGCATATCAGTGAGATAACTCTCATATCATTTTTCATTCTGGAGTTATTGCCCTTTGATAGTTTCGGGTAGCAATTTCTTGTGCAACTAACTCCTCCTTTATTTTTCAACATAATTTCTTCAAACTTTCAGGAATGATAGATACTGATGTGTAGTTGTGCATATCAGTGAGATAACTCTCATATCATTTTTCATTCTGGAGTTATTGCCCTTTGATAGTTTCGGGTAGCAATTTCTTGTGCAACTAACTCCTCCTTTATTTTTCAACATAATTTCTTCAAACTTTCAGGAATGATAGATACTGATGTGTAGTTGTGCATATCAGTGAGATAACTCTCATATCATTTTTCATTCTGGAGTTATTGCCCTTTGATAGTTTCGGGTAGCAATTTCTTGTGCAACTAACTCCTCCTTTATTTTTCAACATAATTTCTTCAAACTTTCAGGAATGATAGATACTGATGTGTAGTTGTGCATATCAGTGAGATAACTCTCATATCATTTTTCATTCTGGAGTTATTGCCCTTTGATAGTTTCGGGTAGCAATTTCTTGTGCAACTAACTCCTCCTTTATTTTTCAACATAATTTCTTCAAACTTTCAGGAATGATAGATATTGATGTGTAGTTGTGCATATCAGTGAGATAACTTTCAGATAACTCTCAGATAACTCGATTTCATCCTTCATTCTGGAGTTATTGCCATTTGATGGACTCATATAAAATATGAAAATGTTAAAGGGACGTAAAGCCTCAGACAAACAAACAAATCGCAATTGGCGAATTTTTTCGTTTCAACTTGCTGCGGAAATTTTGTTAAAATTTTGCCACCTATGAAGAAGGCTTCTTTCACTAAATAGAACAGCCTTCGGGCGTATATTGCCCCGTCTCGCGGTGCTCTTGTTTATAAAAATGCATGTGATTATATGCATTTGACCTCCAAGAAAATGTCTGCCTCCAAGTTAACACCGCATGTTTCCCTTGCCTATTTGGAAGAGCTTGAGATGAATGAAATGACGCTCTCCCTTGTAACTAAACAGAAGTTGATGCTTTAGAAAGATAAATATCAGTTTATACGGCATGCTGACTATGCTTTATGTTCTTCCGTAATATGTGGTCCTTGTACTCTGCATGGCCGAGTGGTTATGGTCTTAGACTGACAATCACTTAGCCCCTCAACGCTGTGGGTTCGAATCCCTGTCTGGGCATTTTGATTTTTCATGTGAGGAAGCCTTCCAGCTGGCTTGCAGTAGGTTGGTGGTTCTACTAGGATGTTCTGTGCACGAAACAATACAAATTGTTCCATGCACTGAAGAGCCTCTGGGGTCTTCCTTCCACCTGTAATTAGTGGAGGATACTGTTAAGGCGACATTAACCCATTCCCACTTCGGCTATTTTTAGATCCAACCACTTTGATTAATTCTACCAAAAAGGAGCATTAACTAGAGAAAAGGAAAATTCCAGAATTGTGTAGTTTTGAAACCATTGTGATAACTATTTATCACAATGGTTTCATAAAGTGACTTTTACAGAGTCGTCAAAAGGCGTCAATATGGGGGAATGGGTTAAAACCGATAAAACCGAACCAAACCTTGTATTCTGTCATGGAGGAGTCTTAGAGACATTTGTGACTCCTCACAAGCTTTACAAGTTTTTCATAGACTTACTTCATATTGTTTTCATGTGGTTGAGTGACGTGGAAATCAAAGTTTTTGTCCTCAAATATTCATTTTCCCCACAGACACTTAGGAAAGATAGCTACCTGAAGTGATTGTTTAAGTGTCGACAATGTTCAGCACCAAAAAATGCATCGGTGGAAACGACATCAATCAATAAAAACTGAGGCAACATATGTTTAACCCTTCGCTTGCTAATCGCGTCAATATACCTACCGGTAAATAGTGAAGACCCAGATGAGACAGCTCCTACAGGAGCTGTCTCATCAGGGTCTGCACTATTTACATGTTGATTGTGCAACCAGTGCACTCCACAGCAGTGATTGCACAGCGCAATACTTGTACACAGTGAAGATATATGTAATTATACAACAGGGCATGGGTAAAGAAGGAGAAATGTATTTTAAAATTCAGCAAGAGAAGGGTTAATATATGTTTGTTCAGCGCTGAAAAAAAACTGCTCTGAAAACACACACGGTTTCCTCTTCATGGAAACCGGGCTTATGGGGAATTAGAGCAATGAAATATTGTGTCCAAATATAATGAGAGATCAAGTCTAGTAGCTTTGATTGTGTAATCTACCAATGAATTGGGGGATAACTTTTGCAGACAGTTTGATCCAGATGAGATGCTAGATAACATGGTGTCTTATCAGGATCCAACCTGTTTGACTTGCTGACACCGTTCTTAGAAAAGAAATGGAAGCATTGAACTGGACAACTCATCAGGGTTCAAAACTGTTTGTCTAGGTTATTACATGTTGCGGCTAGCAAGCAAAGAGTGAAGTTGTCCATTTTGTAGTGGGAGATTGATTGATTACAAACAATGAAAGGCTTGAAAGTGTGCCTGATGGAGCAGTAAGCAATAACAAATCCTCTTACGATAGACAAGTGCTATGGGCTGGTACGTCTAGCACCTGTCATTGTTCATAATGCATGGAAGTTCATCAAGGGAAAACCATGTAGACCTAGAGTAGAGTGTAGCATTCTGTCCTTTCCGTAATAGTTAACCCTTTCCTCCATAGGCTATTTTTAGACCCAACATCTTTGAATGAATCTACCCAAAAGGAGCATTCAATTTTACTAGAGAAAAGTATAATTTTAGAATTTTGTAGTTTGAAACCATTGTGATAAATAGAGCATTTGCTCCTATAGAAGCAAATGCTCTATTTATCACAATTGTTTCAAGAAGTGGTTATTACAGAGGCGTAGAAATGCATATTTAAGGAGGAAAGGGTTAAATAGTTCCATGGCACATCTGTCCAGGAGTTGGACATTTTTATATTCCCACTATATATGCAAAAGAAAATAAGCCATACAGAGTAAGCTGTCTCTTATCATGATCAGTTAGAATGCTTAGAAAGCTGTAATGATACATTCATACTCTATGGACTAGACCGTTAACCCATTACCTCATAGGCTATTTTTAGATACAACCACTATGAATAAATCTACCGAAAAGGAGCATGAGCTAGAGAAAAGGAAAACTTTAGAATTTTGTAGTTTGAAACCATAGTGATATATAGAGCATTCAATTTTGCTCCTATAGGAGCAAATGTTCTATTTATCACAATGGTTTCACAAAGTGACTTTTACAGAGTCGTCAATATGAGGGAATGGGTTAACCCTTTCCTTCATATAAACATGTTTTCATGCATCTGCAAACAGAGTAGACCCAGATCAGACGGCTCCTATACATGTAGGGGCCGTCTGATCAGGGTTTGCTCTGTTTGCTAATGGAGTTTGATATTGACAGAGCTGTTTCTTTGCTTTCTAAAATGGCTACAATGTTCCTCCTTCAAATTTTCATTATGACTATTTTGTCAGTGGATATTTTGTAGGTATTGATAATTTCTACTAAATATAGAACATTGGAAAGGGTTAATCAAAGATGGACATTTTCATTTTGACATGTCAGCAAAGATGACAGGACTTGGGGAGCAGCTGGCTAGTTTTACTTTAAATACATGTATATTGAATTTTGTAATTTGTCTGCCTAACTGTTTAACCTTTAACCTGCTGCATAATTAAAGCTGATTCCTCACTTTCTAAATACATGTATCAATAAATTAACCCTTTCCTCCATGAATATTTATGTGAGAAATAATGATGTCATGAATATTTATTAGATTAATGTGTTATAATAGCACATGGACACAGAAAGTTTCGGCCATGGCAGAAATTGTAGGATCATATCTTTATTATAATTATCATAAGCAAACAGAGCAGACCCTATAGGAGCCATCTGATCTGGGTCTACTCTGTTTGCAAATGCGTGAAAATACGTTTCTATATCAGGAAAAGAGTTTGTACAAAATTTGCATAAAAAATTGGCATTGAAGAAAAATTTATGACACACAGTGCAGACCCTGATCAACAGGCTCCCTCAGGATGCCTTTGATCTGTGTCTGCACTGTTTGCAAAAGTCTATACTCGTTCCTACAGTTTAAAGGTCAACCATTTCTTTATGTGGGTTAATAATAACTCTATAGTATTTCATAGACAAACAGAGCAGACCTGGATCAGATGGCTCCTATAGGAGCCATCTGATCTGGGTCTATTCTGTTTGACAAATTGTATCTGTGGAGTCAGTAGAGGTTTAAGCAAACCTATGCTTTCTTACAGGAGCAGTCTGGTCTATGTCTACTCTGTTTGCAAAGACTTGAAAATGTGTTTATATGATGGGAAGGTTAAATGTCATTAATTCAGAAAGGCTAATGTTACCCATAAAAAAATGGCAATCATTTTTCATATAAATTTTCTGGGGGATATTGTTTTCTTTTCATAGATAAGTAAAATGTCAAGCTGTTTGTCTTAAGTTTGTGTTATGTCTCATTGTTGTACCTTAGGGGATGCTAAGGATACATAAGAATCCTTTTAGCTGGGAAAATTTGATTTCAGGTATTAACGTTGACAAAATGATGTAGGCAGAGACTTATTTATAGTAGAACGATAGCCTGGTGAAATGTGAGACAGACCTATCCTAATGAACTTAACTTTTCCCTCCATGAATACACCTTTCTATGCCTTTGCAAACAGAGTAGACCCAGATCAGACGACTCCTGTAAGAGCTGTCTGATCAGGGTCTGCTCTGTTTGCTTATGATATAACATAGGTATGATTCTACAGCTTCTGCCGTCCGGCCAAAATTAATATTCCTTTATCCATGTACTATG